>CM044432.1:58441605-58497231 GCA_024363595.1 Xenopus borealis | reverse complement strand
AATGAGTTAAGTCGCGACGCATTAAACTCACCATCCAAAGTGACTGCATCTGTACTGCAGCAGGCAATAATTGAACAGGGCAATACGACCATCCAAGCATGAAGCACCATGTAATGGACACTGTCATGGGAAAAATTTTTGTTTTCAAAATGCATCAGTTAATAGCACTGTTCCAGCAGCATTTTGCACTGAAATCTGTTTCTCAATAGCGCAAACAGATTTTTTTATATTTAATTTTGAAATCTGACATGGGGCTAGACATATTGTCAGTTTTCCAACTGCCCCCAGTCATGTTATTTGTGCTCTGATAAACTTAAGTCACTCTTTATTGCTGTACTGCAAGTTGGAGTGATATCAAATGATCCTTCCATAGGCCGATTACGAATCAAAACATGACTTCAGCCTATGGAAGGATCACTCCACCCCCAGCCCTGCATCACTGAAGCAACCTGGAAGATACGTTAACTGTGTCAGCCAGTCTGCTGCACACAGGTGAGTGGGGTGGCTTTGCAGGGGGCTGTGGTTGGGAGGATTTGTCGGCTAACTATTCCGTGAGGCATTTACTTCATACTGACACGTTCCTATGATTTCTATAGGAACGTGTCAATATTGCTTTAAGGTGACCATACAAGCTGATAAAAGTTGCTGGACCAAATAAACTGCTTTTGGTCAATGTATGGTGCCAACAGCCTGAATGGTTGATACCTGCATGGAAATTTGGCAGATATTGATTAGCCAGATTTGATTTTCCCATCAGATAAAGACCATAGCTGCAATATGTTTCCAATTGCTGTCCAGAGAGTCAAACTATCAGATCAGTTCTATATTGCCCATCTCAAGGTATCCATACTGGTGAAAGAACCTCTTGTTTGACTGCTCGCTATGGCTTATTACACTAGAGACATATTGGTGTTATTACATAATGCTCCAGTGTTATAAATGCATCTAGGGCACTGTATGCTATTGTGTCTCATTCTATTCCATATTGACACCCCAATACACTTTTCTAAGGGGCAAATTTACTATTGGTCGAATTTCAAATTGAAAAAAAATTTGAAATTCGACCTTGTGAATAGTTAGGGAAGTAAAATCCTTCGAATTCAAATAAAACTTTAAAACACCTATGGGAGCTTCCCATAGGGTTTTAAAGCAATTCAGTAGGTCCAAGTTGGGGAACTGGCCATCGAGTATTCAAATATTCGAATACAATTAAATTCGAATTATTCGAATCGGTCGAATAATGAAATGGTCGAAGTTGCCTCAGTTGCATATTCGAATTCATTTTTTTTTTTAATTCGGTCGAATTTCAAATCCTTCATGTGAATTTAGTAAATGGGCCCCTAAGTATATGGGTTCAATTCTGGGCATTTCTAAGCAAGGAAACCTGTTATGGACCCTTTTGAGAGTGCTTCCTGGTCTTTTGCAGAGTCTTATGTGAGTTAAAAGAAGTTGGGTCCACCAAGCTCTGATGTTGTCAACCCAATGACCAAAAGTGTTCATTACTTTTGGTGGCAGATGGTAAAGCACTGAATTCTGTTTAAGGATAATATCTATTTTTCCTCGTCAGCGAGTTCCTTGTTTTTTTTTCTACAAATAAGTAGCAACCTAAATGTGGTTCCTTATTTGACTATAAAGACCTATAGGGTCAAATAGATTTAATAAGCCTAAGGTCAGCCCTGATGACACAGCCTCTACAATATCCTGGCAGTGCCAAAATGAGTCCTTTGTGTAAGACTTGGCCCTTTTGATAATGACACAAGAATGGCTTTTTATTATATAAATAACATATACAGTATTTAGTAAACTATAAAATTTTGAATATTTCTCACCCTTTCATTATTCCAGCCTCATCTTGTGTATGCTTCTACCTTTGTCCTACTGAGGGTTATTGCAGGGATCTTCAACCTACTGTCCCCCAACTGTTGTAAGAACACCAATTCCCACGAGATCCCAGAATCCCTTCACAGCTGAAACCAGCAGACAGTCAAATGTATAACTATATTCAGATAGGAAGGAACTTAAAGCCTTCATTGCTGTTAAGTTCCCGACAGACTAAAGAGGTCATACTTCCCCACTCATTCTCCAGCCTGGCCCCTATAACCATTCCTATTATGCTGCCAAAGTGACAAAACTGCTGTTATTACAAAGGATTAACTTTTATCCATTGCAAACATTCATATGGGGTGACACAGTAAAAATATTAAATAATAATAATAGTTAGCCCAGCCATAAAAAAATATTGCTTACTGAAAGCGAAATAGTATTGGTAAGGATTATGGTTGATCTTAGAATGTCCTCAACAGTTTTATTACAAATTGATTTATGTTATTCACTTGGTCCATAAAAAATCTGGGGCTTTAGAGATTTTATTGATCAAGTGAATTTTATTATAAAAAAGGAAGTCACGGATATCTAGAATATAAAGCTTGGTTATTTTAGAGGTGTCAGGCAACAGATTTTGTCACCTTAATGGTACAGTTTATGAACAGGGCTTAGGCAGATTTTATTATCTACACCTAAACAGGACATATTTGGTCCTACCGTCATTTATCCACAGAGACATGTATATATTTCATCTATAGACATTATTATGATATATTTAGTAACATCGAATTATTGTGATTATTATTTTTGTTCTGTGTGTTTTGTTTGAAAGTCCACCTCCACCACCATTCACACTGTTCCTGTGACTCCCACAATGTTAATTAATGGTTCCCATATGTGTGTCGTGGATAGTAACTCGTGGTATATATAAAATGTTTATGATGGGTACACACAGCCAAGGTACGTCCTATGGGAAAATAAGGAAACAACCCAATGAGCTATAATAGTGGATGAGCCAAGCCAAGAAGGATTGAGCTAAATTACTTCTGTACGGCAAAAAGCATAGCCTCTTAGTATGTTTATATTTTAAACTTGCTGCTGAGTTTGTGTTTGAAGTGTTCATGAAGTCCATATTGTTGTAATAAGGTTTTATTATTTTGTGTATCCAGATTACCAGTGGTATGTTCCAGGCCAGCTTCCTCCAGATGTGCAGCAGAAGGAGAATTGTAAGAAAGCAGCTGTGCTAGACACCCTTTTCAACTTTACATTCCATGATAAAGACTTTTTAGGAAGATTCATAAAGTAAGCAACAAACTGCACTGGAGTTTTTTTTTTGTTATGTGTACATGAGTCATTGTATTGCATTGTCTTTGAGCTAGAGTCAAGCATGCACAAAAATAGAGACGCCACATCAAAAGCTCTCCAACGCTTCCTACAATTTCTAATTTAAGTATTAGAGGGCTGCAGCTTATAATGTCTTTTTAAAAATTTGGTTACATTACAATCTTGCCATTTTACAACTCACAATCCATATATATATATATATATATATATATAATAAAATAACAATGGCAATGAAAGCTGATGTGGTTTAGCATAATAAAAGCAAGCATTACATTTTTCCTATGGGTTACTAGTGCAGGGCTAGTACTGAACACTTTCCTTGCTATGTATAAATGTATATTTTTATTTATATAGCTCTACTTATGTATACAGCACAACACTGATGATCTTAGATGATAAGCATTAGAATAATACTTTTAATATAGACAAGAGGCAAGAGGGCATAGCTTACCATTAACTCGGGATTCTATTTTAGCATATTGTATTTGCATTAATAGACTGGTGTACAAGCTGCCCTATTGCTTACCTCTATTGGAAGATTTTCCATCCTTGAGCCAAATGGAAATAAAGCATAGCTATTGTGCTGTTTTAGTTCACGAAAATTAACTCTTCAAGAAACCTTATGAACAGAAAAGTCCCAAGGAATTTGATTGGTTGGCTTAATATGTTTGGCTTAATAGCACAACAACTAAAACAAATCCAAAATTTATTAATTAGAAATACGTTCTATTTTCTATAGCATTTCAAATAAAGAATTGGATCCATTATCCGGAAACCCATTATCCAGAAAGCTCTGAATTACCAAAAGGCCATCTCCCATAGAAACCATTTTATCCGAATAATCCAAATTGTTTTTAAAAAAAAATTTTTTCTCTGTAATAATTAAACAATACCTTGTACTGGATCCAAATAAAGATATAATGAATCCTTATTGGAAACAAAATCAGCCTTTCGGGTTTATTTAGTGTTGAAATTATTTTCTAGTAGACTTAAGGTATGAAGATCCAAATTACAGAAACTTCCATTATATGGAAAACCCCAGGTCCTGAGCATTCTGGATAACAGGTCCCCTGCCTGTACTATATAAAAAGTTGAATTAAATGTCCCTTTAAGTACAAATTGTTTTTGTTTTATTCCTTTCAGAAGACAAATTGTACTGAAATAATTGAAGACCTTGCTTTGGCACACACTTGAATTTTAATCAAGCCATACTTGGAAGTGAGGAAAAATATTTGAGACTGGTGGGACCTTGTTGGCTCTGCTAAGATTTCTTTCTTACTTCATTACTGGCAACATTATATTTGTAACAAGCAATAGAAAATATAACTCTAGTGATAGTTTGTACAGAGCGAGACATGCAGAGTATGTATATTATAAATTACAAAGACTTAACTGTTGCCAATTCAAACAAATGGTTTATGTGAATTGCACTTTCAGCCAAAACTACATAGTCCTTTATTCTACTACAGTTACAAGTAGGAGATATAGTCAAATATTCCTTTCCAGGACACAGTCCTTACATCACTGCTGCTCAGAACTTTATAACTCAATGTGACACTGTTGTAAACTACATTTTAACATTGATGTTACATGAAAACCATCGATATCTTTTTGCGCTAATTTTGCCATATTAAGTTTTTTTTGCATTTCATTTTGCATTATTTAATTGCAGAAGTTGGTTGCTGCATGGTGGAATTATTTATACAAAGCATTTATCTTTCATGCTTATCATGCATTTTGACTTTTTTCTAAACTAATAAAATAAATTTTGGAAAAAACTTATTTAATAGAATATGGGGATTTAAAAAGCTCTAGCAAACAGAGCAAGCTGTCCCACTAAGACTATTGTTTTCAATAAATAAAAATTTGTTCTCATAATCTCAAAATAGCCAAAGGGTAAAGAAAATATATCTGGGGCATCTAAAAAACTAAATCCCAGATGGAAGAAAACACACTGTATTTTCAGTATGAATAAATGTTATTTTGAAGTTACAAATCTCTGAGCATTCAATTTGTGACACAGACACTCTGTTCTTTTTTAGAGTTGAGTCATTCTGCCACCTGAGACCCTTGCACTGCTGTCCTACATACTGGCTAGAGCACACCTATGCCTCCTTGCATGGGCATTGTTTCCTAGTAGGGAAGTGGTGGTAAATTCCATTTTTAGGAATTGAATATGGCCATATAAATGTATTATATTCCTAAAAAAAAGGAAAATACGAAAAGATATAGACTGAATATAATATATAAACATAACCTCTATAGTATATATGTGTAACACCATAACATTTGAGAAAAAATATTTCATTAACTAGCAGTATAATGTAGCAAAATCATTTGTACAGTTATCGCTCCTCTGGCCCTGTTTCATTTATATAGATCACATCACAGTTTCAGTTACAATGAAGGCTGTAATATGAGGTCCTGTGTGATGTCAAAACATAGTTTGCTCCAACAGCTGGTGGAATGATTTGGTATATTAGTAAAATTTAGATATCTCCAGTTCTGGTGGGAGGAATGCTTTGGTAGACTGGCATTAGTTGAATTTAGATATATCCAGTTCTGGTGGGAGGGATGCTTTCGTAGAATGGCGTTAGTAGAGTTTAGATATCTACAGTTCTGGTGGGAGGAACGCTTTGGAAGGCTGGCATTAGTAGAATTTAGATATCTACAGCTCTGGTGGGAGGAACGTTTTGGAAGGCTGGCATTAGTAGAGTTTAGATATCTCCATTTCTGGTGGGAGGGATGCTTTGGTAGACTGACATTGGTAGGATTTAGGTATCTCCAGTTCTGGTGGGAGGGATGCTTTCGTAGATTGCTATTAGTAGAATTTAGATTTCTCCATTTCTGGTGGGAGGAAAGCTTTGGAAGAATGGCATTAGTAGAGTTTAGATATCTCCATTTCTGGTGGGAGGGATGCTTTTGTAGACTGACATTGGTAGAATTTAGGTATCTCCAGTTCTGGTGGGATGAATGCTTTGGTAGATTGTCATTAGTAGAATTTAGATTTCTCCAGTTCTGGTGGGAGGAATGCTTTGGTAGATATTCAAGGTACATTATTGGTTTGTGTATGGTGGTTCCCCTATTCCAACTAATATCCATGTACTAAGGATATCAATCATTTTAAGAATATGGCAGGTTGTACATTTCCATTTGTTAATGTACCATGATGCCCAGTGCGTGGTGCATCGGAAAATAAGGAAGTGAAGAGGAGCTGTAGCTTCATTTCATTTCCTGCTGTTCTGATCATTCATGGTCTCTTCACAAATCAGGACAATAGAATAGCAATAGCAATAGAATAGCACCCATACCAGCCTGGTCTCTGTACACTCTACATTTGTTCGGCTTTAAAAGCGTAAACAATGGGATTATGTGTGACTGCCTTCAGGGCCCTTTCTGTACTGATAGATATACAGTATTGTCATTGGCATATAGGCTGACTTTTGGAATTTCTGACACTGGTCAAGTATTTTATAAATAAGGCGCATGTACAGATGTCTAAATTAACATGATTTAATTGATCCATCAATTTGATGCATTGCTATATAAAGATTTTTTGAAGCTCACATTATTAAGTAAAATAGAGTTTGGCTTATTTACTTACCACACCACAACATGCAAAATACAATGTTCTGCTACGTGTTGCCATGTTTTTACTTACAATTCCAGTGTTGCTGCGCTCACCAAAGCTGCATCTAATGCAATGGTGGCAAAAGTGTTACAATTAGAACAATTGCATCTTTAGTTCATTGTAAATTTCACCTAATTCTGTTAAATATATTCCGATTGGTATATATTCTGGAATCTGTTGTGTGAGTAACGTGTGCACTCTATACTATGGTGCTTCAGTGATTAATACAGGGTGCTGTGTGAACTTGGAGCTACCACCTGGTTCAGAAAGGGTTGAGGCTCTAGGGTTTACTGTGTCAATAGCCACAAATCTGCTCTTTTCTAACTGGGGTTCATGAAGGACTAAGGGGCAAATTTACTATTATTTCCCAAAATAAATTAATTTCTATTCAATATTCGATTAGCATTCGATTTTCGAATGTTAATCGAATAGTTCTAGGCTACCTATAATATTTTCATTTGTGGTTAAATAAGTTCATGGAGCACTTATTGCTTTGCTGCATTTACTCACAAACAAGTCTATGCTGATATGATGTGTAGAGTAGTGAATATGTTGGTCGACAAAAAGTCACCTGCTCCTGCTCCCAACCTGCACTAAACCCTAGTGGCACTTCTATCTATAGACCTTGAGGTGGGCGATCGTGGGCCCTAGGGCCCAACGATTGGATAATAATTGAGGCCATATGGTCAGTCGGATCACGGGACCACATCGTGATGCGGCCGCGCAGGGCCGCCATTAGAAATCACAGGGCCCCGCACAACAAAATTTACGGGGCCCCCTGGGCCCCACCCACCATAGCACCCAAGCCCCGCCCCTGATCCTTGCCCACTCCACATCAAAGTTAAAAGACCACACAGACATCAGTGCTAAAAATGTAACCCCCCAAGGCTCCCTTATAAGTTAAAAAAAAATTGCCGCCAGGCCCCCCCATAAAAAAGCATTGGTGCCAGGGCCCCTCATACAAGTTAAAAAAAAATTGGGGTCCCAAAAAATATTTTTTTAAAAAAACATTGGTGCCAGGGCCCCCCATAAAACGTTTTTTTTTTAAAATTGAGAAAAATAGGGGCCTCTTAAAATATTTTTTTTTTTAAAAATAGGTGGTCAGGCCCCCCCGACAAGTTAAAAAAAAAATTGGGACCCCAAAAAAATATTTTTTTAAAAAAAATTGGTGCAGGGGCCTATAGAGTATTAAAATAAAAAATTGGTGGCCAGAGGATTAAAAAAAAAAAAACCCATATTGAACTCGTGGCTTCAGGACTTCAATTATAGCTGTTTTAGTATTTTCGCCGCTTCAGGACACTTGTCCCCCCCCTGATGGCGGGCCTGTGGCCGTGATCCGACAGGATTTTTAGTCCCGCAGATCGACATCTGGCGACTTTCGCCCAGATATTGCTCGGTGAAGCCCGTCGGATGGCCCCATACACGGTCAAATAAGCTGCCGACTTGGTCTGTCTATATGGGTGTTCTATCACTGTTATTATCTGCTTGAAACCTACCCATAGTCACTAACCCTTTTGTGCTCCCTCTGCATCTAATTTCTTTATTAGCTATTTTAATGGGAAGCTCCACCCAAAAAAAATGGGCTTTTTAAATAATAAAAGAAAGTGTAATTTTTACCAAGTTTCCTATATACTTTAAATATATTTTTAGCTGATTTAGGGTTATTTTTAAATATAATTGCAATTCAAATATACAGCCAATGATTTGTCTGGCTGTTCCATTTACTGCACAACTGGTTATCACAACTGTCCTTCCAGACCCATTCTTGGGGCCAACAACTGGATCAGTCCAGTGCTGCACTAACATTTTTTTTTTTTTTGAAGCCCAAGGTGCTTCATTTACCCGAGTGTTAAAAGTGGAAATGTAAAAACACACACAACAGAGAGCAGCAAGGGTGCAATGACGTAGCCTTAAAAAAAAAGTCCAGAAAATCTCCAGGATCACATGGCCAAAAGGCACAAAATAGTCATCTGGTTTCTCTTTGACAAAGCTAGCAGGAGCTATTTTATCCCCAACACCCACGGGCAAAAAGCTTGTAGGAGGCCCCTTTCTGCAAGGCTACGGCAGGTCCCTCTTTCCTTACCCCCTTAAAGGGCAAGGAAAGGCAAAGACATAAAATCCCATTTTTACTTTCTTTAATGAAAATGAAATCTATCTCCAATATACTTTAATTAAAAAATGTGTACCGTTTTTATAAGAAACCTGACTGTATGCAGTGAAATTCTCCCTTCATTTACTGCTGTGGATAGGAATTGTCAGACGGTCCCTAACTTCTGGCAGGGAAACAATCATACTTATAAACAGAAGGGGGAGCCTCTGTCTTACTTACCAGCCATGCAGAACTCAAGCAGCTTTGTTTTTTGATCATTTATGACGATCCCTAAGAAGCCCAGACCACACTGAGCATGTGTATGTAGTCTAGTCTTGCAAAGATGTATAACAAAGTTACAAGATGACAGCCCCCTGTGGCCAACTTTGAAAGCATAAATCATTTGTTTGATTAGGCTTGTGGTGCAGTAAGTTCATGTTTATGTTTAGTATACAAAATAAAACATTTCTAGCCTTATTCTATTTTACACTTTCCTTGCCCTTTAAGCCCAAAGTCATATAAGGGATTGAGATAACCAATGGTCCTTCGAAGTTTCAGGGGAGGAAGGAGTCTAATGGCACATCCTCCTCTTTGATTCGTGCTTTGACCCTGAGGTCTGTGGCACTAGATCCTAAAAGTACAAATTGCCAGGGGTCAAAAAAACCTCACCCAACAAGCAGACCTTTTAGGCCATGATGGTCAGACAGAGTGTTGGCTCTGCTGCTCTTAGCATCCATTTTGTAGGCAGTTTGAGAGAAACAGGATCAGACTGGGTGGGCGGGACACCTGTAAAAAACCCAGAACTTCTCCCTACATGAAGGAGTTGCTGTGGCAGCGCAACTTCTGACCTCTGTCCCTGGACCCTGGATCAACCACAAGAAGAAGAAGTTAGGCGTGGGGGGTGGAGGGGGTTGCGGCTAGAGGGGGCTTTGAAGTTGGTCCAACCCTGTAGCAAAGTGTATCCATACATACAGCTCCATATGGCTGTACTGACATGCCCATCTTATACTTTCACATGAATATTATTGTTTTCTTTTGCATTTGCTATGTGAACCATTTAAGTGACCCAATCCAATTTAGTAAAAAGGGCTTACGTTATTACTATAATATGGTTGGAAGTGCTGCTATTTAAAGAATGAAAAATTCATATGAAAAAATGTATCCTTTTCATGCATCATTTTGTGTTTAAAAAACAGCAATCCAATGCACAACACATTGCCATCAGGAATATTTATCAATTGGTGTAGTACATATTTATTTATTTTGCAAGTAAAATTCTGGCATAAAAAGTCTGGAAGGCGATACACTATATAAAATAAAGGTTTAATTCAACAGAGTTAGATACAGAGATCATAAAAGAAAACACTTTTAGCTACATTTTCAGTTTATTATGTACTGCTTTATGCTCAGTTTTTCCAGAACAAATAATTTTACACTGCATGAGAAATTGACTCCTTAAAAAGCCCTGGGTAACCATAGGGTAGGGTTTACTAGATGAATATTAATTCATGCTTTCTTCTGAGGCATAAAAAGGAAGAGTAAAAGCATACTTGCTTTTAAATCAATAATAAATGCAATGTAAATAGCAGCAGTGAGCCTCTTCAAGAACTTTTGTGACAAGTTCAGTGATTACCCAATATTTTTCTTGCCACACCTACTCAGAAAGTGTGTATCCTAATTGCATGTCCTTTCTGTCTAGACTGACTAAAAAAAGATCCTGTTTCTTTACAAAGTTCACAGTTTTTGCTATCCGAGGACGCATTTGGAAATTGGAGAGAAAAGGGGGAAGGGTGGGAGAATATAAAAATATATATCACACTGAAGGGAAACAATTACCTAAATTGCAGATGGTGAATTATTTTAATATCCCATTAGAGCTTCACATGGAATTATTATGGCTTTGAACACATTGTTGACAAGTTCAGCTCTAACTCTGTTTATATAAAATGTCACAATGGACTGAACTTGATTGTGAATTCTTTCTATGGCTACAGATGGGCATTTTTTCTAAACCTTTGCATTTTCACATGTGTAAGAAAACTAGTAATTTTTGTACTGTATTTATGACTCTGCCGGCTTCAACTATATTATACAGAAAAAAGGTACATCAAACATTGCTAAAATCTAGTATTCAGAAATTTGGTGAATAATATTATCAACATCGGCCAAATGTAGAGAGTGGTCCCCAATCCCATATTCATGTCACTCACTGATGGGACCACTTACACGTGTAATGCCACATCACCACCTCTATAACTGGTATTTGTATCAAAACAATATGCTAGAAGACTTCCTGGGTGGCATATTCACTTAAGACATACAGTACAAACCATTTGAGCTCTAAATTTTCTATGCTGTTATCTGTTGTCCCTGCAACACAAATATTTCCTTCTAAGCAATGAATCCTACTTATTAAATAACCAGACTGAACGCCAACACTTCCCCTGCCCATCTCACCTTTTAAACTTTAATGTTCTCATCTTCCACACCTGCCTTGAGCCAAAGGGATGAGTTTGTAAACAACCACCTAGAGAGACTCCATCACCTCCCACTGGCAGTCAGCAACACTTAGCCCAGGAGTGCCCATACTTCACTAATGCGACATCTACTTTTAGTGATGTTGTTCCATTATGATCTAGATCCATAAAAACATTGTTAGCATTCTGTTCCATTTAAAGGGCACCTATTGGGGCAAAATTATACCCCCAACCAAAAGTGCGGGCTGATATAGCCCGCATTCCGGTTGTGGGTTTCACTATTTTTTTTTTTTAAATATGCCCCTCGCAAGCGCTAGCGGCCTCGCTCCGGGAGGGAGCTCCCGGAGCGAGCAGCCGTCTCCCCATAGGCGCGCATACGCAGAATGAAAAAGCGGTCACAATTTTGGCTGCTTTTCATTCAGCGCATGCGCGTGACGTCATTAAGACGCGTGCCCGTGGGGAGACGGCTGCTCGCTCCGGGAGCTCCCTCCTGGAGTGAGGCCGCTAGCACTTGCGAGGGGAATATTTTTTTTATAAAAATAGTGAAACCCCCAACCGGAATGCGGGCTCTATCAGCCTGCACTTTTGGTTGGGGGTATAATTTTGCCCCAATAGGTGCCCTTTAAGATATTACTTAAATATTGTATTTATGTATGAGCAAATGTATACAGCACGCTTTAATTAACAAATGTTTATAATGCAATTTTAACAACTAAACTGTAATAAATATCTTAATGAAAATAATTAAACAGGAAATAAATTAAAGGGATACTGTCATGGGAAAAATGTTTTTTCAAAATGCATCAGTTATGCATCAATAGTGTGTTCTCTGATATACTTCAATCACTCTTTACTGCTGTAATGCAAGTTGGAGTGCATTGGGGGACCTCCTGGAACCTTTACAGTGATTTTTTCAAAGTTCTGGAAATTCGAAGGATTTTAACCAAGAGCGTTCGAAACGTTCAAATCGAACGATGCATTTGAACGATTCAAACTATTTTTGTGACTGTGGCAAGGCATGATGAATTATGATAAACAAAACTTCCTTGTTTCACTTGCCAAAAAATTCACATCATTATGGAATAATAAAAAAAATGGCAAAATTTTGCATTTTTGCCAAAAGCATTGGAGTCAATGCTGTTTTTTTTCTTGCACCAAATGCATTGGGGTAAGTGGGTGTTTATTCTCATGCCAAATGCTCTGAAGTCATAAGTCATTTTCGTCTTCACATTTTTTTGTCGTGCCAAATGCATTGGGGTCAATGCATTTTTTTTTCTTTTTGCATAAAAAGTTTTTTCCTCTCTGTCACGTGAAATAAATGCGCTTGTCCCTATTATTATTAATATTAGTAGCAATAATAATCTTCATCTTAGGTGCTTTAGAATAAGATAATGGAGAGTGTTTATTGATGCAAATACTTGGTTCCAAACATGCTCCTGTATTTCCACGTGGTTGCTAATGTGTCCATCCTGTGTCTTCTTATAAATGTTGCAAAACTGTATTGATGTTTTAGAACCCTGGAGCTATCATCACCCTGGACCTTGTGGTAGCTCCAGAGTTCCCACACAAGGTGCTCAATAGGTACACCAACTATGAAAAGTATAGATGAATCTTTTCCAAACTCCAGTGCATTTCTGTGCAATTTTAACACATTAAGGACAATTTTGGAATGGCCATTTCTAAGTATGGTCACAATTATGTTTCCATTATGAGGGAAATACTGCATTATGGGTAAAACCATGAATCCAAAAATTGCACTTGTGTTTGTAAATGACCCCTATAGCTTTATGAAGGCGTTCTGTTTAATTAGAATTTGCTCTTTAAAAATTCTTACACATATAAACTTATACATATAATCATGCAGCTTTTTTCATATTCCTGCATTCATTAAAAAAAAGGTGATACAATTATACTACAAAATGGTACAAGGCACATCTGGGTATTTAGTTTTAGACAATAGTTCAGAAATTAATTTACTTGTTCCTTTCCAAGTAATTATGTTGAATCATGCTTCTACAAACATCCATTCAACAATGTTTGTCAAATAGTTCTGTCAGTGGAGTCACAAGACCAAGTCAATAACCTTTAGCATTCCATCTGTACATGATGATGAATAAGATTTTAATCTGGAAGAAATATACCCCTTGTATTACTTGTACTGGGGATACACACAATCCATCCTTAAAAAACCTTCCTTAAAATTCTGCCATATGATTTCAGAGAGCAGCCCCATTATACAGTAGGTGCTTACTGATTGGAAAAGATTTTAGAAGGGAGGTCAGGAAACTTCTTACATCTTCTATTCCTTGGCTCTGCAGATGTTGGAATCTCATGTTTCAGAAGCAAGCCTGACAGTGACATAGCTAATTAATGTAGTGAAACAATAAAGCAGGCATGCATCGTCTTAACAGTATTATTTGTATGCATACTGCAAACATTTTATGCAGATATTACATCAGTCCAGCCAGAATGTGAAAAACGCTATACCCATTATGATCACTTATTTTTCTGCTTTTCTTCAGACAAAGCACAAGTCTGTCACCACCAGATCATGATTTCCATATGTGCAGGCATTTGCAATCTGTGGCTCTAAAGGGCAGCTCTGTAGGCACAGATGTGAAGCTCAGCAGGCGCTATTGAAATGCATTGGCCAATATAGGCTGTGAGCAGCACACATTTTAATGAGACACTTCTACTTCTTTAAGTCATGTTTGCTGTACTTATTACAACACATTACCGAATAATGTTTATTACACTTCCCCCAGTTTATGTGCAAACAATGCAATAAACTGGGGGCAATGCAATAAGGAAGGAGGCCGGAACCCATCAAACAATTGCATTCAGTTAATTTATTTAGAGCTTCAGTTGAACAGCATGTTCAACTGAAGCTCTAAATAAATTAACTGAATGCAATAATTATTGCACCAATAAGTCAGTGGCCTCTCCAGAAACATGCTGCCCACTTCCATACACATATACCAGGTGAATCATGTCTGGGCACTAGTTTTCAGATGATCCTTTCTAAATGAACCTCTGCCCAGCCCATCTATAACCTGATTAAAGAGAATGTCAACCCAAAAAAAATTTTTTTGCCTAATAAAATTAGAAATAATTCTAAGCACCTTTTCAATATACACCCCTTACAAATTTTTTTATGGTTTTTAAAGAGGTTGTTCACCTTTGAGTTGTGTTTTAGTTTGATGAAGAGAGTGAGGCAATTTGCCATTGGTTTTTGGAGCTTTTTATTCAGCAGCTCTCCAGTTTGTAATTTCAGAAATATGGTTGCCAGGGCCCAAATTACCCTAGCAATCATGTACTGATTTGAACAAGAGACTGTAATATGGAAATAATAAGCCTGAAACGATAGATGAGTAATAAAAAGTAGCAATAAAAATAAATGTGTAGCCTTACAGAGTATTTGTTTTTAGATAGGGTCAGTGACCCCCATTTGAAAGCTGGAAAGTGGTAGAAAGGAAGAAGAAAGAAAAGGCAGATAATTAAACAAAATGATACAAAATAAATAATGAGAACCAATGTTGATTGGAACTGGCCAGCTGATTAACAGACCTGTCTTTGCTGGAACTAAGACTTTTGCAACATTGTTTAAAAAGTAGCAACCAGGAATTAAGCAAATGCGGCTTTTATATAGCTTTAAAAGCACTGAAAATGTTTAAAAAATATATAATGGAAAGTTGCTTAGAACTATGTTTTCTTTCATTTTTATTCTGGGGTTGATTTATCCTTATGGATAATTCTATAATAGTGAACATGGTAAAAAGTAACATTTACTTTTCCACCAAAAATATAAATTCTGGCATCTTGATCTTTTTAGCATACCCAGAAAAAAGAGGTTTAAGGATAAGCAATTGGAAGATTTGAATGATAAGCCAGTCCTTGTTGAAAATCCTGTTGAAAGTCTCTGTTGAAATGTGAATAAATAAGTCAGCCCCTGTTTTTTTTTACTTAAGCTCTGCAGCCATACGAGATATGTTCTTGTGTATACCAGCAGTATAGTTTTATATATATGGAGGCAGTGCCAAAATTTACAACCTGAAATGCAAATATATTGTTCTATGATTCCTCCCAACAAATGCCGTGTAATGTAAAAAAATAGCAGAGGGCAAGATTTATCCTTATTTAAAGCCATTGTCATCCATCACGGTCATTAAAATACTACACTGTACATAAAAGGGAACAATTCTTTAGATACATCCCATATAGTTTTATGTTCCAGACAGTGATTAATATTTCCTCTTCTGCCCTTCCACATCGACACCAATTCCCGTTCATATTCCCTATTCTCGTCTCAGTCTCAGATTCATTCCTATAGTAGGCCAGCTACTGTAAGTGCAAAAATCATCACTTGAAGTGGGGGCTGGCAAACCAATGTGCAAAGTTTGTCATTTTTATTACTTTTTGGGCAGGAGAAGTGAAAGTAATGTGTTCTTTTATTGAGCGTGACAAGCAGAGTTCCAGAGAATTTACAGAATTCCTTTACAAGTTTGCTTTTTGTTTTAAATGGAAGATTTATTGACAAATAGTAACATTGTCATCTTATTAGAAGATTTATGAGCTTCCTCTGCTTTTGTAAACCAAAGAGCCAAGCACTGGCAATCATGTGAAAATCTGAAGATGGACTTGTGTGGTCAAGATAGTTTGTATACAACAAACCCTGTATATCATTTTATGTCAGCCCGATAAAAGGTACCAAAATAAAGCAAACATCTGTGCACTCTTGCCTTGTTTTTTTATTGTTTGCCTTTAATTCTGGAGCTAAATCTTAATGCATTAACAGTATTGTGTGTATACAATAACCATTAGATTTGCCATTATCTAAATGAGATGAACAGCTTTAAATATGTGTAATACATTTTTCTGTTACAAAATACATTCATTTTTAACAATAAAAAGATCTGAGGTTTTGTTTGTTCTTAGATGAACTGACTACTATAATGTTCAGTTCCAATGGGCAAAATAGGCCTAGTGGCCTAGTAACATTCCATGGCACTATGCCATGATTAGCTATGATCCCACTATCACTATAAAAAAGGAAAATTATTTAATGGTGGAAGAAGCATGGCAGAACCAAATAATTGATGATGTTAAAAAAAGTTCCTTATCACTGATATCCCTAGAATACCAGTGTTGTACCTTCTACTGAAAGCGCATAAAACACTTATTAACCCCCCAGGACGTCCTATTGTCTCAGAAATAGGGTCAATACTTGAACCATTGTCAACTTATGTTGATCACTTATTACAACAGGAGGTACAAAAAATCAAGGTTTGTCTAAGTGACACAACAGATCTTTTATGTAGATTGCATGAGATTGAGACTTCCATCTGATTTAGAACTTTGTGGAATAGACATATAGAGTGTCTACACTTCTAAACGACACACTGAGGTTATATTTTTCCTACTTGACTGCTTGAACATGGTATCATATGTTTTTCTTTGGCAAACCTAAAAAAGATATATACAGTATCCCTGTTTGTCCCTCACTCATAAAGGGGGTCTAAGAGTAACAATCTGACCAAGGGACATGAAATTAATCTTAACACGTATGCCACCGGTAATTCCTCATATGTTGTCTATTTGCTGAAGTGCCCATGTGGGTTTGGCTATGTTGGCCAAACTACAAGAGAGGTGAAAACCAGGATACAGGAACATAAGACAAGGGAATATAAGAAACTTTAAAAGTTACATGCAGACTGATACAAGTGTCTAGACATTTTAATGAATTTAAACATAACCCAATGCAATTGAGGTGGTATGTCCTAGATGAAGTAGGAAAAAGTAGAAGAGGTGATGATAGACAGAAACTACTCCTACAAAAAGAAGGTAAATGAATTGAAAAGCTAAACACACTGAAACTGAATGGGTTAAATGTTGCATGGATCCTAAAACCATTTCTTTGATAATCAATATTGACCTAACTTCTTGTGGATAGTGATGGGCGAATTTATTCGCCAGGGGCGAATTCGCGGCGAATTCCCGCGATTCGCCGCTGGCGAATAAATTCGCGAAACCAGCAGAAAAATTCGCCGCTAAAATTTAGCCGCGCAAAAACGAGTCGCGCCGTCGGAAACGACGCGACGCATCGGAATTGACGCGACGCGCGTCGTTTTTGACGCGACGCTCGTCAAAAACGACGCGACGCGCGTCAAAAACGACGCGCGACTCGTTTCGCCAAATGGCGAAAAATTCGCGAATTTCTCTGGAAATTCGCGAATTTTTCGGCGAAGCGAAACGCGGCCGTTTCGCCCATCACTACTTGTGGATCTTCAAACTTGTGAAAATAGACTACACCATGACTGAATTAAAAAAATTTGCTCAATTTATTAAATCATTCGATTCGAATGATTTTAACCCTTCGATCAAATTTTTTTTATTCGATCTAAAAAAGCTTTAAAACACCTATGGGAGATTCCCATAGGGTTTTAAAGCAATTCGGTAGGTCCAAGTTGGCATACTTCGACCATTGAATATTCGAATACAATTAAATTCGAATTATTCGAATCTGTCGAATTTTGAAATTCAACAGTCAAAGTTACCTCATTTGCATATTCGATTTTTTTTTTTATTTGATCGAATTTCGAATCCTTCATGTGAATTTAGTAAATATGCCCCTATGTATTGCATGAATGGACATTATATGAGCTATTTTGTTACTAAATTTAACACATGGACTTTCTAGATTTCCTCTGGCCTCCAACAACCATACACAGGAGCACTTAAAGTGATTGGACTAATTATGCAGGGTGGGCTTAAATAGCCATTTGGTGTTCTGTTACACTTGAGAAAGGGAACTGCTCTGGACCTGAAACATATCATATTAGCAAGTCTGAAATAAAACTTCACTTCAGCAGTAATCTGCTTTGTCGAGTGTTCTCCTTTCTACAATCCATGGCAAATTATGCTGCAGTTGTGCATCACGCATACATTATATATGCCTGATCCCCAACATTAGCATCCAACCTCACTAATGCTTTCGGGGCTGAAATGGAACAAATCTCAACAACAATGATTTCAGTATCTAGTGGAAAGCCTTCCCAGAAGACCAACCATTAGAGCCCTGTGAGCCCTGACATTGACAGGAAGGTATCTGCATACTTCTGGCCAAATAGTATAACATATATTATCTACTTAATTTGAATACTAATACTTGTGCCCATTGCTGATTTTGCATTTATATTTTTCTTTAAACGGTCCTTACAAAAATTCTAATAAACCTCTTAACTGCTTGCTGCAAAATCATTTCCAGCAATGGTAGTGTTAAAGAACGCTCCAGACAATCCTATAAGCCTGGCCCATATAAGCTTGTGGCTTGCTGACGTCTCTGCTAAACATATATTTGCTATTGTTCCCAGTTATTTTTCTGCAGGTTGAGGTTTACTGGAGCAATATTAAAGATATTCTTGGATGACCGTTAACTTCAGTGCTTTCCAAACGGAATACAGGGACAGATTTACCATTATATAATATATTCATATACTAACCCTTTTAACTTCCAGAGAGAAAGGAAACCTTCGGTGCTCTGGCTAATACAGAAAATCAACAATCAGCATGCTTCTGATTTTAGATTTTACTGAAATCTGAACTGTCATTTGTTTCATGGGAGAACCTCCTTATTGTGGGACAGATTATATAATTAGAAGGTTGATATTATAGATGCAGTGATCCTTATCTCCTGCTAAACATACATAAACAGAACATGTGAAAATAAACATGGGGATTGCTGTGTGTTGCAGTTTGTGAAGCTTTCTGTTGAGGTCTGGATTGGATCTGTCATCTCCAGAGTATAAGAGGTTCGTGAGACTGTTGTCACCATATAATAACAATACAATGCTGAGTGTTTAACCTTGTTTATTTGTTTAGGTGCCCTACAAATTGTTTAGTTAGTCCAAGGAAATCATTAATCACCTGACCTTAATCCATCCCTCTCACACACAAGTATATAAAGGCAATGTCAGACTGGGTGATTCTGAGTGTGATTAACCTAACATTCAGATAAGAGAAATGCAGCAATCATTATGGTAAAAGTACATGCAGAGAACTGGCATGAATAAGAATACACAGGCAAATATAGAAACGGACCTTTCGCTTGGGTAATTCATGCACTCAAACACATTGACACCATTCACAAAGGAACTTGTCCCATACTTATAACTTTCAGCCAATAGCAATTGACCAGCAAGGGCATATATTAACACTAGTGGACCCTGGAATTACCCCCAGCTTTGACATAGAGGTAGTTTGGGAGTTCAAGTAGTGGCTTGCAGCTGTTATAGACTTGTGACAAGTGAAACAGATGATATTTTTTATAATTACCATGGCATTCGTTAGCTGGATATGGCATTCCTACGTGTATTTGCAGCCTCAAAACCTACAATCCATACTGCTGCAATGGTGTTGTTTACCCCGTTAAATGGTAGGCACACATCATAAACTGCAATACAATGTATTAAAGGAGCCACACACACTATATATGAAGGTGAAGGTGGGGAGCTTACCAATTTACTCAGGCCAGTTAGTCACATTGGGGGGAATAAACTGTAAATACATGCCAATGTGCTGCACTGTTTGCCTACTGATTGCATTCAAATTAAATACAGTCGGAGCAGCCCTTGTAGATGGAATTTATACATATGAACTCTGCACATAATCAATCTATCAAATGAAGTGGGGCCTGTATAAATCTATCTGGTAATCACATTACAGATCTGCATAGGTTCAATTAAACATTTAGACACTAAGTTTGCACAGGAGCAGTATCCCATAGCAACCAATAGGATCTTTACTTTTAAACAGTTGACAAGTAGATTCTACCTGCTAATTGGTTGCTCTGGGTTACTGTTCCTGGGCAAATTGGGTGTCTTTGACTCATAAACAGCATGGCTCTAGTTAACATTACATGCAAATACATAAAGAAACTACTTCGCATGGTATTGGTCCTGTATATTTGCCATGTAATTAGTTGCTTTGGATACTGCCTTTTGGAACTCAACCATATTCACTGTATGGTCAAACGTATCTGGTAATCTGCCTGTTCTACATCCTGTTTCAAAGCCAAGAGTATTGTTATGAAGTTGGTTCTTCTTTTGTTGTCTGCACATTGCTGCCATAATCACCTGTACGCTGTTAAATATTGAAACTCAGTCTGGATTCTGGAACAATGTTGGTGGCATTTGCTTCCATTTAACCACAAGAACATGAGGATGCGTAGTGATGATGGGGATCAGGCCTGGCTTACATTTTCTAGTTCTACTCACACGTGCTCAGATGTGTTGAGGTCAGAGCCTCTTTGCAGGTCAGCCAAGTTGAATTCTTCCATTAACATCTCTGTAAACCAGTTCTGTATGGACTGTATGGACCTTATTATCCTGCTGCAACTCAAACTGTGGCTATGATGTAACAAGTACAGAATTGTTAAGAATATCATTCCACACTATAGCCATAATTTTTGTTTTCAATGGAACCCAGCTATGTCAGGTGCTTTTTGCTTGTAGCTGCCTGTCACCACCACAATTGCATCTCGACACAGAACAATCATTGGGTATTGGGTGCCCTATCAGCCCAGTCCAATGCTAGAACCAAGGGTCCAACAGGTTACAGCCCCTGATCATTAGACCTTCACCAAATTTTACCCTTTGCAGAATGCATTTAGGCAGGTAGTATTTTCCTGGTATCTGCCACATCAGGGGCAAATCCACTAAAGTGCAAAGTGGCTAACACTAGCGCTAATTCGCCAGCGTGACATCATTTCGCAACTTCACTAATTTACCAACACCAACCAAGTAGATAGACTAACGCAATTTTGCACCCTTACGCTAGGGTTATGCGAAGGGTAGTTACTGCGTTAATTCACTAAGATATCCATTTTACTGAACGTTACCTCTTGCGCTAGACATTAATTCGCCAGGGTCAGACATGGCGAAGTTCAATACAATAGATAGGAGATTGGAAAAAAAAGTTGAAATTTTTTCTAAGTCCCAAAAAAACGCTGGCGTGTTTTACTTTTTTAAGGGTCATAGGCTGAAAAAGATCATAAATTGTTTTTAGGGTAACCTCCTTCCCCCCTACATTTTCTAACATATGGCAACCAACTATATAGAGGGCACATGTGTAGGGCAATATAACAACTTTATTTGAGTTATTAAAGGTTTTCTGGCCTTGGATAGTGTAATGTAGTGGCTGCAGCATATGCGTCTATTATACTTTAACTTCTCGCCGTATGCAAATTAGGCATCGATAGCATAACTTCACTTTACCTGACGAAGTAACTGTAGCTCAACTTTGCTACCATTCGCCTCCCTGATTGCAACTTCACATTTTAGTGAATTTGCGTAGCGCTGGCGAAACTACACCTGGCGAAGTGAGGCAACCGCTAGCGAAGCCAATGCAGGCGCAACTACACAGGTTAGTGAATTTGCCCCTTGGTCTTTTCCATCAGACTGTTTGATGATTAAATGTAATTTATAACTCCAGTGTCCAATGGTAATGACATTTACACCACTCCAGCTAATGCTTGGCTTTGCACATGCGATCACCCATATAAACATCACACTTCCAATGAATAGTTACAGTCAGAGGCAGTTTGGAATTTAATGTTGTACCATCTTATGATGTTATTTAAAAAAAAAAAAAGAAGATACTTATAACAGCTATTAATGCATTTCACTGTTCCCTGTATGCAATCTAATATTTATTAATTACACTTACTGCTTGTAAATGTTTCGTCATCCTATGCTTTGTATTAAACTTACTTTGTACAGATAAATCTGGACCCCATATGGAATGTTTGCTGGGATTCTTCATCTGTTCTGTTCTTTTTTCCCAAGTTTCTTTGACCTGATAAACATTAAGAAGCATTATGATCTTATTATCTGTGATACAAACCAGCAAAACTCTTGCCTGTTTATTAAACCCAGACTAAGATCATTTATTAATGCCATTATTTTATATCACTTTCACTTCTGTCAACCCATTGCAGTAATTGGAACAAATTTATTAACCAAACAAATTCTGCAGGAAAAAGTGCAGGTGCTCAACATCACTTTTGTGTTACACTTGGCTACCCATTTGCCCCAATTGGCTCATATTCACCAAGTGTTTATAACCAAAAAAGTATCATCATTGCAATTTAAAATGACAAATACCTGCAATGCATTGTTGGGTGATTGTGGTTACTGAAAGAATGTGAACGTTTTTAAAAAAGATTGTTTTGTTACAAAAGGCTAATATCACCCACAATTGCACAGACACAAATACAGATGTACATGTATATGTATGTAGCTCTTTAGTGAACTTTGGCTGTACAGTTGAAATGATTACACGGTATTATAGATATACAGGATTTTTGATGGGATTATTTGGCAATACTGGTTGGTGTATTTTAATACAGTTTTTGTTTTGGAACCTTTATAAATGTGCCCCTAAGTCAGTAGCAGAGGTTATTAGGCAGTAAGTCATTACATGGAGGTGAGAATCCTGGCTATGCGTGTGATTGATCAATCTTGTGCGAGCAGTCTTTCTGTATGTGAGAACTGTTTCTGATTATCCTGCACATGACGCTTGCAAGGTTGGGGGGAGTCGTTACTGTATAGCAAGATACCTTTGATCTGCTTTTATATAAACATAATCAGATTTGGCAAACTGAAACAATCTATTGTGGGTGGCTTAAAATTTATGATTTAACATCAAGAAAAATGGCAACCTTTTAAGGTTCTTTAGCTGGAGTCCATAAATTACACAGTTAAAACAAGCCTGGCAATTTGTGTTTGAGTGAGAACTCTGAGCACCAAGAGAAAAAAGCAAGTCACTGGCAACCCACATAGGGAAACTGGAGACTTGCTTGTAATTCACAGTCTGATGCCAGATGATCCCAGATAAAGCTGAGGATAAATCGATTTTGGTGGAATTTTTTTCTGCCTGCATTTTAGACATGCCTGCATATTTTAGTAAATACAGGGTGACCACAGAGCTGGCGCTTGCTGACGATCTGTGAAATGCTTCGCATTTGGGCTGCTGGATGGAAACTTCACTGATCTGTTAATTTAAATAACAAACTTGTTTTCCTTTCCTCTCCCTGTTTGTGGTGACTCTCTCTCTCTCTCTTGTTTTCACAAAAAGCTACATATGGGATACACTGGCTTCTCTCACCTACATATGAAGGGCAAGTTCACTTGAAACAGCAGAAATTAGAGCTTCATTCCCATTCTCAGAATTACACTAACTATATGGCATTATTAAAGGGGGATAGGCTATTATCTACTATGCCCACCCTGCTGCCCTCCAGCTATTTTATTGTAAAAACCAACTAGTTACACTAACTAGAAGCTATTAGGCGATGCAGGCCCGGACTGGCAATCTGTGGGTTCTGGCAAATGCCAGAGGGGCTGCTATAATGTGCCATAGAAATTCAGTATTTAGTGGGCTGGTGGGGGCTTTTTGGGCCTCTGTGCATCTGAAATGGCAGGGCCAATTTTGACTCTCACTCCAGGCCTGAGGGGATGCTGGGAGCTGTAGTTCTGTATCAGGTTGTACCAGGTGATATTTTACTATGACCACTCTGCTGTCCCCCAGCTATTTTATTTTAAAAACCAGCACCCAGTAAAACACACTAAAAGCTATTAGGGGATGCTGGGAGCTGTATTTGGCTGTACCAGAACTATAGAATATTCTTCCCCTTGGAAGCCAAATTAATGTTGACCATCACCAGGGGCATGGTAGGACTGGGAGGAAAAACCAGCCCTGGCAAAAGTATCAAAGCAGCCCATGTATTCACATGCATAAATAGCATGATATATTTCCAGCCCCAAGGTTAACTAGAACTAGTGTTAATAGATCAGATTTAAAAGCCCATTACCATATAATCCCCAGCAATATTATATACCCTATGTGCTTGAACTGGCCCTTGCAACAAATATCTCCTAGTTTCTATCACAACTATTCTATCTGATGAATTAGTGACCCTATATGTACAGTATATTCTAAATTTTCCTTTGTGTGCCCCCAGCTAGACCATGTACCCAGGCAGATATGAGGACTTTAATTACCATGTGTATCACAGGGCCAAAGTGTGACATACTTGAAGAGACCTGGCTTTCTCAAGCAATTAATGCTACATATCACAGTGTTCCATATACAGGCTGAAGTGATTGTTCTGATCCTCCTGTTGCCAACATGCCTATCATAAGCATAAGGGATTGGGTATATAGCGAACAACTCAACAAATTGGTCAGAATTCCTGGTTCCGCCCATATGCCAGTACTGGAATGAATACTAACTAATGCATGCATTGGCTTAGCTGTGGCTGGCTATTATGGACAGTTCATTTACATTTCTAAAGTTATTTGGGTCATTTACGTATTACAGACAGCAGCTCATTTACATCTTAAAGCAAACAGCCCATTGAGCATTTGCCCGAACCCACAGATTGCCAATCAAGGCTTGACCAGGGGCATAACTATAGAGGGAGCAGACCCTGGCCCAAGAGGTAAAAGGGGCCCATGAGGCCATAATTCATAGACATTTTAAATAAACATTGGTAAAACCAGTCAAAAATCTAAACATTTTTGGGGCCTGAAAAATAATTAGCTTTGTCGCCCAGCAATATCTAGTCGCACCACTGACAGCAAAAAAAAGTTAGCAGAAGTAAAAGCTTTCCTATTAAAACAAATCAAACATTAGACTTGCAGCAGGGTGCACAATGTTAATCTATGCCAGGCCCACTTCCTGTTGCATGTGCCCCCTCCCCTCACTATTATTCTCCTCACTGCCAGGCTGTAGTGCCTACCTGTGCCCCGGCCATTGTTTTTATAGTGAAAGCGGGCGGGGCTTGGTACCTTTCAGAAAGTGTGCGAGGAAAGGTGGGCGCTGATTGGCTGTGGCATCGGTGCCCTGTGCCGCTGGTTGGAGGGTTCAGTGTGAGTGCTTTATGCACAGGGGAGGGGAAGTAGCGCGCTCTGCTAAGGACATACAGCACTAATACTGCGCGGTGTCACAGTGAAAGGTTGGGAGGGAGCGGAGGGATTCGGGATACCCGGCAGCAGCGCATCCATCCTTGGAGCTGCCCCTTACTTTTGCTACTATCGCCTGACTATTGGATACCACCGCCGACACACAAAGATATTTTTTTTGCTTTTTATCACTTTTGCAACTTATTCCCAAACTTCTACTGACTGCGACTATCAGCGACTGACTTTCTCTCGCAGTCCAAACAGAGAGGGTGAAGGTAAATATGATTGGGGTGACCCGGATACCCCCTTGCCATCTGGTGTGACTGCCCTTGCTGCAAATCGCAGGGAAAAGTCAGAGCGTAGAGAAATGATGATGTGAGAGCAGGAATGAGGGGCTGGCAATCGGCTCACTCAGTGACTGTGTTCCAAAAGGCCTTTAAAAAACTTAAAAGTCCCTAGCAGGGCAGAGCCAGGAAATGGCAGTTTTGATATCGCTGCCAAGGCACAATCGCAGGGGGCTTTTATGGCAACACTTGTAACTGTAGAAGGAATCTTACTGTTTTCTTGTGGGGTAACATTTCCCCTGATATTTCATTTTAACAGTGAGTTGGGACACTTGTTTCCTTTAATAACTCAGCTTACCACTGAGCCCAAAGTTGCTAAAGAGATTTGTGGGTGAGATTGAATCTATTAGTTGCACAAGGGAGGGCACCAGAACAAGATGATGTCCCATGCCCAGGATCTGGGGACCAGATTGTGTGTATGGCAGATCCCTTACATAGAAGTATGAGCTCATGCACTGGCACCCCCAGGGTCAATCAGTATACACTGAGCACATTGACTGATAAAATGAAACATAATCAGGTTAGAACTATATGTATCAGTAGTATCCAACTCCATGGGTGATGGGGGCTGCTTGGAATGCATAAAACCTCCAGCACTTTATCTGCTGTCTGTGCACAGTAAATGAGGTGCAGCAGGGAAAACATCAACTCAGAATACACTGAAAAAAAAAAATTAATTCTCCATTGTCAAAACGAAATAGGGTTTTCATGAAATTGTTTGTACAGTTGGAGGTGCTGAATGTTTTTGGGACACAATGTTGCAGACTTTGCCCCTAGCAAGAAAAATGATTTTCCATTTGATAAACTTGCTATGACTCATGGAGATTTATCCATTTTCCCGAATTTAAGGAGTTTTTCCAGACATAAATACGAGTGCAGTTTATCTGAATTATTAACCCTTGCTTTAGCTGTATGCGAGTCATTTCTATTTCAAGTTCATACGTTCCCTTTGTTTTATACTTTTCCCCAGTTCTGTGCAGCTGTAAGGAACTGGTAAATAATGCCAATGTTCCAGGTGGGGGATTCTTTCCTCATATGCTAGTGATGGTAATTAGGGAGAGGTTTAAGAAGAGTCTTTTGTAGATAATCAAAGTTAGTTAAATAAACAAAAACAAAGTAGGGGACCCTCATGATCCCCTTAGAATTTCTGGCTTGCCTCATTTGCTCTCTTGATTGCAAGACAGTTATACCATGCAATCCAGAAAGCCAAGTAAATTCACTGTGTCCTTGTAATATGCGTCTATTTGTCCTGAGCCATTAGGCTGAGGGTGAATTGTCTATTGTCTGTTATTTACTTTGGGAAATTGGGGCAACAAAAAAAGCACTTGGGATGGCAATTCCTTCAAGGTTTAGGCTAATAAGGCCAGACAGGGAGATACGGGGGAGATCTGTCGCCTGGCGACTTCTCGTGGCGAGTTCTCGTCCCCGAACAGTTAGGCACCGGCGAGGCGCCAGGCAATTTTGAGCGACTTTAAAAATCGCGCTGCTCCGTGTGAACAAGCGCAGGCGACTTTAAGCCTCGCCGGTGCGCAGCGTTGTCTAACTGTTCGGGGAGATTCGGGGGCGAGAACTCGCCAGACGACAGATATCCACCGAATCTCCCCGTCTGGCCTTAGCCTTAAAGATGAACAGCCATTTAAACGAATGATGCATTATTGTCTTATTAATATTCTTTCTATATAAGTGAATATAAATATATTTATTTATGTGTATATACACATGCACATTTTATGTGGTCTACTACACTCAGTTACACATAGGTTAATGTCTTTGAGACAGTACATGTTTAGCAGTGTATAAAATCTAGGATAATATACTGTATTACATTTAATGTCTTATACACTAGTATTGATAAATGAGAATTTATATGGAAAAGCCAGTGATGTTTAACACAAGAAAATATTTCTTCAGATGATGGCTTAAGGCATAATGGATACAAACATTGCTGCACAAAGGGTTAAAGCTGGCTGCTGTGATGCCTGTCCCTGTAATGGTTTTTCAGGGCACAATGCAATCTCTTGCAATTTTAATTGCATGTGTTTAGGTATTATTGTTGGCTTTTGTCAAGTTAAGAAAAGTTGGGTACCCTCAGTTCTGAATGCAACTGAATCAGCTTAAAACAAAAGCTTGTAGGTAATGCTCAGATACAGTTCACAGATGAGTTAATATGCAGGGGCTGCTGTGTTGAGCACTACCACTGTGGGTCACTCTAGGGAAACATTTGGAAGCCTATATTCTATACACTTTGCCTGCAATCTCAAGATTTGGTTTAGAGGAAGCAAAGGAGCAGGGTAATGTTTGCTAGCAGTAAATGTGTTAACCTATTTAAGAAGTGTTTAGTAAAACAAAAACATAGCTAAATAAGGAATTTTTATACAAATCATAAAATAATATTATACACTGTATCTAACCAATATGCAAATTTTTCTAATTCGAGGCTTAAAATATTATTCAAGTAATATGGTGGGAGCTACACTCAAATTTTTTATACAAGAAAAAACGGTCATAATTATCACTTAACCACAAGAATTCCAAAAGATTCTGCAAACTACTTTTTGGTGGAAAAAAACAATGGTTAATCCATACAAGAATGCAATTTATTTTTAGCAACAGCTAAACTGCTGCACAGTACACAGTGTAAGGTATTGTAATTATAAATCATTCCCTTGCCCTTTTTTTTAACCCATTAGAGTTAATTATATGGCTATAAATAGAGGATCTCTATTTCAGTTACCATGAACAGTTTGTGGCGTGTTTACTGCAATTACATGCCCAAAGCTTTTTATAGTGCAATCATTTGTTATTCAGCAATTTCACTCTCTGAGAGGAGGAAACTATGGAGCAAATTTTTATTTTTCAAAGATTGTTTAAAAATTTTATTGGTGAAAATTTTCAGGCAAACATATAATTATGTAAAATGAGATCCCCCTACAGTTTATTCTGTTAAACACATTGATTGTTTACTTAATGGCAACCATATGTTTAAGAATAGTTAACTTCTGTAGATAATAAATCTTGTATTCTCATATCACAAAAGGAAAGTAAGCAGAATTCTTTGAATTTGCTTATTTTTTGCTGACTGTCACACTTATTCTATCCACTAATACTTACACTGAATATTTGTATGACCACAGAGTGACATTAATTATTAAAAATAAACACATATTCCTTCATACTCCATAGAATCACAGTTGTAGTATGTTCCCATTGGTGTAAACTGTTGTTTTATACTATATCAACAGCAAATATTTTGCTTTTTTTTGGGGGGGGGGGTTATGCCATCTTATACAGTACAGGGAGTCAACTACAAAAAAGAAAGAAAGAAGAAAATGCAAAAAAGGGAGTCAAATAGTAGTGTTATAAAAAAGATAATGAAAATTCAAAAATAATATGGGGCATTCAGCGCTGTAATTATATTGATTGATATTGATTATTACCTGTCAGTCATCACCATAAAAAGAAATATAATTACTCTTAATTCCCCCATAATAAATATATAGGAATATGTAGGGAAAAAGTTACAAGCTTAAGTGAGACAGACAAGCTTACATTCCTGCAATCTGAAATGCTTTTCAGGAGCTTGACTGATGACTTTTGTATTTGTTTTATTTCAGCTTTTATTGTTCATTAGGTGCATTTTTCAAATTGCACCCACTAGACAGACGTAAAATATGAGGTCACAAATAGAAAGCATTCAGCATTATAACAGCGTCATATGAGTTCCCTTTCAAAATGTTTAGAGATGATATGCACGCAAAAATGTTTCTTTTAAGCCTCCCCTACAGCTTGTTTATCTAAGGGACATTTGAAGGAATGAAGAAAGATTGCATGCCCTTTAGAAATGAACACATTAAATTCCTGAAGAAAGCTTCTCTTGAAGTAGGAACTGTTTAGAGAATGTTAGTAAGTGGTATTACTTCCTAAGGGTCTTGAGTGTGTAGGCTTGGAGTTTATTTAGGGTGAGCTATGGGGCAACATTATATTTGCTCTCTTAGATACTCTTGGAACTATGACTCAATTACTTGTACACTTACAGCTTCCACTATATATATAATAAGATTGTTATTAGCTAAGAGATCCCTGTGCACAGACAGCATGTAGCCTACACACTCTCTCATAAGCTACCTGACTCTGTATCCCTCCACCTCTTGTCTTTCCTGCAGAACTGCAACATTCCTCCTATGCATTCTACACACCTTCTTGCTAACCAACACTTTTTATTTTCCACCCATTATGTGATCTCCCATCTTATTCTTTGTAGTACAGGTATAGAAACCCATATCCGGAAATTCCAGAAAGCTACAGAAAGGTCATTAATAGAAATGATTTTCTTTTTCTCTCTAATAATAAAACAATACATTGTACAAGGTCCTAATTTTGTTCATTAATCAGTAATGGTGCTAAAACAATCCTGTTCGGCTTATGTAATATTTCAATAATTTGATGATTTCATTTACTAAAGGATCCCTTATCCAGAAAACTTGTAATCGCTAGCATTCTGGATCCCATACCTGTACTTTTTAAGGACTACCACTATTGTGTATCCCTCTTTCCAATGCAAACCTGTACTCTTACCCCTGTCTTCTCAATGTTGTGTCTATTTAAAAGGTTTCCATGTTGCAGCATTCCTTCCACACATGCTGTACATATTTATATTGTGAGGACTAATTAACCTATCTGCTACATCACTAGTCCTGTTCTATTTAGCCCACATACTCAAAAGTACCCTATCTCCTGACCCTCCTATTCCCCACCCAGGCAAATTGCTCCCCTTCTAGTAGCCAAACAAACCAATCAGCAGATTGCAGTTACGTTATTGTTGTAAGCAAACACCTTATTGATTGCGTTTGGATAATATATCTGAAACAAATGTATTTTATATTACAATAATCCCTCATTTGAATCTGTTTGCCCTAGAGCAGTTTGTATACCCACCAACATCAGCATCTCTGTTTCAGTTAATCCTTCTGACATGTACCATTAACCAACACAAACACCATTATTTGTATTCTTTCATATATTGACAAGAGACAAAACCTGGGAAAATTGGAACTGTATGTATAACTTTCATGTGTTATCAAGTTTCCTCACGAAGTAACTTCGGGCGATTCCGGAAATCGCCGCGCCGCGTGTGTACAGCGCTGGCGCTTTGTCATTTCAACTAGCGACGGACAGGGAGAAGGAAGTTCGGGGAGATTGTCGCCTGCTATTAAACGCCAGGCGACAGAATCTCCCCGAATCTCCCTGTCTGTCCCCAGCCTAAATGTATCAGTTTAGAACAGTTGGGGGGGTCGGCAACCCCCCCCTTTCAGAGCTGCTTTATAAGGTGAAAAATGACACTATACACTTCGATATTAGAAAAACGGTTACAAATAGAAAATAGACAGTAATTGGAAAAAGTCATTATTTCTGGTGATCTATCTGAAAACAACTAGTTGTTTGAAGGTGAACAACCCCTTTAAACGGTTATTGCATTGCGAAGTGCTTGAAGATGTCGTAATCTTTTGGAGCAAACATTGCGACTTTTTCAGTAAGAAGTTTCATGAAATTGACAGCGCATTAGTGCAAAGTATAAAATTCGCAAACAATCTTCCGCTGGCGGAAGTGGTTGTTAAAAAGTTTTCCTGGGTTTGCAAAAGGTTTATTGCATTTGCGCAAAGCAAAATTTGTTTGACCAAAGGCTTAACTTTTCGCATTGCGAATAGTTTTTATGTTACCGATGTATATTACATTCCCCTTTATGTCCCTTACACCCCTAAACTCACCATATTCCAACATATATCCAGAAACCCATTATCTAGAAAGATCCAAATTATGTGATGGCCGTCTCCCTTTGGAGCAAATTCACTAAGCGGCGAAAATGTGCTAGCGTTGCCTTTGCTAACGTTCGCCGCACTTCGCCAGCCGAATTTTCGCCAGCGCTATGCTAATTCACTAAAGTGCAAAGTTATGCTAAGGTTGTCCTATTGCCCTAAACATGTGTCCCCTGTATAGTTGAGTTGCCATATGTTAGGAAATGTAGGGGGGTAATGAGGTTAACCCAAAAAAAATTTCGCTCTTTTTCAGACTATCACCCAACATAAGGTAAAAGACGCCATAGTTTTTTGGGAAAATTTCAAGGTTGTTTTTGACCTGGCGAAGTAACGTCTAGCTTAAGAGGTAACGTTCACAAATATTTTCATATTAGTGAATTAGTGTAGTTATTTCCCTTCGTCAGTGCGCAACTTCGCCTGGCCTAAGGGTGCAAAGTTGCGTAAGTCGATGTCCTTCACTAGCGAATTTTCGCCAGGGACACTGTTAGTGAATCAGCAAAGTTGCGATTTGACGTCACGCTGGCGAATTAGCGCTAGTGTTAGATGCTTTGCGCTTTAGTGAATATGCCCCATAGACTCCATTTAAAGTAAATAATTAAAATTTTGCAAAAAACATTTCCTTTTTCTCTGTAATAATAAAACAGTACCTTGCACTCTATCCCAATTAAGATATAATTAATCCATATTGAATACGAAACAGTCCTACGTGGTTTAATTATAGTTTGAGTGATTTTAAAGCAGACTGAAAGTATGGAATATGGAGACTCTTTTCAGAAAACCCCAGGTTCCGAGCATTATGGATAACAGATCCCATTCCTGTACTATAAATCTTTGAGATGATTATGTTATGCATATCGAATTAGTGTAATTATTAGTTATAAAGTGTTCTGTTCATAAGAATTTTTAGAATAACCAGATTAATAGTTCAGTACCATTTTAGCCTAAATAGTATAAACTGTTTAATGTTTTAAAACATTTTTTATAATGTAGTATGTAATTTTTTTCTCCTCCTTAGGTTGTACCTAAGGCTTACTTTGATGGACATCATTTCAGGCAAAGCAGAAATATCAGGCTGTGACATGCTTTTTTAGAACAATGTCATCTGTCTATTGAAGATATGTCACAAAAGAGTTTCAGGATTATTTTTGCAAGTGTGCATGCGTGCTTTTCTTGTAGTGCAAATAATGACCCAGTACAATAATGTTCTTTAAACTTGAAAGTCTCTTTCAAAACCCTCCTTTGAGTTTTAGATAAGGATCGCTAATTGTATGCATAAGGAGATGTGCTGCTGCGTACATCTGGCCTGAGAAATGAATTGCACTATAACAGGGGTCAGGAACCTTTTTGGCTGAGAGAGCCATAAACGCCACATATTTTGAATTGTAATTCCATGAGAGCCATACAATATGTTTAAAACTAAATACAAGTAAATGTATGCATTTTATGTAAACCAACACTTTTAAAGTACAATAAGTCTCTGAATTCTTTCTAATAACGTTGTTACTCACACAAGACAATATGTGTTTCTAACAGACCACATCAATGTTGCTGGTGATACAAGGGGAATTTTAAGCTAACGTTGCAGTCTGTGGTTGATGTGAAGTAAAGTTCCCTGCACCCATGGATAATGGGATAATCATGCATTGAACAATATATATATATGTACTCCCCCAATCCAGTCACAAAATGCCACTTCTGTTGCTCAATCCACTTACTCACAAGACATAATGCAAAAGCCCAATGTACAGTCTCATGGTAGCATGTTGGGGAAATCTGTCAAATGCCAGAAATTCCAGAAAAGAAGACATGAAAAAAAATTATGAAGAACAGTGATATTTCAAATGAGTGATGTTTCAAATGATTTGTAGGTGGTTGCAATTGTTCTGTTATTTTTTATTGTGAAGGACAACCAAAAATCATTCAGTTACAAATGTTACAATATCACCATTTCACTGTATTTCTCCTCATCAGATTATATATGACACCTGCAAATCATTTTTTAAATATAACTCATTTGAAGTATCACTGTTCTTCATAATATTTTTCATGTCTTCTTTTCTGGCACCCTTCTTTCTAGTCATTCTATCCGCAGAGTGCAGGCCACACCACCCGTTATTTTTATTAAAGATTTGGCAGAGAGCCAGATGTAGCCATCAAAAGAGCTACATCTGGCTCCCGAGCCATAGGTTCCCTACCCCTGCACTATAACAAGAGAACCACATATAGACACAAATGTATAGAATTGTCCCAGTTTTTGCACCTTTTTTTTATTTATGCTTGCAAAATGCATACCAAATTCAAAAATGCCTTTTTAGCTTTTTATAATGTGTTGCTTTTATTAGAGATAATTTGTTATCAGCAGCAGAAAAGCGTTAATTTGCATTCCGTGGAATTACACAATGGAAACGAACACATATCTTTAGGGGAAACTGGGCAGGTGCAAGATTGTTTCTAAAACAACATTCAAGTTATTTTCACAGCTATTTTTTTTTTTTTTTTTTCAGTCCCTGCTTTGCTTGGGTGTTGAAGTGAAAAAGTTAGTGGAGAATTTGTAGATTGTGTTATGGTTCATCTGCTTTATTCATGTGTATTGCATACATGGCTTGGCTTCTGCTGCTCAATGCATGCCAGGAATGCCAACATGGATTGGGTTAGAGGCTAAAAATCTTTTTTTTTTTTTTTAAAGAATTTTTGAAAAGGATTATTTAACAAAAAGAACAGATTAAACGAAGTATGATCACATTCTTTTATCTTTGCTAAAAGAATCAGAGCATTGAAATATCTCTATATTCTGTATAATCAGATAGGTTTAGGTTAATACAACAAAACTAATGATCCCTGCGCAGGTGCTACAATATTACAAAACAATAGTTATGTAATTTATCATGTTTGCTTGTATTTTGTGATGTTAGAAGCCTAGACAAATGTCTTCATAATCATCATAATCATAATGATCAGATATCAGCTGAACGTATGTTTGAACAGATCCACACAGGGACTATGGTATTGAAGCTATTTTGTCAATAATATTTTGGATAATTTAAATTTACAGGTATGGGACCTATTATTAACGCTCGGGACCTGGGGCTTTTCGGATAATATGGATCTTTCCATAATATGGATCTTCATACCTTAGGTCTAATAGAAAAACATGTTAATATTAAATAAACCCAATAGGCTGGGTTTGCTTCCAATAAGGACTAATTATATTTAAATAAGGATCAAGTTCAAGATATCAAAAATTTTATTTAGATGGCAGTGTTTACAGTATGTTAATCAGATTTGAATTTCATCAATCAGTTCTGAAGTGTTTGTGACTTTTTTTTTACTCAACATAAGTTAACTAAATAGGGCTTATTGTTAACATACTTTTAAACTAATGGTTTAATGTTAAGGGCCCTTACACACGGGCGTTTTTACCTGCGCTCCCCTGCGTTGCGTTTCACTGCGTTCAGCCGCAGGGGAGCTCAGGTATAGACGCACTCAATTATTTTCAATGGGGCTGTACTCACACAAACGCATGTAGGCGCCGAACGCAGGAAAAATGCAGCATGTTGCGTCTGAACCTGCGTTCGGCGCTTACACGCGTCTCGTGGGTACAACCTCATTGAAAAGAATGAGGTGCGTCTAGACCTGCGCTCCGCTGCGGCTAAACGCAGCCAAACACAATGCAGGGGAGTGCAGTTCCAAAACGCCCGTGTGTACGGGCCCTTATAAAATCTATGTATTTTGTTATTTTTTTAAGCTGAATAAGGCAAACAAGGAAATTGAAGCTACTCAATGTTTAGTCCCTGCAAGACAGCTAATTAGACTACTAGAGCTCAGATAATCACCCCGCATAATCGACTTCTGTTTATCTATGTGCTAGTAATCTAATTATCTGCCAAACATGGAGTAGATTCAGTCTGCCTGATTGCCCTGTTTAGTTCATAATTATAAGTTAAGGGCTGGGACAGACAGGGAGATTCGGGGAGATTCTGTCGCCTGGCGTTTAATCGCAGGCGTCAATCTCCCCGAACTGCCTTCTCCCTGTCTGCCGCCTGTTAAAATGAGAAAACGCCAGCGCTAATCCACACGCAGTGCAGTGATTTCCGGAATCGCCCGAAGTTACTTCGTGAGGAAACTTCGGGCGATTCCGTGTGGATTAGCTGTGTGTGGATTAGCGCTGGCGTTTTTTCATTTTAACAGGCGGCAGACAGGAAGAAGGCAGTTCGGGGTGATTGTCGCCTGCGATTAAACTCCAGGTGACAGAATCTCCCCGAATCTCCCTGTCTGTCCCAGCCCTAAAGATGAACACTTTTTGTATTTTTAATTTTAGGGGTGAAGACACATGGGGCAATTATTAAAAAATAAAATCGCATTGACTAATCTCTGCAATGCATACATAATGTATAAGGGTTAGTCCACACCAGGCGATTCTGGGAGATTAGTCGCCCAAAACAAGAGTCGATTAGTCGCCAGGTGTGAGCATCAGATGTTGCTCTGGCAGACTTGCCAGAATAGTTTATCCTAATGCCAGCTTAAACATTTGTCATCTATTAACTTTTATTTATTTTGTAACACAAATGCAGATATTTGATGTATTTATGTAGGAGGTATTTCAAATAGCAACTTGCTTTAACTGGGTGGGCAATATTATGTTAACACTGTTGGCCTTACAGCTCGACAAAAAAAAAAAAGCCAGACAAAAAACGAAAAAGGTAGCAGACATCTTTTAATAATTGTGCTCTTAATATGGACAGAAAGAATAATTATAGTCCTACCCAGAAAAAAAGTATCAATAAGGATGCACATTTGCGCATACACTCCCTGCCGATGCTAGTGTCCTAGCCCTGGCTGGGATCATTTAAAAAAAGAAAAACTACTGTTATCCCCCACCAGAGTGTGGGCTCTATTAGCCTGCACTGTTGGTTGGGGATAATATTTTTGCCCAACAGGTGCCCTTTAACCATATTCAGGTCCCCAACCTCATAAGTCAGCTCCAACCCTTCTCAGACATTAGGACAAATTTATTGATTTTAAATTTCAGCTGTGATGGAGCATACATACTGCATGTATATATGTTATGCTCCATTAGTTCAGGTAGGAGGAGCATGTAATGTCCAGTATTATTTGCCACAGCGTTTTCCATGATATGTTCCTCCTTGCACTGCACAATTTTTTGATGCAGCTTACTTAATCCGCATTTGCCTTAGAGTTTCCCATGATATGTTCCTGCTAGTACTGCACGGTTTATTGGTACAGTTTACTTAATATAAGCTTAAACAATTAAAAGGGTATATGTGGGGATTAATCATTTAAATGCAATTTGTATGATTCCCATCAACCATATTTTTGTAGTGTTCAGTTGCTAATCCTTGTTTTCTTTTTGCAAAATGATCGTTTAAGGGGATATGTACTAAGCTGTGAGTCTTTCCAGTAAGCCAAAGCTCACATATTCTAAAGCTAATTGAAAAATGCCATTTATTTAACTGAATAAATGGCATTAAGAAAGGGGGCTCAAAAAAGAGAATTTTCTCATACTGAAGAATTTTCTCTACTTTTTTCTACTAGTAGGCCTTACTGATTTTAATTAAGGTTGAAATATTGGGTTTCTCTTCAGTATTTCTTTCTCAAACTTGTTCCCAATGTTACTATTGTAGCTAAATGGAAACTGTCAGTTGACATTTAAAACTGGTGGCACATTTGGCGTAATTTTTTACTCCCCCCCCCCCTTTTTTTTTTTTTAACAAGATTGATACTATGCACATATAGGCCACATTATGTTAAAGTGTTAAAGTTTTCAAGTGCATCTATTCAATAACTAAGGGATACTATTTATTTATTTACTTACATACCTAAAACAAAATAATAGCTGCGGGTAATCATCAAGGATACATCTGTGTGCGGTTTCATACGTAGATATGCAGGTTATCAAGGATGCAGACATTTCAGTGTTGTATGTCAAATAAAAAATGTTTATCCTATATTTTCATAAACTGAGTTGATCCTGTTATTGTATCAGTGTGTGTTTGTTGGCATGTAACTCGCTTCCTAGATATACAATGCTTTCATATATGCATGCCAAGAAGCACATTTACTATTTGTGCAACAGAATACAGATGATAAAGTCACACAGTTCCCAATCTGACTGCTTTGGCTGTAACCCATCTATCTTATTAGATATCCAAGCTTGGAGTGAAGCATACAGACATTTCTGAAGAGTATAGTATGATAGCTGGTTCCCTGGCAAGCAACAGACTGCAGCTATATGTACAGTGATGATTTTAAGCATGACAAGGGGCCTTGTTTTGCCTTGAGCCATACCACTGAACCCCATTATTATATACCTTAATAAAATCAGGAGACAGAGATGGGTATAAAATAGCCACAACATTTATTCACATTATATCAAACAAAATATAATGTTAACCCAAGGCTATATTGTAAAGAGTTTAAAAAGAGATCACTACTATGCTGTGCCGCAAACATTGGAGAAGTTCACCAGCCCTGCTGCCGGACCAGTTTCTGCAGTGTTTCGATGATAGGAGATCAAAGCAGGCTATCACCTATCACATGCAGTTGTAGTGTCTGTATTAATCAAACCACCGTGCAGTCACAGGAGAGAACCCCTCTTCTAAATTTACCTGTGCAGTACTCTGACAAGGTTCTACCACTGCTGTGACAAATAAAACTTAAAATACATTATCAAACATCCACTGATTTGATCCAGAGGAAGGTAAAAAACCCAACCTGAAGCCAATGGCAATTGTGCCTCAAGAGGGAATTAAATCCTTCCTGAACCCAGTGGCGATCGGAAACATTCCCTGGATCAAGAATTTGACATTCATTTAACATAAATTAATACAATGCAGACTCACAATTATACTGTATACAGATACAGAAACCACAAAGTAACAGTGCATTCAGGAAAACATCCATAGTTAGTTATTAATAGATTATATGACAACAAAAATATGCAAATGGGGGAGGGTGGTTGACATGTTTCTACCTGCTTAGAAGATAAGGAACAAAACTGTTACTTTCCCTGACATCACATCCCTCTCTTACTCCTCCCAGGGGCCTGGCCATCTCCCGCTTTAATTAATTCCTTCTCTCCTAAACACAGCTACATGTGATTCTGCCCATCTCTAACCTAGACCAGCTAGCTGGCTGTGGGTTATTTGGATCCATTGTCATGCACCCCTTGTGTTTATAGCTCCAGGGCTTTACTTTCATGAAGATAAGTGTTTTGAGAAATCCAGTTTTCCTTTTTGTGCCTTTTTTGGCACTAATGATTCTCAATATTTGCCTAATCTTATATCTTTAGAGGTATCTGTAGATGTTGGAAAAATTAAAAAGAAAAATTTAGCATGTCATTGCTTTTCTTTTTTTTGAATGTAGAATGTGTTTATCCATTATGAAATTTATAGAAAAAGATCTTTTAAAACATGCATTAACAGACACCTAACAGGCTCTTGACCAACAAAGTTGTGATTCTATAAAGTGTATTGTTGGATTGGGATATACTGTATATTTAGTTTGCTAGTGTATTTTGGATAAAGGTTTCGTGTTTTTTAGAATTAATAATTCCAGTGTTCTGAGTTATACAACTGTACTTAAGTAATCTAGGCTTAAACCTTGGTTGGGTGTTTTCTATGCCCAATGCAAGGCCTGTGCTGCATCCCTGTTAATTTCAAGCTACATACATACTTACAGATAATTGATTGTTCTACTAGATATTTGTGTGTGGTCTTATTAACAGACAGACAATTTCTCTTGCTGCCAGAAAGCAAATTGCACCTGTTTCACTGTAGGAAGGTGTGGATGGATTGTATACCTAGCACAGAAGGCTGGGTCTCTTCCATGCATGACAACTGCATGCATTTCATTGGGGAGCACCCCCCATAGGAGAAAGTGATGCCATTATGCTTTTAGCAGCGGTGAAGTGTACCTAATCAAGTGGTGTTTTACATAACCGGAAAATCTACCAGAACAACTAAAGTTAAATTGCTGGTAACAGTTCTCATGGGAAAGGCCTGCACACAGAATAATACATTTGCATCATACGGTACATGTATGAGATTATTATTATTGTTGTGACTTTGGGGTTTTTGGAACTATAGATCTTTACTTATTTTAGAAAAATATGCCTTATTGCTAGGAACATAAAAAACAGGATTATGTTATCATCAGCTCTATTTGAATACCAAGGTGCCACAATTTATTCACAGGTGCTAATGTGAAAATTTAGCTTATGATTGTGATCGTTGAATTACTAGAATTCTGTAAACGAATGTTGCATTGTGGGTAAAAATGTGGCACTGGTTTTGTGCACTTTTTTAATAAGAGAGCTTTAGTGTCACTATGTTGCATAGAAATAAACTGTTTATAAAGGATATTATGGCAAATGGCACTGGCAGTTTTCACAGCTTTCTGGATGTGTGATTACAGGGTAATATATACCATACCTATATATATATATATATATATATATATATATATATATGTGTGTGTGTGTGAATATATATATATATATATATTTTTTTTTTTTTTTTTAACATTGGGGATATATATATATCACCAATGTAAAAAATAAATTGAGACAATCCATTATCGCTTTTGTGATTGCTGCAAGCTGGAACCCTCATTGTGTTAGCAACACCTCAAAATCTTATTGTGCGTCCTTTATTAGCAACACTTCAAACCTTGACAATAAGGTCTGAACAAATGCTTGTGGTTGATATATTTGTCTTCATCCTTTAAGGTCATACGTGAAAGTTGTTCTAGTTCTTCTCTCCACATTATATTGAGATGAAAGGGTTGAATATAAAAGCAGAGAAAGGCATACAATACCCATTACAAAATGATACAAAAAAAAGAGACTGTTGTAGTTAAAAATAAGAGATGAAATCATCGTCCATGTGAAAACTGTTCTATGGTTGGATACTATGGGTCATTTATGACCCAGAAGTGCAATTGCAGTTATGCAAGTGTGAAAAAATGCCATTCTTTAAAGCTAGTTGTATTTGGCTCCACTCATTTAATATTGCATTCTAATAACGCCATTTTGATGCAGAGTGCCAGAAGTGACACCAACCAAAATTGATTCTATTGAAGTTTAATGAATCTGCTGCAGTTGCATGAGACACAACATGGAGGAAGCATTTTACCCCTATGTTGTCACCAGAGGTACTTAATGAATACTGTTCCTTTAATTGTTACCCGGATAGGTGTTGATATTAATATTTACGGTATATATTTTTTATATTGTTTTTGAGTTTTGTACATGACTTTGTAATTACTGCCATTTTTGTATTAGTCACATTAGGTGGCTTGGTTCCCCTTTAACCTGTCTTAGGTTGATGAGAGGAGATTCCTTCCTGACTAAATGGCAATCGGACTAGTTCCTGGATCAACTTGTACTATGAGCTAACTCCCATAACCCTGTATTCCCTCACTTGATAAAAAGCTATCCAACCCCTTCTTAAAGCTATCTAAGGTATCAATCAGTACAACTGATTCAGGGAGAGAATTCCACATCTTCACGCCCCTTCAGAATATTTAGGTGGAACCTCTTTTCTTCTAATCAGAATGGGTGACCTTGTGTCAGCAGGAAAGACCTACTGGTAAATAAAGCATTAGAGAAATTATTATATGATCCCCTCATATATTTATACATAGTTATCACCCCTTAAAGAGATACTGACACCAGAAAATCTTTTTTATATCCATCATAACATTATCATTGAAGACTATTTAGTAGTCAGTTAAAATTAGAAATTCTAACTGACTGGCTGAGAAGGTAGGTAAAACAGTCAGGTTTAGGAACTTCAAGTAACAATTAATTGCAAAAGCAGACCTATCTGCATAAAAATGCTCAACGTGCCTTATGGGCTACTTTTAATGTAGAGTAATATTTTGAAAAGAAATAGTCAGTATCACTTTAAGCGCCTCTTCTCCAGCGTGAACATCCTCAATTTGGCCAGTCTTTCCTCATAGCTAACATTTTCCATACCTTTTACCAGCTTAGTAGCCCTTCTCTGTACCCTCTCTAATACAATAATGTCCTGTTTCAGTGATGGAGACCAAAACTGTACAGCATATTCTAGATGTGGTCTTACAAGTGCTCTATAAAGTGGAAGAATGACCCCCTCCTCCCGTGACTCTATGCCCCTTTTAGTACAGCTCAAGACCTTATTGGCCCTTGATGCTGCTGACTGGCATTGCTTGTTACAGACAAGTTTATCATCTACAAGGACTCCAAGGTCCTTTTCCTTAATGGATTTGCCTAGCGCAGTCCTATTAAGGGTATATGCGACTCGGGTATTCTTACATCCCTGGTGCATGATTTTACGTTTATCAACATTGAATCTCATTTGCCATTTAGCTGCCCAGATTGCCAGTTTGTCAAGATCCTGTTGTAAGGATGCCACAAACACTGATACAGTACTTACAATACCCTCCCCTAAGTCATTAATGAACAAATTGAATAAAAGTGGACCCAATACCGAGCCCTGAGGGACCCCACTAAGAACCTTACTCCAAATAGAGAATGTACCATTAACAACCACCCTCTGTACCGATCCTGTAGCCAGTTTCCTATCCATGTGCATATTACTTCATTAAGTCTAACAGACCTTAGTTTAGAAAGCAATCATTTGTGGGGCACAGTATCAAAAGCTTTGGCAAAATCCAAATACATCACATCTACTGCCCCCCCCCCCACAGTCTATCATCTTACTTTCCTTATCATAAAAATATAATTTTTATGATAAAAATATCATAAAGAATCAAATTTGTCTTACATGACCTGTCTTTCATAAAGCCATGCTGATTGCTGCTCATAATGCCATTCACTAGGACAACATTTTGAATGTGATCCCTTAACAAGCCTTCAAATAATTTGGTAAGATGCAGGCAGCGCACTCCTGGGTTTCAAAAATCGATCGTTTGTCTCCAGGTTGGTTAAAAAAATTTATATTTTATTTAAACATAGTATTAATATAGTAAACATATCGTCTGAGGTCTGACGCGTTTCGTGATACAACACTTCCTCAGAGACCTCATTTCCTGTTATGAGGAAGTGTTGTATCACGAAACTCGTCAGACCTCAGATGCTATGTTTACTAGATTAATACTATGTTTAAATAAAGTATAACATTTTTTAACCAACCTGGAGACAAGCGATCGATTTTTGAAACCCAGGAGTGCACTGCCTGTATCTTACTGTATTGCTGTTGGCGTTCCCCCTAGAGACAGACTCGGGGCTGGCTGCACCCGGGTCACAACAACTGCAAGGTAAGATTTCAGCTTTTTTTACTTTGATTTATATACATTACCGAAGACTGTGGAAATTCTATCTTTAAGATTAAGCGCAGGGTCTGGGGCATCTAGCACCCGGACCAACTGTTATTTAAGGTGAGCAGGGTTAGGTCTGTAATTTATTAGCAGCTTTAATTGAACCCGCAAGACATCTTTATTAAGGAGAGTGAAGTCAATAGTGGAGCCGGAATTTTTCTTCTCTTCAAATAATTTGCCTACCTCAGTTGTCAAATTTACTGGCTTATAATTGCCAGTCTGAGATTGTAATCCCATTTTAAATATTGGAATGACATCAGCTTTTCTCCAATCCATAGGCACCATACCAGAGGAAAATGAATCTGAGAAAATCAGAAATAGGGGCTGGTCTAAAACTAAACTAAGCTCTCTTAGAACCCAGGGGTGTATGCCATCTGGCCCTGGAGCCGTGTTTACATTAATATTTATTAAAGCTTTATGAATCATATCCTGAGTCAGCCACTGACTAGATTGAGATGAGCCATCAGTGCAGCTATGAAGTAAGCCTGGGAACACTGAAGAAAAGAACTGATTTAGAATATTTGCTTTTTCTGTATCTGCTACAACCATTCTGGTACCATTATTAATGGAGCAAGACTCTCAACCTGCATCTTTTTACTATTAATATATTTAAAAAACGTTTAGGGTTAGTTTTCACCTTTCAACTCTTCATTTGTGTTTATATTCATTAATTGCAGCTTCTGTCCCAACAGATTTGTAGTTTTTAAATGCCTTTCTCTTCTTTCCTATTAACTTCTTTACTTCTGTCTTAAGCCACATTGGATGATTTGTAGAGCTTCTACATTTACTCATTAAGGGAATAAATTGAGAACAGTAATGAGTTAATATAATTTTTAATGTTCTGCATTTTTAGCTGAAAACTTAGGGGCAAATTTACTATTATTCCCCAAAAATCCTACGAATTTATTCGAAATTCGATAAGCATTCGACTATCGAATGCTTATCAAGCAGTTTTAGGCTATCATTTTGCTCAATATTCGGTTTCTTGATGAAGTCGTACGATCGAATACTGGTCGTTCGATTTCACAAAAAAAACGTGAAATTTCCTTCGAGCCTCCGAAAAATTTGTACAATTTGAACGATCGAACGATTCGATCGTATGAATGGTATTCGAGCAGGACTTAGCCAAAGAAGCGTATGGGGTGGGGGTTCCCATAGGCTTCTATTGCAATTCAGTAGGTTCAATCTGGTTAAGTAGGCATTCGAAAGATTTTAAAATTTTGATTACTTCGATCATCGAATGATCAAATATCCGATCATTCAATCTATTCGATAATTCGGTAATCGATGATCGAAGAGGCCAAATTTGAATATTCAAATATCCGATCGTAATTCGATCATATTCGATCAAACTACGATCTATTCACGTGAATTTTGTAAATTTGCCCCTTAATGTCCCAATCAATGCTCTGAAGGGCAACTCTAAAGGCACTAAAATTAGCTTTTCCGAAATTCATGGTTTTTGTTGCCCCAGTATATATTGTTTTTTTTGCACCAGACATTAAATGATGTAACATTATGGTCACTATTACCCAGGGGTTCAATGACTCACACATTTGCTAATGGTTTTAAATTTTGTAACTTGTAGTAAAACATTCATTATGGTTGTGCATCTTGATATAGGTTCTCAACCATGAACCGAAACGTTGATGCTACTATTATGCTGCTTGAATAAGCAGCAACTTTGATTGAAGTGCATGCATACATAGTATTTTCTATATAGATATAGATAGATAGAGATAAAGATATATAAAGACACCTGAGGGCCTGTGCCTAGGATGGAAGCTTTGGAGGGTGAGCCTCGAAGTTAATACTGGGCCCTTTTTTCTGCTTGATGTTTTCCAACAACCCCTACCTAAAGATCCTCAATAGCAGATCACACTGTGCTTGCAAGCAGCGCTACGCAACAAGTTGGCGCTATAGAAATACATGTTAATAATTGAAGATGGTCTAACAAAATCCAAGGCACCCTCATGTGAACAACTATGATGGCGTGGATTATTACTTGTGTAGGGCTGCTGGATTTGTTGAGGCTTTGTATACATGTTACATTGCTATTTTCAGATATCCATTTTGGAAAATAATGTCCTAAACATTTTCAAAGATGACATTTTACCAACATTACCTAATCTGAGCATTATCAATGTCGAAAAATGACTGAATACAGTCCATTATATAAAACGGGCATCAAAGTCATTATGGGGCTGATTTACTAAGGGTCAAATTAAAATTCGAATAAAATTTGAATTTAAAATTAATTTTGGGCTACTTCGATTATAGAATAGCCCAAAATCTGATTTGAATTGAAAAAATTCGAATTTTGAAGCACTGGCCCTAAAAATCCTTCGAATTTGACTATTCCCCAGCTGAAAACTGTTGAATTGCCATTTTAACCTATGGGGGACCTCACAAAACTTGGCAAGAAAATGTTACCAAGTTCTGAGAATTCAAAATGACCCCCCCCCCCAAAAAAAATTTGAGGGTCGAATTTCGAAGTATTTTCCACTTCGAAATTTGACCCTTAGTAAATCAGCCCCTATGTGTCATCTTTTTTAGAGGTAGTAAAGAGTAGCTAAAGGTACACCATGGCCATATTTTAATGTGAAAGTTGCAGTGAGCCCTTTACAGTGAAGTGTAGAGCCTGCAAGTGTAGAATCTTTTGTGAAAATGTGTGGAATTTGGAATAATTAATGTAAAATACGGGCAGGAGCCATACCATCTAGCAGCAAATTGATATCCACGAGCCCAACCATTCTGTTTTGAATTTTATGAAACTATAAGAATGGCGTTTGTGAGAAGCAGTTGTTTTTCTATTTCTCATGCTGCCTATAAACACAGGTTCATGGGCCACTGCCACAAATACAACTGTAGAATAACAATCTTTACAAAAATGTCATACTGCTTTGTAATGAGTTGTATACCTTGAAAAAATATTTAGCAAATGTTTTATATTACACAGGGTATTATGCCATTCTTAACATTCTTTAAGAACATTTCATTATAGTATGAGAAAAAACTACTACAAATACTAAGTCATTTTTGGTAGTTATTTGTTGAATAGTAGTATTTTCATTGTGTGCATTCAAGGGCAAACTGATTTTTGTTGATACCAAAATAGATGTATACAATCCTATGGAAAATGTAAACTTTATATAACTTAAGTTTCCATAACAATATCATGAACAGTTTGGTTTGCTGGGGAATATAGTTTTCATATGTACTTGGAACTTCCTGCTGAGCCTTTAGAAAATACATCTGTTGCTTAGGAAGTGAGGATTGCACAGTGAAACGACTTCCCTCCAAATTCCACCAGAGGACACATTACATCATGTGACAGAATTTCTAACATTGTATGAGCATTACTGAGATCTGTGTTTTTGCAATGTGAGTGTTAATATACTGGTTATTACCTTCCAGAGACAATGTATCGACACTTGGCAACAATGAAAACATTACAGATTCACATTCTTTTGTGAGGAGGGATTCTTTAGGTACTATGGAATCACTAGCAGACACAATAAAAAGGATTTTGTATGCATAAGTCAAATTGTTTTGGGATTTAAGCATAACCCTATTTTATGAAGGCAAATATCATGCAATCATATCATGTATAAGTGATGGCAGAAGATGTGGGCCATGGTTCACATGGTATTGTCCTATTGAATTGAAAATTTCAAGCATCTTCAGTAAAGGCTAAACTCAGCTAGACATGAGTAGCACTTCCTATAAATTGCTTGTAAAATTCTTCTGTTTACTAAATCATCCTGCTGACTTTATTCAAAAAGCCTCAAGCTTATAAAGTAATTATTCCAACACTAATTTTCTCCAAGCGCCACCCACATGCTGCCTTGTGCCAATATACAAATAATAAAGCATTGTTTAAATTGTCCTGACTAAATTGCAATCATAGACCCTCTGCTCCTTGTAATTAAGCACCAGGTTTTATTTGTTCCAGATCAATTTCAAAATCAATTCCAAATCAATTTGAGGCTGTAAATTACACTCATGTCTCTTTAACGTGATGACAGTTAAGCACAGTGGTAAATGTTTTATCCAGATCAAGGCAGAAAAGGTAATTTGGTTAACTTTAATTTCATTATATTTTATTATCTAAGCATTAACTTTGCTTTACAATTTGCCAGGCTTCCTTGCACATGTGTGAATGTGTAACGGAGAACACTGCCTCCAGTAAACTTTTGTAGCAATGCAAAGGGTAACATATAAAAGGGATTATAAAGCCTTGGGTTTCTTTTTATTGCGTAAGCCGATCCCCACATTAGGTCTTGTTTTCTTAAGACTAAAATTCTTGCCTAGCAGTCTGTTAGGGAAGGCAGTTTGTATGGAGTGTTAAATTCTCAGCATGGAGATAGGGAAATAGTGAGATCACACAGGCACTTAAAATAACTAAGTAACAAGGTAATGGAATGCCGTTAAGGTAAAATGCTGCTTGTTTCTCAGTTAAAGAACAGTATTTATTAACATGTATTTCTATAGCTCCAACTTGTTTCGTAGCGCTGTAAAGTGAATCTGATTATACAACTAAATCACATGAATTACATACATAGAACATAAGGAGTTACATATATCACTATAAATATGTAGTTACTGTACATGCATCACAATAAATAATGGTACAGAAGGTGAGGAAGGCCCTGTACAGAAAAAGCTAAAGGGAAGGGAATGATACACATGGTGTGGGAGTGGGCAAGATCAGAGTAAAGTGGGTGAGAGATGTAGTAATGTAAGCAGTATTGCATTGAGTAGTTCTGGGATGTTACTCGTGTTAGTTGGAGGAAAAACAACCATTTCCGTTTTGGAGAGGTTTCATTTAAGGTAGCGTTGTGACATCCAAGTAGAGATAGCAGACAGGCAGGAGGAGACATGAGTTCTGGGTTGAGATCAGGAGAGGAGAGATAGATATAGAGCATAGAGGTGGTAGTGGAAACCATATGAGCTGATTAATTTGTCGAGGGAGGAAATATATAGAGAAAATAATAAGGGTCCCAGGACAGAGCCTTGAGGAACCCCGACAGAGAGAGGTAGGGGGGAAGATGCTACTCCATTGTAGGAGACACTGAAGGAACGATTGGTGAGGTAAGAAGAAAACCAGGACAGGGCTGTGTCATGAAGGCCAAGCGAATGGAGGGACTGGAGGAGGAGAGGGTGATCTACAGTGTCAAATGCAGCTGAGAGTTCAAGCAGTATTAATAGTGAGAAATTTTTGTTGGCTTTGACTGTTAAAAGGTCATTAGTTAGATGGGTCAGAGCAGTTTCAGTGGGGTGTTGTGGTTTAAAACCAGATTGTAAGGGGTCCGGCAGGTTATTGTCAGAGAATAAGGTTAATCGGTTGTAGACTAGGCGCTCTAGTAGTTTAGAGATGAAAGGTAGCAGAGAGATAGGTCGGAGGTTGTCAAGATTGGAGCTGTCAAGAGAGGGTTTTTTCAGAATGGGGGTGACAAGAGCATGTTTTAGCTGAGATGGGAATAGTCCAGATGAGAACGAGATATTAAATAGATGAGTTAACACTTGGATTAGACAAGGGTTGGTATTGCAGAGAAGTTTGGCATACAGTGGTATTTGTCACCCGTGTTTGTCATGCTACAGACTGCCACAAAACATAGACAAATCTGAGCATTGTTTCTGTTAAAATACTTAAATAGTTTAGTTTTTCAGTGATTACACAATTTGAGTGTTTGAGCGGGAATAGCTTTCAGATTTTTGTCTTGGGGAGAATTCTGGCATACAGTATCAACCCTGGTCCCTGTATGTCTATTAACCAATTACTTAAAATACACTTGTGACAAATTTATAGATATACATATTATTTTCAGATAGACCTATTATTCTGGGGCCTATAGAATTTACTGTGTAATGGCAACAGATCTGTCTATAGAGGTCATAAATGAGCTTATATTGTCTGTCGCTGTGGACACTCCCAATTAAGTAACCAGCTTATTGACCCTTTTTATGTAGCTACCAATAATTTATCAGCTCACAGCCCAATAGTATTGGAGAAGAACAGAACATTCTACTAGGCAAAACATTGTAGGCCATGGATGCAGTTGTCCATAGTCAGCTCTGCATAGGCTACTGTCTGATCCCATTATTGACCTGGATGCCAGATAATTGGATCAGCCCATATATGGCCAGTTTTTTTTAGTGTGTCCAGATGTTTTTAGATTCTCTAGGAGCTAGTTACACATTCTATACTGCATCATTGTTGCACTATTGCTTTTTTTCCAGCTAAGAATCCAGTTCCCACAATGCCAGAATGGGATTCTCTTTCTTTACAGGTCTGTTAACATAATATACATGGTATTGTGGGAATTGTATTTAGTTCCATTGAACACATATTGGCACTTTTACTGGTTTTTATTTTATTCCATCTCTATTGTTCTTAATTTTCCGATACTGAGTGATGTACTGTATGGAGAAAAGCAGAAGGTGTATTCATCGTAGGTGGAAAATTAAAACAGTACCCCACTGTAAAATGAAAGAAAAACATTCTCCAGTACAGGAGGAACTCATATGGACTGGTTGTCTGCTTTACCAGGACCCTTTATAATTGCTCCTCCTTTGTTTCTGTCTTTAGCTCTTTTTTGTGTAGGTTGCATATTGGGAACTGTATCTAAAGCGCTAGCTATTATCCCATGGCATTCTATGTAGTGCAAAAAAACAATGTGGTACAAATTTGAGGTATAATACAGTAAAATGTTACAGTTGTATGAACCTTACAATTGTGACCAACTGTTTATTGTATCTGATTTGGAATAAAAAATATTGGTTGTTTGTAATTTAGTGAACAACAGCATTATAGGGGTTGTCTATAACTGCCAGCCTTTGTATATACATGTTCTTGGGGTCATTTGGATGGTTTGAAAGTGACTAGTGACTTTTTTCAACCCATTTTAATCTTCCATGGTGGATTGCACTAGAAGCTATGAAATGTCATCTCTGTTCTTATGGCGTTTAATTGTTTGTTGAGCAGTGACATCCACATTGATGCCGTAGGGTAAAATTCTTTATGCCCCCAATAAACACATATTTAGCTGTTGCCATAGAGAGAACAGTTGTTTACTAGTCTCATTTATTACTTAATTGGTTACATTTCACTTGGATCCTGCCTGTATTATTGCTTGAAATGTCCTCTTTCCCACTCTGGGACTAGACCTCCACTGAGACTATGGCATATTATTGTCTTACTTGCCTCTATCCATCTATTTCCTTTTTGCATTACTATATGCATCTTTAATATCTACAGGTTCCTAGCTAATCTTAATATCATGTGTCATTTTAGCTAATCTTAATAATGAGAACCGTAATGCAGGCAGACTCAGAAATTTGCACTGCTGGTCCACAACTATATAACTACTGACATACTCCTATATCAAGTTTCTTATTTAGGCCACATCTATGCCATCTAGTTCATCCTAACTTCCAAAAAAAACATCTAATTTCATCTATATGATAGTCAGTAATAATCTGTCTAACCAGTAAATGCTAAAATGAATACCAGCATGGCTTAAGCACATGTAAAAACTGTATGCTAAATGTACCCCTTACTGTAAATAGAATCACTGGACTCCTGCTGATATGGTTTCTGAAATCAGTATTCATTTAGTGTTTGTCAGATGAAGCACTTTCATAAGCTTAGTTTTTTATCCCTTGCTAATCCGGATAACTAAATTTAGGGCAAACTCCGAATGCATAATGACCAGACAAGCGCTCAGTGTTCTCTAGTTGTTCTATTAATTAGACCTCCCATATAGAGCAGGATTAGGTAATAGTGGTCTAGAAAATAATGTGTATATATATATATATATATATATACATATACATATACATAGTTAGTAACGGAGGAGACTGATGATGTTGAGAAACAGCATCAAATACATGTAGAAAACAATAAAACAGGCATCTATTGAAATGCCTATAGATATGAATAGCAATGTGCCCTATCCATCTGTTTTCTACTGAAACTAACCTTGAGACCATTATATTTCTCTTCTCCAGATTGTCAGCAGTTTTATACACCGAAATCTAGCAATGTGGTTGGCACCTTCACAGATAAGGTGTTGCAGCTGGCAAGTAGCTCCTTACTGAAGGGTTCAGATTAACAGATACATTAAAGCAGGGGTGCTCAGGACGTCGATCGCAGTCTACCAATCGATCTCCGTTATTTTCCTGGTAGACACGACCTGCTCTAAGGTTTCAACGGCGAGATGAGACTTCAGACGCGAATCCTTACTGCTCCACAGCCCAGCAGCCACCATATTTATTTTACTGAGGAAAAGGGACACGGAAGGGAATGAAGGGTGGGCTACAGTGCGGGCTGTAACAAGCATGGACACAGAGGGGAAGGAAGGGCTGTAACAAGCATGGACACAGAGGGGAAGGAAGAGCTGTAATAAGGACAGACACAGAGGGGAAGGAAGGGCTGTAACAAGCATGAACACAGAGGGGAAGGAAGGGCTCTAGCAAGGACGGACACAGAGGGGAAGGAAGGGCTTTAACAAGGACAGACATAGAGGGGAAGGAAGGGCTGTAACAAGCATGGACACAGAGGGGAAGGAAGAGCTGTAACAAGGACAGACACAGAGGGGAAGGAAGGGCTGTAACAAGCATGGACACAGAAGGGAAGGAAGGGCTCTAGCAAGGACGGACACAGAGGGGAAGGAAGGACTTTAACAAGGACAGACACAGAGGGGAAGGAAGGGCTGTAACAAGCATGGACAGAAAGGGGAAGGAAGGGCTGTAACAAGAATGGACACAGAGGGGAAGGAAGGGCTGTAACAAGCATGAACACAGAGGGGAAGGAAGGGCTGTAACAAGGACAGACACAGAGGGGAAGGAAGGGCTGTAACAAGGACAGACATAGAGGGGAAGGAAGGGCTGTAACAAGGACAGACACAGAGGGGAATGAAGGGAGGGCAGGCTAGTGGCACAGAGGGGAAGGGAAGGAGGGCTGAGAGCAGCAGTGGAAGGGAGTGTTTTCATACTTTCATAACCTGGCAAATTTTGTAAAATTAACACGGTAATGTGCTCTATCAAGGTAGACTCCTGATGGGGGCCAGGTGTCGAGAGTAGATCCCAGTGTAAAAAAGTCTGGGCACTCCTGCATTAAAGGAATTGTTCAGTATAAAATAAAAACTGAGTAAATAGATAGGCTGTGCAAAAAAAAAAAATATTTCTAATATAGTTAGTTAGCCAAAAATGTACAAAGGCTGGAGGAATAAAGTAAGTTAGGTTTAAAAAAGACACATGTCCATCAATTTCAACCTTTTAACTTGCCTAGCTGCTAGTTGATCCAGAGTAAGGCAAAAACCCCATCTGAAGCCTCTCCAATTTGCCTCAGAGGAGGAAAAATTCCTTCCTGACTCCAAAATGGCAATCGGACTAGTTCCTGGATCAACTTGCACTATGAGCTATCTCCCATAACCCTGTATTTCCTCACTTGCTAAAAAGCCATCCACCCATCTTAAAGCTTTATAATGTATCAGCCTGTACAACTGATTCAGGGAGAGAATTCCACATCTTCACAGCTCTCATTGTAAAAAACGCCTTCTGAATATTTAGGCAGAACCTAACATTATAGCCAGAATACTACTTCCTGCATTTCATCTCACTTGTTTCCAGTGATTGGTTACCAGGCAGTAACCAATAAACGACTTGAGGGGGGGAGAACATGGGCCATAACTGTTGCTTTTGAATCTGAGCTGAATGCTAAGGATCAATTGCAAACTCACTGAACAATTATGTCCCATGTGGCCCCACTTAAAGTCGCTGACTCAGAGTTAAAGAGCTGAAAAGCAGGAAGTAGTGTTTTGTTCTGTCCAGTCACTCCAGCCTTTATACATTACATTTTTGGCTAACTAACTATATTAGAAACATTTTTTATTTTGCACAGCCTATTTACCCAGTTTTTATTTTTACACTGAACTGTTCCTTTAAGAAAGTGATTTGTTTTTTAGATGATAATTAGTGAAGGGCGAATTTATCCGCCAGGGGCGATTCGCCGCTGGCAAGTAAATTCGCGAATCGCCAGCGAAATTTTGCTTGGCGAAAATTAGTGGGAAAAACGAGTCGCGCGTCGTTTTTGATGCGATGCGCCAAAAACGACGCGACTCGTGCCGAAAACTACGCGATGCGCCGAAAACTACGCTACGTGCGTCGGAAACTACGCGCCGTGCGTCGGAAACGACGCAACGCGTCAAAGTTGACGCAACGCACGTCAAAAGCATCCCGCGACTCGTTTCGCGAATTTCTCTGGAAATTCGTGAATTTTTCAGCGAAGCGAATCTCGGGAAATTCGCCCATCACTAATGATAATCTTTTTTAGTCATTGCTTTCATGAATGCACCAATCTGGATTACCAATGCAAGTGTCCCTTGATTTCTAACATGCACAGAGGTTTAACAGCAATCAGTACATTTCTTAGCAAAAGTGATTCAATGGGCTTAAAGTATGTTCCATTATGCTTGTGGGGATTTAAGAAACAAGCCAGTAAGTAGGCAATATATCTTTGGGGAGTTTTGCATTAAGAATATGTTAACGCGTCCTTTCACATAAAGGGGATAAATGCATCATTAGCATATCATGTTTTTAATATGATCTTCAAAAGTATTTTAAGTAGATTAATGCTCTCAAGAATTTACAGGGTAATGGGTAATGCTTTGGTCTGTATAACCCTATAATCAAACATATTGCAGTTTTAATAGTTGAATTCATACCAGAGGCAAAGCTTAACACAGATGGTTCCATTTGTATACCTATTTATTGGCATAATATATACCATGGAGGAAAAACTGTGTATTTATTCTTTGATATTTCACGCTAAAGGAGATAAGGTCAAACCTTAAGTATAAGTCATAAATACATATATAAGATGGTATTTCTAACATGCTTAAAACTATACTGTGTAAATAAACTGTGCAGGCCTTGGATCCCTTATCCAGAAACCTGTTATCCAGAAAGCTTTTTATTACGGAATGGCCAACTCCCATAGAGTTCATTATAATGAAATAATCCAAATTTTTAAAAATGATTTCCTTTTTCTCTGTAATAATAAAACAGAGAAGAATTAATTTGTGATTGAGGGTGCATGGCACTTAAGAAAGCTACCAAGGCAGTTTATTGCCAATAAATTAGCCACAACACTGCAAGCTAGAATGCCATTTTTATTCTTTAGAATGTTTTTCCATAACTGAGTAAAAAGCTCTAGAAACTGCCTCTGCTTGTTTAATATAGCAGTTGCCATATTAGCTTGCCGTGGCATCACTTCCTGTCTGAGTCTCTCCCTGCTCACTCATAGCTCTGTGCTCAGATTACAGCAGGGAGGGGAAGAGGAGCAAACTGAGCATGCTCAAGCCCTAGCCCTGGATGTTTAAGCTGAAAACAGCTGATACAGAAGCTCATGTAAACACAATTGAAGGAAAGAAAGGTGGTGTTTTTTGACGGAGGACTCTGAACAGAATTCCTTTGAGGGTTTTTACTGGTGTATTTATATAGACCTTTCTAATAAAACTTACTTTATTTTAACCTTTCCTCCATTAATGCACATTTTGCAATCTTATTCCCTCAAGTGCAGGAGATAGAGGGCACAGCTAATAAAACCTGAAAGATTGTGCAATGTAGGGCTGTTGGTTATGGAAAGCAGCACAAAAGCCCTATACTATAAAAGTAATTTTAAAGTTATCTTGGGGCTTTAGTTTCCCATTAAAAAAATATTCTACAATAACCAATAATGTTTCAGATGTTGTTAAAATACAGTTCTGACAATTCAAAAGTAGTCTTACTGTAGCTCACTTTTTAGAGGTTGTATCATTCATCCCACGGGATATCCTGTGTCAACATCCCAATGTAGTCAAACGAGTAGAGAAAGAAGGTTGTAGGATGAATCCAAGCAAGCAATTATAGCTGCAAAAGTTCCTTTATTAAGGAAGTGCGATACACACTACATGTTTCGGGCAAAGCCCTTTATCAAGTGTGCAAATGTATACAAAAAATTGGCTTTTCAAGCCTAAAAGTGACCTTTGACCCCTTGTGCATCATGGGTAATAAGCTTAAAGTGACAGTATCCAATAGCACCAAAAGTGACATGGGCCAATAGTAGAGTACAAATTAAACACATTAGTCCGTATTCAAACAAAGTCCAGTGAAAAATCCTCATAGATGTGTATTTGAAAGTTCAATAAGTTGAAATAAAAGTTCAGGTTACTGCTAAAGAAAGCCTAACCTGTGAAAAGAAAATGCTTATAAGCCTATGCAGAACATGATAATGTTGTAGCGTATAACATTTAAGTTGCAATTCATAGTACAAATAAATCAACACTCCAGCATTAATCTATAAATAAATACTAGTCTCCTGTATCTTAGGGACTCACCCAAAACTTGTTACGGCAGGAGATCCGTGGGTATATAAAGCTGGAATTCAATAATTTCTGAAACAGGAAGAGAAGCTGATTATTACACAATCAGAGAAAACATGACAGATTAATTTGGTCATTTAAACCTTTTGGGAATATATTGTCCAGTCTTCTAATCCACCTGGTTTCCCTCTGTAACAACATAGTATTATGGTCCCCACCTCTTATTGGTTTAGGGACCACCTCCAATACTTTCCACCTCAATTGGCAGACATTGTGTTTGGCACTGGCAAAATGTCTCGAAACTGTAGTATCAGTGTAGGTGTCCAACTTAAAATTGCGTATATTATTTTTGTGTTCCTTAAATCTAGTTTTAACCGGTCTAATAGTTTTACCTATATAGACCTTGCCGCAAGGACACTTTAGCATATAAACAAC
>CM044432.1:58409872-58430873 GCA_024363595.1 Xenopus borealis | reverse complement strand
CCCCCCCCCCCCACCTTGTCGCAGATTTGTAAATGGAAGCTTGGGGGGCTGTTTGTTTTTAAAAACCATCTGTCAGCAAAACAAAGCAATCTATAGAGTTCTTGAGCTTACTCAGATAAACTGAGTGGGTTCAAGAACTAACAGCAGCTTCTGCAGTCATTTTGCCTGAACCAGGTTTGCTGAACCCTTATTAATCTGTTTCTTTGTGTTAATGTGGCTGGTTCCTTCTCGTATGGAAAGGATGCAGTTTGATTGTAATGGCTGGTAAATAAACAACTTAAATAATTTCTAACATTCCCCCAATTGATGCAGCAAAAACATAAAAGTCAGTATTAGGTATGGTGATTAGAGGAACGTTCAGGAATACCCCAGGGCCTAAGCATTCCGGTTAATAGATCTTATAAGTATATAAGAAATAAGCATGTTTGTTATATAAGAAAAGTATGTTATAATATGTGTTATATCTCCATTTTAGTCCTACAAAATTAGGCCAAGTAAAATTCTGTTTTCGTGTTCATTTTGAATAGAGAGAATATATGAGTTTTTATTTGCTTCCATGCTGCTTGACCCTGATAGGGATTTCACTGGTTATAGATTCAGCGTATCTTTTTGTTTGGTGATTAGATATGTCTAAACAAGTTGTATGAAATTGTAGTGAATAAAGGTTAAGATCTAATCATTTGGCAAGGCCAGTTTCACTATGTCCCCTTGTGGTCATTGATATTGGGCATATATAATGGTTTGGTCTTAGGACCAACAATCAAATTATAATTGCCACCAAAGCCATCTGTAAGAAGACACAGATGCACTGACCTTGATGGGAAAATAAACCCTTCCAATTGACATCTGCTCCAATTTTCAGCCAGATATTGTCCCATATGCAGGCCAATAAGTTTTGTCATTCCACATATGACCACAAGTTGCCTCCCACATTCCTGTTGTGGCTTTCGCACCCATTTTCAAGTGCTCAGTAGTAGTATGGCAGCTATAAATATACATGTCTGATTTTTGCCCACGTTAATTACTGTTAAAGGAAAGAAAACATAAGCATGGTTTATATTATGTTAAATAGTTTGTTTGCTATTAATATTTTCCCCCATGAGGTCAAACAGTACATGACATACGATAAATCAAAGGGAAAAATGTAGAATATTACTTTCCTGTCAGCATCAAGATTCATCATAGTGTAGGGTGTATGTTTTTGGGTTGTGGAGGAAACCCACTGAGATGCCAGTATAACATATAGACCTTGCCAGAATCAAACACAGGCCCCCAGTTTGAGGATTGGTTTAAGATTTGTAGTGCTTTTAGGGCCCTTACACATGAGCGTTTTTACCTGCCCTCCCCTGCATTGCGTTTTGCTGCAGGGGAGCGTAGGTATAGACACACTCAATTCATTTTCAATGGGGCTGTACTCACACGAACGCATGTAGGCGCCGAACGCAGGAAAAATGCAGCATGTTGCGTCTGAACCTGCGTTCGGCGCTTACACGCGTCTCGTGGGTACAGCCCCATTGAAAAGAATGAGGTGCGTCTAGACCTGCGCTCCCCTGCGGCTGAACGCAGCCAAACGCAACGCAGGGGAGCGCAGGTCCAAAACGCCCGTGTGTAAGGGCCCTGACTGATCTTAAAGGTCTAAATTACTAACATACAGATGAAGCCACTTTGGATTGTGTGTTTGACACAGAATAACTAAACTCAGGCTTCCCACTTGTCTCATTTAACACAGAAAATTGCATCACAGCATCCCATGCAATTAAAGAGTTCACCATTGAAAACAATGGTGCTTTGGTATGCTAATGAAAAGGTTAAATGCATTAAATGAGTTAAGATAACTTTATATAACACAGTTTCTTCAATTAACCCTGAGTCATGACGCATTTAACACACAAATCTAAGTGGCTGCATCTGTAGGTATTATAATGCAACAATGCTGGTACTCATTAGTGAGTAGTGATTTTTCCATTTTCTAATATGCAGTAGAGAGATCTTAACCTATTGCTAACTTGCTGCTACTGGTAATAGCACAGAAAGTGATTATTGGTAGATTAATATTTGAATACAGAGGTGTATGTTTTAAGATGAATAGCAGTGAATAAACTCTGACTTAGCACCATACTTGCTTACTCTCAACCTAAGAATCCAGTGCTCCATGCATGTTAAACACCAAAGCAGATTTGGAGGTAACTGCCAGTTATTATGTATTACCCTTGTGGTCATTATCATCTTTTTTAAGTATTGTCAGCTGGCATTATAGGCTCCTTTTGACACAACTCTGGGGATCCCACCATGGAAAACATTGGAAAAATGCAGTTTTATGACTGCCACCCAAACATCACACTTCTTTAGGTTTCACAATTTAAAAGGTACTAATGTGGTGTTCCAGATGAACCCCATCAACAAGCTAAAGCTTTTTAGGCATACTAGAAGTTGTAATTTAAAAACACATAAAGGCCTATACATTGCTAATTACTGCCAATGCTAACTTTGTCTTATAAAACCAATAACATGAAAAAATAGGTACAGGTACAGTACCTATTATCCAGAATGTTTGGGACTTTTCCATATTTTGGATTGTTATACCCTAAAGGGGTTGTTCACCTTCCAACACTTTTTGCAGTTCATTTGGTTTCAGATTGTTCACCAGAAATAAAGACTTTTTTGAATAATTTTCTATATGTAAATGTTTTTCTAATGCTGACGTTTAAAGTGTCATTTTTCACCTTCTAAACAGCTCTTGGAGGGGGGGGGGTCACAGACCCTTTAAACTGTTCTAAATTGATACATTTAGTTGATACAAGTTTTTATCTTTGTCCCTGCTGAGCAGAATCCCTGAGTTTCATTAAAGGCAGCTGTTAGATCATCACAAACTCAATGTTTATATTAACATTTTAAATAGTTTAGAGCTGTAAAAGGCAACATCAGAGTCTTCATTACTGTACTGTATCTGCACATTTCCCATTGTATAGTCTAAATAAAATTTATGGAGCCATACTGTAGCCCAGCACTGCCCAGCATGAGGCGAATGAGCTGTTGTGCTCCTGTGGAATCCTGTGAAATATGACAGTATTTCTACAGCTTTCTTTGGGTATAAAAATGTATGTATAGATACTGGGCGTCCTCTACAATGAAGTGCCCAACACATGAAATAATGCATATTGACTGTAAACATCTTTCAGAGCAAATCCATCTTATTCACTTGGATTCACACCAAGTTCATTCTGAATACAGGAAGCATTTCAAAAGATAACCTCAGTGACTCTGGACACACAGGGGTAGATTCATCAAAGAGTGAAGTGAAGAGTGAAGTTCCGCCACTAGAGGGAAATTCCACAGCTCTCTCCATTCATTTCTATGGGATTTTGAAAGGTGTATTTATCAAAGGGTGAAATTTCACTTCACCCATTGATAAATAGGACTTTCAAAATCCCATAGAAATGAACTGAGAGCTGTGGAATTTCCCTCTAGTGGCGGAACTTCACTCTTGGATGAATCTCCCCCACAGTCTCCCCTTTGTAGCATATTCACACTTTTTTTAACTAGTTTTCAGTGATTTCTGATACACAGGTCACCTGTAATAGTAGCTATGCCCCGTAAAAGAATATCCTCAGATGGCTTCATTTTTTTTTACACTGCAGAGAATATTTTAAAACACACATCTGTTGCAATTTCTTTGAACTTCGTGTGGGTGGGATGTAAAAGAAACCAGCAGGACTTGGTTTGAGGAGAGAAGAGAGGGCAAACGTTATCATTAAACTGCACATTCAAAGGGACACAAGAACATTTCATTTTACTTATCGTACTGGTTAAATTAAAAGAAAATCCTTTGTATTTGTACTTATACCAGAGAGCACACTTCTGGAATCCAGTAACATTAAAGTCATACCTTGTGCTAAAAAGGTATTTATCTGTTCTGACAAATAGTATGTAAATGAAGTGCATACTTTTATTTATTTATTTTACTTGAAAGGCATTCAAAAAACTCAATTGCAGAAATGTTCTTGAGCCCCTGCTAACAAACCAAAACGCACATTAAATGGCAACAGAGGTAGATGAAATACTAGCTTGTAGAATGCACTACGAGGGAACACAAAGAAGAAGGTTCTTCAAAAAAAAAGTCAAATATTGTCTTAGACAAAAACACATTATGTCAGCTAATTTATTGAGTAAATAAGGGTTTGGCAAGGAGAGAATGTGTATTTCTTATATCATCCATATTTCTTATATCTATCTAGGCAAATGGCCTAATTAAAGGGTGACGGGTAACATATATAGAGGTACATCCTTTCATTAGCTACACAAATTGTATAATACTTAATATAGTTAAGAACTCTGTACATATGGGAGCTTCTATCATTACCTCCGGCACACTGCACTCCCCATACTGGCAGACGGCAGTAATAGGGGTATAATTTCCTTTACAACTTGAAATTAAATGCAGAATGTTCCTTAATGCTGGTAGACAATCTAGAAGCAATGCTTTTTGTATAGTTCATACAGCCTGTGCTTGTTCTGAATCAAATGTTCAGCAGTAATTCCAAGTATACTAAAGTGCCTTCTGTCTGCTCAGTGGACATTAGGAATGCATCAGACTATGGTTTACACAAGGCAGAGAAAAATGCCTGTGAGTAAATACCAAAACATTCCTGATAAGGCAGTGGAGCAGGAAATATTCAGTAGAGCTAATATTAATGGTTTCACATTTCTTAGCCTTAGATTGACTAATCTTATACTATTTGTATTTCACAATAAGCAGGGCAAAGCTGAGCTAATAATTGGAATATTCTTTTTATTGATACAAAATTGTAAACAAAAAGGGTTTACATACCCTAGCAAAATTTATGATTTAAAAAGCGTAAACACAGTTGTTTGACAGTAAATGGTTTCAGCCAACCACTAACCATGAGTCAAAGAAAAGTTTTTGTGTTATCATTCATATTCTCTGAAAAATGGTTAAGAAATCATAAACTGGCCCATCAGTATACCAGGTAAAATGCCAGTCCACCAGTCCTAGTGGGTTATAAGAACACATATCTTTTTCCTACCATTCTCTCTCACTTGTTTTTTTGTTATGCGCTGAAGAATGCTTGAACCAAACGTAGCAATGCGGAAGGGGGTCAGAAATAAATGTGACCTGAAGGGCAGGCTTAATAGATGCATGTGTTCTGTCAAATGGTAGGAGAGGTGCTGCTACTGAAAAAAAAAAAGCACTAAGGATACTATTCTATTAAGCAACTTGCCAACACCCTTAGTCTTATGCCCTGGGCTGTGCACACATACCGTCTAGTATAACTTTGGAATCTACTTAAAGTTCCATTGTGCTGTTCAGCTAAGAGGAATAACAGCTCACGGTTTGAAGATTATATTCATGCAAAATGGAAAATTTGAGAGCAAAGCTTGGCTTTTTTTTTTCAAGGATTCCTACCGCTTTGCCTCTGTAAAAAGTGGGTCTGCCTTTTGTTTAAATTTGCGGTGAATGTGAAGTCATTTTCCTGACATTAGATATGTTGATCGCTATACCTTTCAAAACTGCCAAAGATGAAATGAATACTGCAATGAACAATATCCCAAACCCAGAACTAACTCCAAGATTCCAGTCTTAGCCCACTCTTCTGCCTATAGCAGCCATCTTTGGCTTCAGATGGAGCCCTCTGCTAATCAGATGCTGCCAGGTCTTAATGTGGGAGAACCAGGGAGAGACCTCGAGGCGAGCACGGGAACCAACCATGTATGGATGGGACAGGGGAGCAGTAGTGTAGTCGAGGAACAGGCCGGGTCAAACCAAACAGGCAAAGCAGTATCAAGTCGAGTAGCAGAAGCAAGTTTGGGGTCACATGCCAAGGTCCTACAATGGAAAGAATCAACGCGGTATCAAAACAGAATCAGAAGAACCCTCAAGCCAGGCAAGAGTCTGTTCAGGTAGCAGGATGGATAATCAGGAACAGGCAAGGGTTGAACTCGAACACTAGAATACTCAACAGGAATAAGGACAGAAAGCACCCAGGAACTAAGGAAGAACCTTTTATATTGGGCAAAGTGTAATTGGCGCCTTTAAGTATTTGAAACATGTGCCAAACGCGATGACGTCATCTGTGCCACCGCTTCAAAACAGGAAACAAGTGCGTGGTTATCCTTTAAAAAAAGGTGCACTCGAGAACGACGCAACAGGCATCCCCGTCGCACCCTCACTAGACCACCAGATTAAGTTCTCACAAATACCCTGGGTACAATGGTGTAACTAGAGTCGCACAGGCCATGGTGCAGGATTAGCACCCAGGCCCCCTAATGGCCTCCCTATCCCTACAGCCCCCAACCACAGGTGGACACATGAATATTCCATCCACCATCCATTGTGATTATTCCATCGTAGTGAATCCAATGACCCCATGGGATGGGCCCAATAGGTTTGAGGGCCCTCATGCACTCTCTGCACCCCATCTGCCATTGCAGATGATGGTGCAGTTGACAAAAAGGCATCTGAAGAGGCTGGAGAAGTGGATGAACCCATCACTGTATAACAGCGAAGGAAATCATTTTATTGAATTATCTACTTAGATAGGTGGGATTAAGTGGTTCTTTTCTTGTTAACATGGGTATTTTTCTAGCAAAAAATATAATTGTAATAATTTTAGAATAAAATAACTGACTGCTTAATCCAGGGAATTATCAGACTTCCTGTTTTGGAACCAGGAAGGAATTATTTTTCACCCCTGGGATTAAATTATCAGACGTTTTGCTGAGGTGGATTGTTTGGCTTCCTCTGGATCAATAGAGAAGGTTTAGTAAAGACGGAAAATAATGGAATGCAAGCATATCTTTTTCAGGTAGGAAAAAGCTGTAATTAAATAGATTTATTTTTTAGCTTTTTGCTATTAGTTACAAAAAAAACAACAACGTCCCTTTTTAGCTGTGATAGTCTGCAGTTCAAAGCCATTCAAACACCTACAGCATATAGTATGATTCTAAGTGATTTACTGCTCCATAGCTCCAAGATTTAAGGTATCCATCCAAACTAATTACAATGACGCAGGCTACAAAATTATCTGTCTAGTTATTTTATAGACAATCAGCACAAGCTATAGCTTAATTATATATATATATATATATATATATATATATATATATATATATATCGGCATAATGGTGCACACCATTGATTCTGTATTCTCCTGGGTGCTCGCTAGAAAGTGTATTGGATATGCTAGAAGATTGCAGCACTCACAGGGTCTTTTAAAAGAAAACAACAAGTTTTTTATTGACGCAACGTTTCAAACCCCCACAGGGTTCTTCTTCAGGAGTATAAACAAACAAACCACCAAGGCTCGCCACCCCCTCAGATATAACCCCACAGTGGAAATTTCCAGCCAAGCCCCGTTGCTACCAGCACGTGGCACCCCACCAACCTAAAGGGTGTGAAGTAAAGGATGCAGATCATTTTGGGAAAGAAATAGTAAGGGAACCTCTTACTATCCCGGGGTAACACCACTGTTCTGACCTCTTCCACCCACACGGTCTATAGGTAGTACGCAAAGGTGCACCAGGACTCTGTATGTCATTCCAGCACCACAACTAATGTGAATACACTGTGTGCATCGATCACACTGAGCTTGAGTGACAGCCATGCATGGCTATTCATAGTTGCATAGTTAAATTGGGTTGAAAAAAGACAAAGTCAATCAAGTTCAACCCTTCCAAATTAAAACCCAAGTCAGCTCATAGGTCAAAGCGATCACATACAGATGAAGCCACTTTGGTTTGTGTGTTTGACACAGAATAACTAAACCCAGATATTCCATTTAACACAGAAAATGGTGTCACAGCATCCCATCATTTAAAGTGTTCATCATTGTGAACAATGGTGCTTTGGTATGCTAATGAAAAGGTTAAAGGCATTAAATGAGTTAGGATTAGTGATAGGTGAATCGGCAGCGTTATGTCTCGTCAAATTTTTCCTGAGAAATTCACGAAACGGCGAAAAATTTGTGAAGCGCCACCAGCATCTTATTTTAGACGTGGGTGTCCATTTTGGACGCTGGTGCACATTGCTGACGTTGAAAAAACGGACGCCACTGTTCAAAAAATGGCTGGGGCTGATGGCTAGCGTTTCGCAAATTTATTTTATATCGCAGGAATTAAACTCTGATTATGCCATTTCCCCAATTCAGTAAATAGCTACAATGTGAAATGCTTGTTTCAATAACAACTGATATTTGCATTCCAGAGTTGATGTATATCCTTTGTACTCTTCTATTTCCTAGAATCTTAACTCGAGTTAAACCTTTATCCTCTATACCATATATGCCGGGCACTGCTGGATCTCCTTCCCCCCTTTGTTAATTGCAAGGTGCTGTACCATTGAGACAGTCATATGTGGGTATGGGACAACGTATACCCTCCGCTACTGCACGTCTTAATTGTGGCCATCTTGGCCCCATAGACCGTGGCAACAGAATAGCCCCTTAGAAGTGACTAAACAGATAACGGGCTTCAGGTAATAAGAACCTGCTGTGAGTTCTTCATTTAGTTTGACCTCGGCAATCAGAGCTGCATACTAGTCCTCATATATGTGATCGCTTTGACCCATAAAGAGGATCACCGCACCAGAGGCCACCCCTTCAGACTTTCATTTGAAGCAGCGTAGGTGGTTCCTCACAATGAGGACATTGAGGATGTGGAATGCACATCCTCACTGTGATGTTGTGATAGCTGATTCTGTTGATGATTGGATGATTTTTTGGACAAACATAATATCAAAGGCTTTTTTGATACTAAATTCTACAGTTAGTATAGCTATGGGCATATACAATTTGTGTGAAAGAGTGGAGGGGTGTGTGTGGATGCTGAGTTTTAATTTGAAAGGGTTGAACTTGATGGACTTTGTCTTTTTTCAACCCAATTTAACTATGTAACTATGAATAGTCATGCATGGCTGTCCCTCCGGCTCAGTGTGATTGATGTGCAGAGTGTATTCACATTAGTTGGGGTGCAAGAATGACAATCGTGCTTTCCGATCGGCCGACTGCCTGGTAGTTGCACTACTGATTGGGTGGGTGGAAGAGGTCAGAACAATGATGTTACCCCGGCATAGTAAGAGGTTCCCTTACTATTTCTTCCCCAAAACGATCCGCATCCTTTACTTCTGCTTTTTGCACTTCACATCCTTTACTATGCCCTTTATGCGAGTAACACGTTGCTGGGGGCCCGCGTGCCAGTAGCAACGTGGGTTGCCTAGCAATGGAGCTTGGCACTAAATTGCCACTGTGGGGTTATATCTGAGGGGGTGGCGGGCATTGGTGGTTTGTTTGTTTATACTCCTGAAGAAGAACCCTGTGGAGGTTCGAACCATTGAGTCAATAAAAAACTTTTCGTTTTCTTTAAAAAGACCCTGTATGTGCTGCAAACTTCTTGCAGATATATACTGTATATAGTGTAACAAAGCAGCTGGATTAGTTATAGATGGGCATTATATTTCTCCCAGGGTGTTATATCATACCCTGGAACATGGAATAATTAATACAGACCAAAGCTGAAAGGTAATTGCTGCACCTAAAGTACCTGACTGACCCTGGGAGGAGGGCAGGAGCTGCACTGCACAGGCAAGGTACTGATTACCAGTGATTATGTTATATTTTGGTTTTTTCTCTTAAGTTGGTGTTGGGAAAGCCACCAAACTGTAGTTGGGCTGCCAACTGTGTTTAGCCAGCAGTCTGGTGCAAGGGTTTATTTTTCCTTGTTTTTCATTTCTTTGTGTGCCTGTTACCTGTGTAACAGAATAAACTGCAGGCACTTGCCTTTGAGAAGAGTGACTCCTGTGACTGCTTTGTTTACCCTAAAAGACTGTGGAAAGCAGCCCCAAGACACTGACCCAGGTACCCCTATAGGTCTAGTTGTCACACGATATATATATATATATAGAGTCTTTGAGGTGTATGCACTCTTACCAGATAATGAAGTAAATTCGGGTGCGTTGGTCAAGTGTAGTTTATCCAAGGTGATTGAAGGACCCGCACACCTTTCTCAAGTGAAATAAAAAAGACTTGCCTGCTCTCCAAGAAAAGTTAATTCACCCAGGTGCTACCTATACATGCTGTATCCATGTAATGCTGTAATTTCATTTAAAAAGATTGTTACAGGCCAACGTTTCGGTCTCCACTTAAGACCATTATTAATATTGTACATTTATTGGTGTAGCTTCTTTTCTCTCTATTGTGAAATAGTAAAGTCCATTAAAAGGATAGATATTTATTTACCTGTTTTGTTTCCAAAATGATACTTTACAGTACCAAAATTCAATCCTCGGGTTCTAAAACTGAAACACAGCCATCAAGCAGAACTTTCATTAAAAAGCAGCTTAATGCCTAATGACAGTGCTAGACACAGACAAATAATATTCTGTGCATCGGATGATTTCTATGATTGGCTTAAAGAACTAAATCAACATATAAAATATGATTGCAGACATTCTGAGGGACAGGAATGGAATACAATTATATGTTATGTTTGAAATCCATCTATACACTACTCCATCGTAAGATATTTTTAATTGGAAGACCCACCACCCTAAATAGGCTTTTCACTGAACAACTCCATGGCATACTTACCAAGATAGCTTCCACCCCATACTCCCATCAGAAGGACCCTCCCCAAAGCTTAAAAGCCCAACCTCACCCCCTAATTCAGTGTCTATAAAAAAGTTCTTGAGCTTATACTTTCTGGACCAAGGCTGCAGTGTTTGTCTTAGGCAAGGCCCTGGTTTTGGCATGTCTTAACTATAGGCTTGGACATGCTAGTATATTTAGTAGTGGTGTGTTACATTCCAGATTATTAGGAAGATTATTATATGCCTATACCTAGAATAGTTTTGATCTTGGATACTTAAGAATGGTCTCGAAGAACTGTCCATGTCCCAGGCTGGAGCCCTAGGATAAGAAAATAACCCATCTCTAGCGGAATTGTATTGATTGTTATACTTCTAGGAGTCAGTCAATTTCCTTCCTATTGGGTAGACTCTTGGGAGAATGCCAAACAGATTTTGGTTCTAGGCCCAATCTATGGGATATAATAACTTCAGTTATGTCCAGGTCAAGAGGACTGTATCATAGCAAGGTTATGCATATCTGCATGCATTTCTGTTATGATGCCCACTCCATAGGGCATCCAGATCCTTAATACTAACCAGACTTGTTTGGTGAAGGATCATGAGGTAATGATAAAAAAATTTCAACCTGTACAGGCTGCAGAATGATTGGCAGTCTATCTCTATGAGTCATTTTACGGACCTTTCATTGATAAGGTGTATTGTTTATAGTCCAGAATAAACACAGGTTCCTTAGCATTAAAGAGATAGGGAACTACATTAAGGGATTGATTTACGAAGGGTTGAAGTGAAAATTCGAATAAAATTTGAATTTTTAAAATTCGAATTTTGACATAATTTTGGCCTACTTCGACTAAAGAATAGCCCAAAATTTGATACACATTGTAAAAATTTCAATATTCGAATTTTTGAATTTCGAAGTACTGGCCCTTTAAAAATCCTTCGACTGCCGAATTGCCATTTTAGCCTAGGGGGGACCTCACAGAACTTGTCCTGAAATCTAAGGATTTTGATGAAATTGTTAGAATCTTTGATGAAACTGAATGATTCGAACAATTCGAACGATTTTTCATTTGATCGAATACAGCTGTTTTTGAACGAAAACGCCCATATTGGATTGAATGAAAAATCATTTGAATTGTTCGAATCATTTGATTCGATTGAACGATTTCATAAAAAATGACCCCCCAAAAATAATTCGAAGTTTTTTCACTTCGAAATTCGACCATTAGTAAATCTGCCCCTACGTGATGCTGGGGCATATTTGAAAAGAATTTTCAAAAAGACCAAGCAAAATTAATTTGAATTTGTTTGTAGGTACATGTTCGATTGAAAAGGTCCGTTCAATTGAATTTGAATCGATCAAATCAAATTTTTAGTGCATTTGATCACAAACAAAAAATATTTTTCAAAGTCTTCCAAAAGAATCAATATAGGTTCCAGGAGGCCACCCATAGGCTAAAACAGCAATTTGGCAGGTTTCATATGGCGAATGGTTGAATTCAAATTTTAAAATTTTCTAATTTGGACTATTCTCTAGTCAAGGAACACAAAAATTGCTCTAAATTAAAAAAAATTTAATTCAAAAATTAACCTTGACCTTTGACAAATTGGCCCCTAAGTATCTGTACTGTTATACATAGCTAGGAATACTAGTAGAATACTAGTGATGGGATTTTTCTTTTCCCTACAAATTCATCTTTTGCAGTTACCATGCTTTTGAGCTATTTCCAAGAGTGCTCTTGTGGATGGTATGTGGTTAGAACAGCTGTGCAGTTAATTTCCTCTGAAGAAATAGAATTCACAGGTTTTCTACAAGGTGATTTCGGCCTACCTGTGGAGGTTTCATTCTTCTGAGTTTTATCTGGTATAGATTACACTCGCCCAGCTTTCCATATGTGGAACATTACCCTCCCATTGGGGATATTAGCTTCCTAAGTCCCAGTTAGTATGACATGAAGTTGTCCAGTGAAAAGGGAAGATTGTATCATACTTACTGTGATCTTCCTTTCATGGACAATTCCATGTCATAGTTTCCATTCCTTTTACGGTAATTTCTAGAATCTTATTACGGGGTGGGGTTGGGATTTCAAGCTTTGGGGAGGGTCCTTCTGATGGACTGGGCAGGGGCTATCCCGGTAAATATGACATGGAGTTGCCCATGACAAGAAGATCACAATAAGTATGATGCAATCTTCTCTTTTCCCATATGAACAAATTCACAGGTAATATAAGGTGTGTTATTTACTACAATTCCCAAATTTCTCACTATTTTCTTAAAATCACTTTGACCAAACTCCCGTGCACATTTTTACTGTATTTATCATTAAGTTAAGTTATAGCTGGAAAAAATCTCAATAAAATCATGAAAAAATCCAAATCACATGATATTTTTGCAATATTGTCTGAAAATCACAAATTCTTTGGATTATTGTACGAAAACCAGTGCAGCTTATGATATCTTCCGATTGTATATGGGACATCTGCCATCTACATGACCTCAGCAGGTTTGAGATGGAGTACTTTTGCTAACATTTAATAAATGTTGAACAATTCAAGTTTTATTTCTACAAAAAAAGTTGTGTTTTCCCCATTAAAACCAGAAAAAAATCAGACTTTAATAAATAACCCCCTAGAACTTACATTTGCTATCAATTTAAATGCTGTCTCGTTCAACAACAAGTTATGAGACATTGTTCTTCAGCATCTTTTTTTAATACAGGTCTTAGGTATCAATCCCTACCTACTTCATGTTTCAGGTAGAGTTTGGAGGTAGGTTAAATACTCAATAAATTGATATTGTTTACATCAGTCTCCCAGACTATTATGTGTCTGCCACCAACTCCTGTATTTAGAAGGGACATGCATTAAAGTAAAATTACAGTGAAGGGGCATCATAATGAACAATACATGAAACAAAATCTTTTTAGACCCTTTAAAAATAATCATCATATGAAATTCAGTTAGAACTGTTTCCATCATAAAATTATTATTGTGTCAATTTTTATCATATTTTGTATAATATTAAACCAAAACCAACATTTATTTCCTCTTTACAAACCCCTTATTAGGAGTGTTAAGATTTTATAACCCAATAACTATAATATCTTATTGAATCTAGATATATTGCTGTGGCGACTAAAACTGCAAAACAAAGGTGGATAAAATTATTCCCAAACTAATTATAGCTGTTGGCCCATCAATTCTAGACTAATGCTTACTAATTGTTACTATAGAGCAGTGATCCCCAACCAGTAGCTCGCAAGCAACATGTTGCTCTCCAACCCCTTGGATGTTGCTCCCAGTGGCCTCAAAGCAGGTGCTTATTTTTGAATTACTGGCTTAGAGGCAAGTTTTGGTTGCATAAAAAACAGATGTCCTGCCAAACATTCTCTTCTGTAGGCTGCCAGTCCATATAGGGGCTACCAAAAAGCCAATCAGAGCTCTTATTTGACATTCCCATGGACTTTTTCATGCTTGTGTTGCTCTCCAACTCTTTTTTAAATTTAAATGTGGCTCACGAGCAAAAAAGGTTGGGGGACCCCTGCTATAGAGAATGACTTTCCTATTATTATTGTACATTTAAAAACCATTTGCTCTTGCAAATACACCTGGGTAGCGGATGTGTGTTTGAGGCTGCTTTAAGACCTTCAAGTGAAAGGTTATGTATTTAAAGCCACTGATTGCTGAATTCCATAAACACTGAAATGGTCTGGCTGTCTTGGTGAAATCACCCATTGAATACAATGGGACACTGAAAAAAACGCCCAGATGGTCTCCTCACTTTTAGGGTCATTTGCCAGGGTCATGTAAATGTTCCATAACAATTCCATATTGGAGTTACATGAAGTAATAGTCTGTCATTTAGTTTAATGGCTGTACCCCACACCCATAAATAATCCAAAGTACATACAGTATATAAGGTGACATACATTATTCCACATGTCTTTACAGGTGTAATGTGTAAACCAAAGCACAGGCTGTTTTTGTCCGAGTGAGGAAAACTTATGCTCTTACAACTACATCATATGTTTTATACTGACACTGTGTAATACACTAGAAATGAGTTGCTGGCTATGCACTAAGCATTTAGGCTGTGTAGTACAACCTAGGTAGCAGAATGAACTATGTTGGTTAGTTTCAGTACTAGGCTTAATTGAGTTGAAGCTCAACATTTTGGGCAGATATCCCCTCAAAATATTGAGTCCATGGTTTATTAGAATTTTATAATTGTTTTAAATTCTAGTCCGTGCTGTTTTTGTTACTATTCAAGATAATGATACGTGATGATGCCTAGCCTTACCTCCAGAGAACAAGAGCACCACACAGCTTTTGGATAAAACAAATGCAGGTGATTTTCTTCTATAAAGATGATTTATTTGTCTTTTGATTCAGTCTTTCTCTAACATGAACTATAAAATATTATTTGGTTGTTTGACCTGAAACACCTGGAAAGCAAGAAGAAGAGTCAATGTTAGATTTGTATAGCTATTATTTATTTGTATTACTTATGTTTCTATGCAAATCTTTACTTTTTATATTTTAGTCTGTTTTTGAAACCATTGCCTTTTTGCTGGAAACCAGATATTGTTTTTTTGCATTTGTAACAGCCTTTATTACAGTTCCTTTATTTTTAACTGACTATTTGTAAAGGTTTTCCTTTATGTCACCTCTTGGTATTGGCTTAAAAAAACAGCAGTCTATTTGGGTACCAGGGACTGGAGGTAGCCCTCAACTTTGTTCTTATGACCCCTCAGCTACCCGAGGACCTCCTTGCTGCCTATAACACCCATAACACATTTCCTTCCTATAGATGTATTTGACAAATATTCTCCTTCAAAAAGGAGTTCCAAGCTGGCTGATTTCTGTTTCCCATTGCGCTCACACCTTGTGTCACAGAAGTAAAGAGTACAATAATATTAGTGTCTTTATCACACTTGAGCAAACTGACCTGTATGCCATCTGAGTAAACTGACCTGCTAATCATTGTTCCCTTTTTTAAAACATACAGTTTGCAAGAAAAATAAATTTCTATGGTATTTACACAGTATTGCTCACCACATGGCAAGAGTTGAAAGGCCTGCCAGTTCCAATAATGTTTTATTTTGTTCCATTGTGGACAAGGGTCATAAATTATTGGTAATACAGGAGCCCAGTAGTTGCACTGTTTGTGCACTTTAATGCAAATATAACTGTGTGCAAAGGCACAAAGGTAACTAGTATAGTTGGAGGAGGATGTAAAGAAGATTGTACTTTGTTGAGAGGGACAGTATGTGTATTACAATGGTCATTTGTTTTTGTTTCAGGGCCCATTCTGCATACATTTTGCATTAGTGCAGATGGTCTGGATGGAAATGCACAACTCTTTGCAGATGACAAAAAGATCAGCTTCACGGCAATCATTTCAGGAGACATTTGTAAAATGGTCAATGACTTTAACAAATAAATGAAACTTTGTCTGTAGTATAGGAACTATGGAACATAATCTGTGCTGCAAAATCCATCTGACTATATGGTACAATGTATACAAATAGCAAAGAGGTATCTATGTAATATGTAATACTACACTACAAAAGAGTGGTGGCCTTTGATGGAACTAACAGAATAGATGCATATCACCTCATTAACACTTTGCCTTCTCTGTAAATTGCCTGTTCTTAAAGTGTTGCACTTATTTCTGTATGTCAGCTGCATACGGACAGGTCATAGGTGGCACTTGGGTGTCGACTGCCACCTATCTAGATTTTGTTTTCCAGTTATAACCCCACAGTCCAAGAAGCCTTGAGCGTAAAAGTTGCTTGTTTAATGTTTAATTGAAGCACACTGCACTTAAGAAAGGGCCCCCTAATTAAACGTGCCCCATAAAATGAAGCAGAGTTTGAGGCAAGTCAATTATTTGAACAAACTACACAGGAACCCTGAGAAACTTCAAACTGTTAATGGAAACATATGAACTTACAGGAACAGATTACATGTAAAAATAAAGAGAGGTATAGTTTACATGAAACGATCGATTCAGTGGAAGGGAAGCTTATTACACACACACTGACAAACTTCCATTTAATCTTATATAGTCTCAGGAGAGATATCAAAGAAAAAAGATGTGTGGATCTAAAGGATTAAGTACCAGATGTGTACAAGGCTACCACGTCTGTGGGACACATGCTGGCAAAGGTGTGATGAGTTGTCTATGTCATCTCTAAGACTTTTGGAAGAACTTTTTCACAGCTGTACTGTATATGCCACTGAAAACATCCAGAATATCCAGACACTGTGCTGTCACATAGCTACCTTTGGGATATGTTAATTAACACTTCAGCTTGGGGTATGTTTATCTACAGTAACTAAGAATACCATCTGCATTTTCCATACCATAAAAAAACATGGGGGAAACTTGATAGACATCTGGGTTATAAAACCTTGCCTATTATAATATTCCTTGAGTCTTTTGAGGTAGATTTAGCAACGCTCAAATGTGATTTTTACTGGGGTTCGATTTTATTGTGAAACTCACATTTCAGAGATTTATTATATACAAAAATGTGAATATAAAAAGTTGGCATCTTAAAGGAATTGTTCAGTATAAATATAAAAACTGGTTGGAAGTGTAACATAATAGCCAGAACACTACTTCCTGTCACCCCAGCCTTTATACATTAAATTTTTGACTAACTAACTAACTATATCAGAAACATTTTTTTATTTTGCTCATCCTATTTACCCAGTTTTTATTTTGATACTGAACTGTTCCTTTAAAGTTGGCATGTTCATGTAGAGGTCAATGGGAGTTGTATTAAAAAATTCAAGCTATTTTTAAATTTGAATTTTTGATAATTTGACATTTAGCAGATTTAAAATGGGGTGAATGGGTAGAAAGTAATCAAGCCATTTTAAAAATGTTTTTCCACAACAGAGTTTTTGAGATTCAAGGTTTTTTGTAAATAAGCACACATTTTGGATTTTCAATTTGTATGTTCTATTTAAACTAGAAAAAACTTTTCTGTCAAATCTGGCCCTTCATATTTTTATTGATAGTTACGGATCGTGGGATTTATGGTAAAACATTTAAAAAAACAAAAGCAAGGATTGTTTTCTTATTGCCATTAATTTACACTAGCTCATACACAAAGTATGGAATTGTTATTTCAGAAGTCAGGACTAAATAGAACTCCATGGTAAATGACGTTATCTCATCTTTGAGGTTTCTCGGTATTACATCCTGTTCTCATATATATCATTTTATATTCATGGTGATTGCCTCTTTGTAATGGATGAGATCTGTAAGTATTAACAGAGTTTTATAGATATACTCTGTATGTATGCTATATGCTATAGATAAAATAATTTACACATACACATGTAACAAAACTGTATAATTTCCTTAATGTTTTAATGTTTCAATTCTTAATTACAATCCATACCAAAATGTTACCATGCAAAAGAAGAAAAGTGCACATCAAAATTTTCCATCTTTGTAGTTAGAAGGATAGCTATCATGGCAATTTCTTTTTAATATGTTTTTGCAAGTAATAAACAGAGGTGTTTTATAATATTCATTAAATTACAAATAAATCTTTTTGACATTCTTGACATACTGCATTTTATAAAAGTAGTTTTTTACACTTTAATGACTTCTTTGTCATATATAGTGGAATGCTGTTATTAAAGTGTTGCTGGCCATTAATTGTCCTTATTTATGTTACATAGTTACATAGTTACATAGTTAAATTGGGTTGAAAAAAGACCGAGTCCATCAAGTTCAACCCCTCCAAATTAAAAACCAGCATCCATACACACACACAAACACATCTCCACTCTTTCAAACACAAACCATATATGCCCCTAGCTATACTAACTGTAGAGTTTAGTATCAAAATAGCCTTTGATATTATGTCTGTCCAAAAAATCATCCAAACCCCTCTTAAAAGCATCAACAGAATGAGCCATCACAACATCGCCCGGCAGTGCATTCCACAACCTCACTGTCCTCACTGTGAAGAACCACCTACGCTGCTTCAAATGAAAGTCCTTTTCTTCTAGTCTGAAGGGGTGGCCTCTGGTGTGGTGATCCTCTTTATGGGTAAGAAGGTCCCCTGATATTTGTCTATAATGTCCTCGAATATATTTGTAAAGTGTAATCATGTCCCCTCGCAAGCGCCATTTTTTCCAGAGAAAACAACCCCAACGTGGACAGTCTACCCTCATAATTTAAGTCTTCCATCCCTCTAACCAGTTTAGTTGCGCGTCTCTGCACTCTCTCCAGCTCATTTACATACCTCCTAAGGACTGGAGTCCAAAACTGCACTGCATACTCCAGATGAGGCCTTATTAGGGATCTATAAAGAGGTATAATTATGTTTTCATCCCTTGAGTTTATGCCCTTTTTTATGCAAGACAGAACTTTATTTGTAACTAAGAACCTATTTGGTTTTGGATTTGGCCAGTTAGGAAAATGTCTTTAATAGTTGTTGATTACAATGATAAACATTCGGACTCCCTGGACTTTAGTTATCAAATACATTTTAAATGTTATCATTGACTCCACACCATTACTGTGTTTTGACCAGGAGAAGAGAGAATACATATATGTTTACCCGACTCTGTGCTATAGAGGCCCCATGAACACAGTGAAGATTGGTAGGAATCATTCCAAGCTGTTTATAGCAAAAGAAGATAGTGGGAACAAGACATGACATTGCTGCAACCAAGGCCCTGCAATGTTTTAGCCCTTCTTGGAAATTCCCAGTAGACATGCTAATGTGCCAGTCTAGAGGTTATTACTTGACATTACAGAGGATGGTGGATTCTAAGCAATGGATCTTCAATTCAAAGGATCTAGCTTCTTTATATTTCTCACACACCTTGAAATGTCTATTAGTCATAGAATTTATTCAAAAATTAACTGGGTGCAAATGTACTTAATACCAGCCTTTTTAAAAGTATTTGCACTGTTTATTTTTATTTTTTCGTGGTGGCAACGCATTAAAATATTCTTTACCCCATGATAAATGGACTTGTAAGCTGGGTTAAATAAATAGAAATTTCAAATGATTACTTGCAATGTATTTGCTTTTTTGGACCATTCTATATTTACTTTTTACAAAAATATATAGGTTTGATAAAGCAACTATGCTATGACAATTGTTAAAAACTAAAAATAATCTAAGCACATGAAATGAAAGCATTCTTTATTTAGTCATCAAGAATGCTGAAGTGACTGTTTAGTGGAGAAAACCTGGCAATAAAAATCATTAGGAAGCTTTTAATGGACAAGGGCACAAGCATTAATATGTAAAGCTAAGGGATCAAGTTCTGCATTTGGATCATGACTATGATCATTGTGTCAGCAGATAACCGTAAAGAACCTTATGCTGTGTGACATTTATTTAGATAGAACTGTTTCTATTCATAAGCCATAATGACATGGAACAATCTTTTAATCATCAGCAAGAGAATACTGTTCATTTTCTATATTAATATTGTTTTTCCATAAAATTGCCACCCTTAAACAGCAAGGAAAGGCAAAGAAATAAAATCTCATTTTTAATTTTGTTAATGAAAAAGAAATCTATCTCTAATATACTTTAATTAAAAAATAAGAAACCTGACTGTATGCACTGAAAATCTCCCTTCATTTAGTGCTGTGGATAGGAATTGTCAGACGGTCCCTAACTTCTGGCAGGGAAACAATCATACTTATGAACAGCAGGGGGAGCCCCCGCCTTACTTACCAGCCATGCAGAACTCAAGCAGCCTTGTTTTTTGATCATTTATGACGATCCCTAAGAAGCCCAGACCACACTGAACATGTGTATGTAGTCTAGTCTTGCAAAGATGTATAACAAAGTTACAAGATGACAGCCCCCCTGTGGCCAACTTTGAAAGCATAAATCATTTGTTTGATTAGGCTTGTGGTGCAGTAAGTTCATGTTTATGTTTAGTATACAAAATACAGCATTTCTAGCCTTATTCTATTTTACACTTTCATTGTCCTTTAAAGCAATCAGCATTTCTAGTGCATATGATAGGATTGTAGGTTTTATTATAGAATCCATCCATCTATATATCTCAGTACCCAAAGCAATAATTAATCACAAATGATGTTAGTGATCTTAATAAAGAATAAACTACAGACAAGAAAATTAAATAAACATTTACTATATTCTTATTCTTATTTAAACATGAATGTGCATTGTAATGTTGCTGTAATAACTGTGTAGCAGAAACCAAAGAGAGGCTGACCATTCTCTGCTTGATCCCTTTGACAAATCTGGAATAACATACAGGTACAGAGTTTCAACAATGCCATTTTGGGGCTCTAGATTTTTTACAGCAGCTGTCCCTGGCCTGGTCCCTGTCGCCGCCTCTTGCCATTGGAGGTTGGTGGTCGATTGCCATGCATCT
>CM044432.1:58395364-58405805 GCA_024363595.1 Xenopus borealis | reverse complement strand
CACAAAGCAGAATTTGTTCATGCAAAGGCTTAACTTTTAGCATTGCGAAAAGTTTTTTGCATTACCGACTTATATTATATTCCCCTAAAAATGAATCAATTTCTTAAAGGACCAATAACATAAAAAAAAATTAATTGTTTTAAAGTAATAAAAGTATAATGCAGTGTTGCCCTACACTGGTAAAACTGCAGTGTTTGCTTCAGAAATACTACTATTGTTTATATAAATAAGCTCAGCTGCTGTGTAGCCATGGGGGCAACTAGTCAAAGGAGAAAAGGCTCAAGTTACACAGCAGATAAGCTCTGTAGAGCACAATGTTATCTGTTATCCATTACTTATCCTGTGCCATATAGCTGTTTTTCAATTTCCGCCAGTGCTAAACAGGTCAGTTTTAACAGTGCAGGCAACACAACATGATATTTTCATTACTTTAAAACACTTTAATTATTTGGTGTTTCTGTTACTTTAAATATATTAATAATGGGTTGAGTACAGAGGATCTCATATTTGTCTGTATGGATTTTGTGGTCACAGCTTCATTGCACCCCTGCTAAATGTTTTAAAATTATCGGTGAGCACACCTTTCTCTTGTCTGTTATAACTGATCCCTAGGGATACCACATAGCTGGAAAAGTCAGGCCACCCAGGGCTGCGGTCTCTCATGTAAATTCTCTATGTCAACACAAACCCTGGGAACTTAAAGATATATTTTTGGAAGATTTGATATACATTCTTGGCAATATAAAAGCAAAATCAGTTTACCAGTTTAAAAAGCCAAACATATTTCTATTTCACCAAATGTTTTACATCAGGGACTGGCTAAAACTCAAGTATATTAAAAAGATTAAAAAGAGATTTTAAAGTTTTAGAAATGCCTGACACTATTTTCACCAGAGCTTTACAACTAGTACATTAGGATGTATATTATAATACAATATAACTAGATGTCAGTTTGCATTTCAAGATTGTTAAATGTCAATTATCATTCCCCAGACTAATGTCTTATTGGAGTCATGGATACATTAGGCAGAGACAGCTTTCTCCAGATGTCCATCATGTGCGGTTCTAATAAAATGCACTTCTCTATAGCTCCTGGATTCCCAATCACATTTTTCTCCATTATATATTTATTATGCAGCAGACAGGTCATTATTAAAAGCCATTGATTTTGTTGCTGCTGTTTATTTTAATTTTAACATAATGTCTCTCAGTTGGCAGGATACATATATTCACATATATGTTGTACTAAAATTAGATATATAATATATCTAGGGAATTTCAGTCTATTTACTTGATCAAAAAGATGAATTGTTTTATTCCTGTATAATGTTGCAGTGGTGACATTTTTAACATTATATGCATTTCACAGGGATAACACAGAACAAAAATGGGAAGTCTTTAAAATGCTGCTTAAAGGAAAACTATACCCCCGAACAATGTAGGTCTCTAAAAACAGATTGCATAAAACTACTCATATGTAAAACCTTGCTTCATGTAAATAAACCATTTTCATAATAATACACTTTTTAAGTAGCATGTGCCATTGGGTAATCATAAATAGAAAATAGCCATTTTAAAAAATAAGGACAGCCTCCTGGGATTCTAGGATTCAACGATGCACACAAACATACCAAACAAACTATAAAGTTAGGTAACGAGCCAATTAACATACAGAGTTCTGTCTTTTGCTTCCACACTTCTTCCTGTTACAGTTAGAGTTGAAATATTTATGGCCAGCTGATCTCTGAGGCAGCACACAGACCATCACAAAATGGTGGTTCAAGGCGAGATATGTAAAAGGTCAATATTTACTTAAATATATATACCAGGTAGCTAAGATTCTTTAATATATCACTTAATTTGATATAAACTATCTGTTGCTCAAGTATTCATTTATGGGGGATAGTTTTCCTTTAATAAATATACATATTCCCCTTGTAAGCAAGGAACGTCATTGCAAAGCAAAACCTTTTTGGTCCAATAGAAGTGTTGGTGTTGAGGTGCGTAAGAAAAGATTCGCTTTTAAGTTAGCTGGGACAGTCGAATCATTTATAAAGTAGAAGGTGCCAATAAATCATGCAAAAAACTTATCAGGCAAGATAAAATCAAAATGGAAAAGGATATTGCAGCAAGCAGTAAAAAGAATCCAAAATAATTTTTAAATATGTTAATAGTAAAAAAATGAAGCAGGAAGGGGGGAGACCCTTAATATCAGAGGGGCTCAGCTGGTTGATGAGAACAAAATATCTGAATATTTTTCGTCTGTTTAAACAAATGAAGAACCAGTTAATGAAGTTTTTCTTCTTAAAAGTCGAAATTCTAGTAATACAACTAATGATGCATGGTTCACACATGAGGAAATTCAAAAGCGACTAGTACATGTTAATATAAACAAAGGTCCGGGCCAGATGGTACTCATCCCAGGGTACTAAGTGAGCTTAGCTCTGATTGCCAAACCTCTTTATGCTTTTCATTTTTCATTGAGGTCATGTATGGTGCCGAAAGACTGGTGAATTGCTAATGTGGTGCCGCAGTTCAGCAATTCTCAGCCTCAAAACAAAAGGCCAGTTAGTCTGATGTCAGTTGTAGGAAAGCTTTTCGAAGGCTTTATAACAGATAACATACTGGATGTCATAGCATGGCTTTATGTGTAATAGATCTTTCCAGACTAACTTAATTTCTTTTCCTGAGAAGGTGAGCAGGGACCTTGATTCTGGGTTGGCAGTGGATGTGATTTTAGATTTTGCTAAAGCATTTGATACAGTTTTACACAGATGGTTACTGTTTAAATTAAGGAATGTTGGCCTGGAACATAGTATTTGTACCTGGATAGAGAACTGGCTAAAAGATAGATTACAAAGAGTGGTTGTAAATGGAACATTTTCTTATCGGACCAGATTTACTAGTGGAGTACCGCAGGTCCTTTGCTTTTGCAACTTGTTTATTAATGACCTAGAAGTGGGCATTGAAAGTACTATTTATATTTTCACAGATGATACTAAATTGTGCAAAATTATAGGTTCCATGCAGGATTCTGCCACTTTACACAGTGATTTGTCCAAGTTGGGAAACTGGGCAGCAAACTAGAAAATTTGGTTCAATGTTGATAAACGAAAGGGTTTGCACTTTGACCAAAATAATGTAAATGCAAGTTGTGTTGGGCATTTCCTTAAATGAGAAAGATCTAGGGGTTTTTGTAGATAACAACTTGTCTAATTCTGGGCAGTGACATTCTGTGGCTACTAAAGCAAATAAACATGCTGTAATTATGGCTCTTTATAGATCCCTCATAAGTCCTCATCTGGAGTATGCAGTGCAGTTTTGGGCTCCAGACCTTAAGGCTAAGGCCAGACGGGGAGATTCGGGAGAGGGATATAAATGAGCTGGAGATATTGCAGAGATGTACAACTAAACTGGCTAGAGAGATGGAAGACTTCAATTATGAGGGTTGACTGACAAGTTGGGTTTGTTTTCTCTGGAAATAAAGTGCTTGCCAGGGGACATGATTATACTTTTCAAGTATATTAGAGGACAGTATAGACCAATAACAGGGGACATTTTTATCCATAAAGAGGATCGCTGTACCCTTCTTTAATTTGAAGCAACATAGGTGGTTCTTCACAATGGGACAGGGAGATTGTGGAATGCACTGCCGAGTGATGTTGTGATGGCTGATTCTGTTAATAACATTAACAGGCATAATATCAAAGGTTATTGTAATACTAAACTCCATAGTTAGTATAGATATGGGTATATATAATGTATGTGAATGTATGGAGGGGTGTGTGTACAGATACTGGGTTTTCATTCATTTGGAACTTGATGGACTTTGTCTTTTTTCAACCCGATTTAACTATTTTTTTAGGCACTGCAGACAATATAGTTTTAGTGAATAGGCCTTTTCCATTGCTAAATTTATGGCATCCAATAAATTAATAATTTGTAAAAATCCTTCTTTTAACTTGTGAAGATCTTCACTGTGACCCGTCATGCACATTTCTATTCTTGTGTCTCCATATCTGGACTGTCCGGGTGCAGGGAGCAAAACATTTGTACAGGTATGGGATTCGTTATCCTGTAACACGTAATCCATTAAAATCCAAATCATGGAATGGCTGTCTCCCATAGACTCCATTATATACAGATTTTTCAAATGGATTTCCCTTTTTATCTGTAATAATAAAACAGTGCCTTGTACTTGATCCAAACTAAGATGTAATTCATCCTTATTGCAAGCAAAACCAGCCTATTGTGTTTATTTAGTGTTTACATGATTTTCTAGTAGATTTAAAATATGATAATCCAAATTACAGAAAGATCTGTTATCCTTATACCTCCAAATCACGAACATTAAGGATAACAGTGCCATACCTGTAGTACCTTTTAATATGTAATACTATGTTATAGTATTTTAGGTATGTTGAGTACCAAATACTATTTCAGAACTTTATCAATGTCCAGAGTTAAGGGAAAATGTAAGCTTTCTATACAATACTATGAAGATGAAAAATAAATTTTAATTATATAAATTATTTATATATCTCTGACACTGTATTTTAAAGAGATTGTTTTCCTATACACTGCAGGGTTCACCAGGAGTCAGACATTCCCCTGTGTGTTTTTGAAGTGTGATAAAAAAAAAAACTGAATTTCATGCTGGAAACCCACATTGACGCAGAATGAGCATAAAACTACTAAATAGGGCACAGTCAGGATCACAATCAAACTAAGAACCCTACTGGTGCAAGGCAACTATGCTAACCACTAAATCACCATGCCACTGCTGTTAACCTTAATATTGGTTCGTCTCAGCAGACCAGATGTGTTCACTTGCTAATGTTAAGGTACATTAGCAAGTTCAATGGGGCAAATTCACCACATTTTGCGATAAATCTTCAGATGCAAATGCATTACTATGCTAATTCACTAAAATGTGAAATTGCGTCTCAGCAGCCAAACACTGGCGAGTTTCGCTAGCGTTAATTCATCAGCACAACCATTTAATAGTGAACTAGAAACTTTGGTTGCACTCATAGGGGCAAATTTACTATTATTCCCCAAAAAAATTTCGTTTCTACTTGATATTCGATTAGCATTCGATTTTCGATCGTTCGACCATTCCCTATTCGATGATCGAATATGCCAAAATTCACATATTTGGTTTTTTTTTAAATCGGCCCCATACTAGGGAGGGTACATACAGTATAGGACATATATATGTCTTTATTAGAGGTTTTTTGGTGCAAATGCTTGGAGTGGACACCTATTTATCACAAATGTCCAAGGAAGTAAAATAAAGACAGAAGAGATCCTCTAATGTCCTAGACATGAGCCCACCCTAAAACAAATGTGGCATTAGAACTTTTGAAGGCAATCCCACTTTAAAATATGAAAAATGATGACATGTGGAGGATGCACTGTAGCTTGATCTTGTCAGTTCACCAGGTCTAAGGTTGCAAAGGAAACTCTGGTGGAAGACGCAACTCTCTGTAAAATTTGCACTTTAGTGAATTTGCGGAGTAATGATCATTCGCCTGAGTGAAATTCGTTTGGTGTGAAACTATGCTAGCGATGGTCTCTGTTGCTAGCGAATTGTTCTCTACTCCTGTTAGTAAATTGGCAATGGGCCTGAGGATGGGATTTCTGGTGAATTTTAACTAGTGACAGCCACTTCACCTTAAGTAAATCTGCCCCAAAGGGTCCTTATCAGTATGCTGACATGAGCCATTGCTTATGGCAGTAAAACATGAGGAGATATGCATTGCTTTATTTTCTGAAGTTACCCGAAGTTTCTTCCTGAAGCAACTTAAAAAAAAAAAATCATACAGTACCTCCTGTGCATCCTCTGTGTTTTAGAATGTATAATGAAGCAATAGCTATATCCTGGATTACTTTGACGTAGTTGGCCAGCTTAAATATATTGCAATATATGGGCAAACAATCCCTGTTTTGTTTAAAGGGTAAGGCGTGTTTAGTAGCTGAAGGTACAAAATGTCTTAAATATATTGATAATGGGTTGAGTGGAGAGGACCTCTTGTATTTGTCTATATGAATTTTGTGGTTACAACCTCATTGCACTAAATCCTGATTTAGTACCGTTAGAATAATGTAAGCAAACATTTGAGAGCGGCAAATTAATTAGTTTAAAGACTATCACTTGACTGACACCTGAGCAGTGCACTCCAAGAGAACACTTGTTGTTTTTCAAGGGGAACTAATGAAAATGTATTCCTGAATGCTTCACTATCCAGTGTGCTGGGAGCACAGGATGGCCACAGGTTACCCATTAGTAATGTTGAGAGAGAAAAGAAAGACTTATAGACTATATAGCCTTCCGTGTATAATTAAAAAAAAATTTATTTTGCTTTAAGACCTGTGAGTGCGGGTTTCCTTTGTTTCGATAAATTATTGATTTTCTGATACTGCACCCAGGCAACTAATCTAATTTTCGTGAGTGCCGGCTTCCCTACGGAGTTTGTATATATATATATATATATATATATATATTTATATATGCATTCAATTGAAGCCAAAAGGCATTAAATAGCAGCACAATTAAACGTGTTTAGTCTAATCACAAACCATGCTTGATATATTTCTTGTTATGTCTCCCATCACTAGAATATTTATTTTTAATCTATTCCTCCCAGAGATGCTTCTTTTTCTTCCAAAGCAGCTCCTGATTTTCCTTTAATTAAAACCAACATGCAGCGTAAGGAGGATTGATTTCCACATAATTTAGTTATTAGATTTTTTTTCTCCTCAGCTGTTACATTTTTGCCGTTACTAAGGTTACATTATTGCTTAATTTGACCTTAATATTTTCTTTTGTGTAGGATATGTAATACCCTTGACAGCAGGCCTTTTGGGTGATTAACAGTTGCCACCACAAGAAGATAGCTGAAGCTTATAAAACTTAAACATGGAGAATGAACTAATTCCTTCTGTTGCAAATGGCCAGACCTCAGGAATGGCTAAACTTAAATCAAATCTGCAGTAACTAAAATATTATTGGAAACAGAGGGGGCTCTGGAAATTACTACAACCCCCACTTGGACTGTAAGCTCGGTGGGCCAGGGACCTCCTTCCCACTATGTTTCTTAACACATAGCACTTAAGCTCTTTTTCCTATGGTTCTGTATATATTTATTATATGAGTTGTCTCCCCTGTGTATACTTTTATATATATTGTACTTTTATGCACTGTACAAAGCTGCAGCTCCTTAACAGTTCTTTAAAAATAAAGTTATACATACATGTATAAGTGCAGGGGAGAGATTAAGATCTAGTTTAGCATATTAATGGCATTTGTTCTTTACTTTCACTTAAAAAAATTAGCAGGACAAGGGATATATAATGGGGATATGGAATGGCAGCTCTCAGGGGCAAATTCACTAAGATCCGAAAATTCCCCAGCGTTGGCTTCGCTAGCGGTTGCCGCACTTCGCCAGGTGAATTTTCGCCAGCGCTACGCAAATTCACTAAAGTACGAATTTACGCTAAGGTCTGCGAATGGTAGCGTAGTTGTGCTAGTGTTACTTCGCTAGGTAGGGCGCTGTTACGCTAGCGAAGCCTAATTTGCATACGGCGGGAACTTTAACTTATAATAGAAGCATATGTTACAGCCACTACATTACACTACACAAGTCCAGGAAACCTTTAATAAATTAAATAAAGTTGTCCTATTGCCCTACATGTGCCCCCTGTATAGTTGTGTTGCCATATGTTAGGAAATGTAGGGGGGAAGGACGGTACCCCCCCAAAAAAAATTGATCTTTTTCAGACTATCACCCACCAATGGTAAAACACGCCAGCGTTTTTTTGGGACTTAGAAAAAATTTTACATTTTTTTTTGACCTCATATCTATTGTATTTTACTTCGCCTGGTCTGACCAAGTGAAGTAAAGTCTAACGTAAGTGCTAACGTTCAGGAAAATGTTGATTTTAGTGAATTTGCAAAATTACTATCCTTCGTCAGTGCGCAACTACGCCTGGCGTAAGGGTGGGAAGTAGCGCGAGTCTATCTACTTCGCTAGCGAAAATTCGCCAGAGCTGGTGTTAGTGAATTTCCAAGGTTACGAATTGACGTCATGCTGGTGAATTAACGCTAGCATTAGAGGCTTCACGCTTTAATGAATTTGGGCCTCAGAATCTCACAAACTGCCAGCTAGTGTGGAACTCTGGGGCTCATTTAGGAATGTAAGGGCAATGCCTATTGAATGAACAACTGTACACGCAAAGTCATGCTGCAGCAAAGAGCATTGATATTATTCATAAAAATACATATTTGAAGACAACTTGTGGTGAGCACCAGTATGCCAATGCAGCCATCCAGCCTACTTCGATAAATTGCACAAAACTGCACGCATGGATACAAGACAACCCTGCAATTACTGGCAGCCTGAATTTTGAGGTAACTCAATCGTTCACTTAGTAGTTTGTGTCTAGAACTGCAACTTATTTGTGCCAAGTGAGTCAGACTGTTAGCGCTAGTGCAGATGAGCGGTTAACATATGTTCCCCTGTGTTCAGTTCTAAAGCACCACATAGGAACGCAGGACGAAACACTAGCAATTATTTTGGAGGGACCTGTACTCACAGAGATGCATGTAAGCCAACATGTAATCAACATGCTACTTTCAACCTGCATTTGGCACTTACATGTATCCCTGAGTACATGTCCCTCCAAAATAATTGCTAGTGTTTTGTCCTGCGCTCCCCTGCCAATGAAAATCTTTAAAGCTGAACGAAGAAACCGCAAAGGAAAAGAATGAAGAAGCCCACGACGGAAAAGAATGAATCGGCTGCGCTGGAAAAGTACGAAGACACCTGCAATGGAAAAGAACAAAGAAGAAGGAGCAACTTTAAAGGGTAAGTTTCACTGAACACCAAGGTTTTTTTTACCTTGCAGGGGGCACTGGCACCATTATTTTTTTTAAACCTGTAGGAGGGGCCTGGCCATCAATGTTTTCTTGACTAGTCGGGACCCTGGAACCAAAAATATTATGAATATATTGATATAGCGGAATGCAGAGGATCTCATTTCCTGTCTGTATGTCTATTGTGGTCTCTACCTTATTGAACCCTAACTTTCTACATTTTAAAATGTTTAGGGTGAAAGTAAATTTAGCTATAGTTTATACAGAAGCAGTGACTCCTTCTTATAGCTCCCATCATTCCCAATGTGTGTCAGGTGTTCACCATGGTGCAACTGAAAGGGCAACCCTTTGGAAGTTTTAAATTGGTATAGCAAGTTACAGGTAAAAACTCATTCCCTATAAAACTGCATTCTGAAATAGGAGAATTCTTATTGACTCTGTATTTTATTGAAATATGTGGACAAACAATCACTCTTTTGTTTAATGGATAGGGGGATTTTCTTAGCTTAGTAAATTTTTTTAACAAAATATCCTTGGCATGTTGCTATGGGTGAAGCATTTAAGCAATAAAATTAAATTATTCCCAGCAACGTTATTAAAGTTGCTTGGAATGAACCAAGTAGTTTTTCGTAAGCTTAATTTAATTTGACATAATAGTCTTCAAAATCGAGAAAAGGAGACAAGTTTCTGTCAGTATATAATTATAATTCACTAGGTATTCAAAGCAACTGAAGTAAAACATGACTCACCTCTTTATGTTTAGCACTGTGTCTGATCCTTTATAACATGATCCTACTGCTGAGAAACTGACTTGAGGTTACTGTTATTGAGAGCATGGAGTGACCTTTAGCTTCTACATTATATAGCCTAGTCTTTGTCATGGGGCTCTACTATTATTGTAACCTAGTCTTTGACATGGGATCATGTAAATATGTTATGTTATAGAACATATGGCATACATGTAATAATATTTCACTTGAACTTTTCATGGGTAACTTAATAAATATACATCCTTCTTACCAGGGCTATAAACGAATTGCAATCAATTGGATGTTTGTTTTGTTGTACCTTCTGGTTGGTAGTTATAGGTTACTAGAACTAGTACAAAGTTTATAACTTGTGCCATATAACATCTTAAAGTGTAAATTAATCTAATAAATACAATAAAGTAACTGGAGGGGGTGCCCCTGCCCCCCTCTGTATGAAATTATCCTAATGTTGCCGTGGGGAAATCGGTTGCTGCGGCCGGGGGCCCTGAGGGGGTGAGGACGCTGGTCATTCCGTCACTGAATAATTATATATTGCTGTCAGTTCTGAAGCATTTGCAAGTTATGTATATGTTTTGTAGATATTTGAGTTTCTAAAAGCTTCGTCACCCGTTTCTCCAGTGGTTGCAAAAGTTCTTTGCTGAAGTTGCATCTTAAAGGGATACTGTCATGGGAAAACATATTTTGCTCAAGACACATCAGTTAATAGTGCAGACTTCTGCACTGAAATCCAATTCTCAAAAGAGCAAACAGATTTTTTATATTCAATTGGATTCAATTGGGGCTAGACATACTG
>CM044432.1:58364479-58388753 GCA_024363595.1 Xenopus borealis | reverse complement strand
TGATCTATCTGAAAACAACTAGTTGTTTGAAGGTGGACAACCCCTTTAAGAGGCAGATTTAACAAAATGGAAGAGATGAAATCACAATGGAAACTAGCGCAGAGAGTAAAAATTGCAGTTGTATGTCCTAGCACCCTGGCCCTCCTCTGGAACTAAAGAAGGTGAGTGTAAAGGCAGAGTGGGGCAGCAGCATTAATCTGTCAGCAGCAACCGGACTAGGATCGTCCCTGCTCCTGTTTCAGGGGGCTATCACCAAAAAGTTGATTATGGGCTATGGGGGTATATAGTACAGGTATGTTTAGGGACAAAACAATACAGACAGGTCATCCTTTATCTTCCATTGAAGTCACGGTATACGTGTGCATTTTTTATTTGATGCCTCATAATAGTCCTCCAAAGGAAGGACTATACAATAGGCAAATTACCACATTTTTCCTGAAGAAGGCCCGCAAACATGGGCCGGAACGTTGAATAAAATTTTTTCTTTGCACTATTATGAAAGACCTGTGAGTGTGGTTATTTGCCTATTATACACACAGTATGTGTTTGAAATTAGCACCCAGGCACTCTTTTTTGATGTTCATTGTGCACCAGTTTGGGACTGTACTGTATATATATATATTCCACTTCGGGTGCTGCACATGGTTGCATGCAATGTAATTGTTCAGAAGATGTGCCCACTCCAATTCTTAATACTTCATTTATTTCAGTAAAAAAACAGTACATTAACGTTTAGGTTGTAGTCTACAACCTTTATCAAAATCTTTTCCCATTTAAACTTCTCGCTAATAATCCATTTAAATAAATTATACCCCCACCTATAACATAGTTCACTGATGTCACTTCCCCAGTGCCCAGCTGACTTAAATGGTGAGTTGCAGAAATCAAGGAGTAATAGATTGGATTTAGCAGGAATAGCACATACCCCACAGTTGAATAATTGGCAATGGTATTAAAATGTAAAGGTGGCCATACATGGGCAGATTTTAAGCTGCTGATTTGCTGACCGATTCTGGAGCTTCTTTGCCCATTTATAGGGCCCTCTGCTGCACCTCCCTGACTGATGTCTGGCAAAAAATGGGCCGATATCAGTTGGACAGGTCTTATTTTCCTGCCTGATCAAGGACCACATAGGCTAGTTGATACCATTTTAATGGAAAAAAAGTGTTATAAAAATCTTTCTATAAGGTAGGTAAGCTGCTTGAGCCAGGTGCGTTTTGCTCCATCTCTGTAATATCAGTGCTGCATTTAGGAAAATTGTTCTGACTGTTAATAAACAAACTTCAGGAATTAGCAATATCTTCATTGTTTGTGATGTTAGATCTTGAAATAGAAAAGATCTGAAAAACAGTGAAATGAAACGTGTACCAACTATTTTTATGCAGTGATGCACATCATGTAAATAAAAGACTAACACATGTTCTCCAGATTATAAGAATGAAGGCACAGAATAAGCTAATTCAGAAAATAAACAATTATTTTGCCCAGAAGGTTACAGAAATGTATTCTTATAGTGACAAAAGACAAATGTAATTTTTTAAGAAAGTGGATTATGCCTTTGATTTTATTTAGGGATCTAAAAGTTCAGCATTAATGGTCTGACATGTGGTTTGTGTTGGGGTCATGTCAATATCATTTGTGGCAGGCCTTATGTCTTTACTTGTATTCCTAATATCAATGAGTTACACAGTAGGGCAAAAGTTGAGGAGCTTTGTAACTCTATGTAAAAGGGGTCTTTATTCAATGTCTGATCTTATTAGTTTCAATATACATTATGATTAAAGGGCAACAATTCTACAGTGATTATACTGGCACATGGGACATGTCCATCATGGACAATTGTTTTGATACACAAATCTATGTTTGCTCTACACAGTACAGTACTATTTCTGCAACAAATTATTATGGAAGTTATTGAGCAGTTTAGGCAACGGTTGTCTCCATGGCATTTCCTCAGTAACAAAATTAAAGCCTATTGTAGCATGCAGAATTAACCCTTTCGGGATTTTTATTGTGGCTTCAACTACTGACCTAATGTAATTAATGTGATTTTCAACTACAATCTGTAGGTTGGAGTACTAGTCAACCAACTGCTATATTCTGGTCATAACAGAAATTGAGAGATATCGTTTATTGGTTTTTTATACAAACCTGCATTACACCTCTATCTTCCAGATCCACAACATTCAAGTATTAGTACAAGATTATTCCTTATTTGGAGAATATATACTGTCAATGCATGTCCTTGGTTTAAAAATGTTAAAAAAAAGGTTTTATTCTATATTATATTTTCCTCTGTTCTCTGCCATGAACTTGCAAAGAATTATTTATTTATTCTACTGCCCACATCATTAACAATTGTCAGGACATAACAATCTGTCAATAGTGATTACTGTAGAGAAATTGCATTCTGAATTAATCTATAAATATATGGGTAAACTTTAATCCTATCAGTCAATCCAAGGAACTTTGTTTATGACACATATGTTTCTTATGCTTTTTCTGTTGTCTTGACCTGAGTTGAAAATTTCCTGCTCTAATGACAGGTGTGAAATGTCTACTCAATGACCTAGCCTATAAATTCCTATTTAGTGTTATGTTGGCATAATCTTGTCATAGTTCTATAAAAAATAGCTCAGTGACCAAACTGAACACCCAAATATTCAACTCAACATATTTTCCATTTCCATATCTCAATATGAATATCAAAACAGATCTTCTCTAGTCTCTTATGGTCAAGTAAAACTGGCAATTACTTAAAGGGCACCTATTGGCAAAATATATTATCCCAACCAAAGGTGCAGGCTAATAAAGCCCAGTTGGGAGTAACAGTAGTTTTTGATTTTAAATGTCCCCAAGCACAACTGACAGGACCAGGAGCTACCTCCCTGTGTAAGTGTCCTACTGCTGGTGGGGGCAATTTAAAGAAAAAAAAACTACTGTTACCCTCAACCAGTGAGTGCGGGTTCTATTAGCCCACATGTTTAGTTGAGTATAATATATTTTGCCAACAGGTGGCCTTTAATATATATTTGGAAAGGCTATATGGCTCATTTACCTTTATAAGATGCATTTATGGGACCAAAAATGTACCCAAAAATACTACTGGCAGCCACTACATGGAACTTGCTACTACCTTCCCTACAGTATTGTAATCTTGCTTTTGACTGGGGAATTAGGGAGCTAGTGCAGCACAATTACATGCAACAATGACCTGTGATGACAGCCTGGCTTGAATTACTTACCTCAATGGAATGGTGTACTAGTAAGGGGTGTATAAATTTACACCAATGTGCCACACCATAATGCCCTTTAAATGGCAGGCACATCTTGTCCTTTACTGTACTGTTGTTTGCCAGGAACAGACAAAATTCTTTACTAGGGCCTTTCCGCCCAAGGATCATGCCCATTCCCTTCCAGCCTGCAAGGTTGGGCTAAAGCAATGAATACTGACCGCATTGTTCCCAAGACCTTTATACTTTTACACAGTGCCATCTAGTGTACACTGTGAGAACTACAGGGGTTACATAAGCACAAGGTCCCCATTAGGCATCCATATTATTAGGAATGTGCCTGTTAGAAATATGTGAGGGTGTCTAATTTTCACATCCCTACATAAGTAACCTAAAAATTGGCACCAAATAAGCCAAAAGTTCTTTCATTCACTTAAACAGTAATCACCTGAAAGCACTTGTAGGGAAGGTAGTAGCAAGTTCCATGCAGTGGCTGCCAGTAGTATTTTTGGGTTAATTTTTGCTCCCATAAATGCACTTGTTGCCTGTGAATGCAGAAGTTTGTTTTTTCAAGCAACTCTATTTGCTAATTAGAGCCTCTGGAAGTCCAGTGCTGCTGTTTTATGGAGCTCAAATATTCTTTATTAATTCTTTCAAACAAGCTTCTGTTTTTTTTTATATAATACCAGAGGAAATTTGATTAAAAACAGTAGTTAATCCTAAACAAATATAGGGAAGGAGCAAAGTAAGCAGTGCTTCATTCAGAACTAATTATCCTACAGTATATGTGTAGCATTCACCGCAATCCCTTGTCTCACATCAGAAATATGTAACAGTAAACCACCCAGATCCAAATCATCTGGAGATTAATACAAGATTAATAAAAGGCTAATGTTTTCTTCTGAAAGACATCATTTTTAAAAATGTGTGAATCCCGAAGGGGGAGGGAGCAAAATTACATCATTGAAATTTGAAATGGGGCCAAGGTTTTGAGGCTACAAAAAGTTAAAACTGTGTTTTTAAAAATACACACCAAAGAATGCAATCCAGACCTTTCTGTTTGTATCAGACACAATATGTAATGCCCTTTGCAATTACCTTCATTTTAAATTCTCTGTTCTTCACTTTGTGCTCATTTTGATCTGATAATAATATTCTTTAACTTTGCAGTTAAGGGACAAATGTGCTACAAAAATCCAACACTACTTTTTTTATTATTTTGCTTTTGAAGTGCTTTCAGGCCATGCAGCAAGATGGTTGTGATCTCCAGCTGCATAGATTGAAAAAAGAGCCACTGTACAAATTATATTTAGTTGGAAATAAAATGTTCAGGATTTTCTTTACAAAACTCTGAAATGATTGCGTGTGTCAAAAAAAGTATAATCAATACAAACACCATTTTGTCAGTGTTAATGTACTGGGCAATCTTGGGCACTTCTGAATAAGTTATTTTGTGGTTTGGTTTTTCATAGTTACAAAGGACCATAAAAAATGGGAAAGAAAAAAATTTATATATCAAGATAAATATACTTTCAAACTGTCCCTCTCCAATGGTACTTTGTGGGTAGCTCTCAATTATCCTGAACACCCATCCTTTTTCACACAGCTTTCAAGTGTACTCATTGTTCTGTGCAAGTAATATGTTTCACATTTAATTTCATCGGGAAAGTTAACATTTTCAGAACAAATACAGTAAATTTGGAAAATAGTATTTCAAACTAAGCAGATACCCCAGAGGGTAAATAAAATAGCCTAGCTTACAAGTGATTTATAAAAACACTATCACATTCTTACTTTTACTTTTCTTACATTTCTTACCAAATCCTAAAAATGAATATGGCTACAAATGCCATTTTATATACTGCACCAGCCTAAAGTCTCCGCTTCTCAATAGCAGCAATTATCCAGGAAAGAAAAAAACATGTTTTTTTCAAAGCATTAGATGGTTCCTAATGCAGGTTTCTGGTAAACTTTGAATTCTGGATATGTGCTAGCCCAAGGGCTTCTAAAGCTGAAACATATCAATACCTGAAAACCAAGAGTCATTTGGAGGCTACTCTTGTATTTAAACCAACATTCACATGAAAAAATCATGCAAATTTGGTTGATGATATAGGCTCCAGGATTTTCTCATAATTGTCTAATGGGACAACCATAATTGATATAAAGACTACTAAATTAAAATGTTTGTGTTAATCTAATAAGAAGAGTGTGGTATGTGTGCAACAGCTCAAACGTTTTTGATTTCAAACCATTAATTGTGTAAGGACTCACCCTGGTGGCCTAGCGGGCAGCAGGGTCCAACACCACTCCATCAGCGTGGACGCCTGCTGCTCCTTTGCCTTTTGTGGCTGGTTCCCCTATGGTATGCGTGCCGGCGCACTTCCGGGTTTGTGTGCCGGTGTAATGACGTCTTCACGAATGTTGCAAAATTAAAATAGTATAAAAGGGGAATTCAGTCCTCTGCACTTTGCCCTTTGTTAGGTTCTATTAGTAGAGTTCCTGGGTGCTTAAACTTAGTGATTCCTGATTGATCTTCTGTTACTGACCCTTGTTTGCATTTTGACTACTCTGATTCTCTCCAATCCTGACCCTTGCCTATCTGACGATCCTGCTCTGCTTGTACTGGCCCGGCCTGCCTGTTCCACTCTGTGGCATCTGGTGGCATTCATCAATTCAGTATCCTTGTTGAGACAATGGTGCCCCTTTTGCTTTGCTCCTCTCTCAAATAAGACCTGGCGGCATCCAATTAGCCGAGGGCTCCTCCCGAGGTGAAAGGTGGCGGTTATAGGCAGAAGTGAGAGCTGAGACCAGGGAGCTCAGTTTGGTTTTTGGATTTAGGGTGCCGTTCGTGATACATTGTTCAAATACACTACTGTACCTTTCTGTCACATGTCCATTAAAATATAGTCTTGCCTACATACTCTAGTTCTAGACCACAAGCATCCTGAAATCAGCTGGAAGTAATGCTCCCGCAAAGGAAAGTTACATGATATAGGCAAATGCCCATACACAGGAATACAGTACATTTTTGGTAATCAATAAAATCCACAAGGCAACAGTTACTGTACTACTTGTTAGTGATGGGCGAATAAATTCGCCAGACACTAAACTGCAGTGAATTTCCGTGGGTTGGCCGCAACCACATTAATTTGCCAAACTGTGGCGACAATTCGTTGGTGAAAAATCTGCCTATTAAATTCAATGCATAAAAGGCACTAAATTTGCCCAGGAGCAGGAACAGGAGATAACCACTAAATCCTGCCTGGGCAACCTTTGAGGGTTATTCACTAAAACTCGACTTTTTCTCACTACATTTAAAAAAAACGCTCAAACCTGAATACCCTCAATTGACCAATAATTATTCTTGATAAAATATTTCAGACAAATTTGAGTGGCAATTCAAATAGCCCAACTTTTTAAAATTTTCACCTGAGAACTTTAATTTATCAAATTTATCAGATTATGAAAACCAGAGCAGGTAGCCCAAAAAATAACTTCTACATTATTTCCAAACCACAAAATCTTTGGATTAATTTTTTTTTAATGGTTTTTAATGGTTTCTGACAAATCCTAAAGCCTAGCCCCCTGCTCTCCTGCTGATCTTTCTGACTACTTTGCTGAGCTGGCTTACTACTGTTACTTTGTATAAGCAGCCAGCTGTGCTTAACCTGCATCCTCCAAACCCCACAATTCCCTGCACATGTGATTTAAATAAGGATAGGGACATCACAGTGCAATGCATTGTGGGTTATGCACTTCCTTCATGCTATCGGTAAGCTGTGGAGAAGTTGTTACAATTTGTAACATCAGTGGTTTAGTCCCTCCTTCCCTGCCAGGATTTCAAATGATGCAGAAAGAGAGGAACTGTTGGATTTCAGCATAGAATTGGCATTTATTCATTGTTTTTGAAAGAAACAGATAACTGTGATGAACATATTAGGGTTTTTTTGTGTTATGTGGGCCTCTTTATCAAATTTTGGTTTGGAAGCTGGAGTTTCCCTTTAAAGAAGCACTCTTAGAGGGGCAGATTTACTAAATTCACATGAAGGATTCAAAGTTCAATCGAATTTTCAAAAAGTTTCAAATTTGAATTTTCAATTGTTTTTGAATACAAATTTGACCAGTGAATTTTGAAAATTTGATTGATTCGAATGATTCGAATAAAAATCTATTTGAATATTCAACTATTCGACAGTCAAAGTACTTCCCCTTTAAATTTGTATTCGACTGCCTAGTTCGCCAGATCAGTGCTACCGAATTGGGATTCAAAAAGTTTGATTGAATAAAAAAATTTGATTGAATGGTTAAAATCGTTCGAATCGATCTATTCGAATGATTTGATCGATCAATTGAATTTTTACTATTTGATCATTCGACCAATCAAATAGCAGTAAAAATCCTCCGAATACGAATTTGATTTTGGAGAATTTTTATTCCCTAACTATTCACATGGTCGAATTTGAGGTTTTTTTTAACAGAAAACTGATTGATTCGCACTACAGATGTCAAAGAAAGGGCAACTGCTGAAAATTACATCAATATATATCTATGAAGATATCCCCAAAAGAGAATTATAAATAGAAGTGAGACCTGCATGTCAGAAAAACATAAAGATTTTGCAATTTAAACAGCTTCAGAAGTTAAGAAGGCATTTCACATTAGTTTATCTAGAAAGGCTTTTCAAAACAATATGCATTCAACTGTTTAGCTCTTTGAATTCAGTTCCATTATAATGACATTTTATAGAGCTGGTTTTGCTCATTGTCCTACTTTCGAGGAAGAATTATTGTCCCATAACTTTGGGGCCTATTTCTTAAAACCCAAATTTTTCTAGTCAAGTTTGGAAGGAGGAAAAAAACCTTGACTTTTTGAGATTTATTATACTTTGAAACTGATAATAATTAAAATCAGAAAATACTCCAGTTAAAACCTGTCATAAAAATGTAAAAGTTAGTATGTCCCTTTAACCATCTGAAGATGTTTTTCGCCTTCATGAAAAACAGGTGTTTTGGGGTGTTTGATGCCTGTTTTCACTCAAAAACTTGAATAATAATAATTTGGGGTTTTTTTTGGTGACAAACTTGACAAATTTTGTTTGCTGCATGATTATTTTTAAAAAGATGCATGAATCGAATTGTTGCCTGATTTTTTTGTTTTTTCCCAGCACAAATTTTTCAACCTGATTTCTTTATAAATAAGTTAATTTGTGGATGGGAGTTGTTTGTTTTTATTAAAAAAGAAGAAAAAAAATAACGTTTTAGTAAATAATTAGCAATATATGAAGTCTTTTTTAACTCCTTTAAGTGGATGGAAACAGGTTAAGCAAAGTCCTGTGCTCAGGGCTGGGCCATGTTGGCCGGGTACCCTAGGCAACCTGACTCCCCACCCGACACCCACTCACAATGACAGGGGGATTTGGGGATAGACCTGAGGATAGGAGGAGAATCTGGTGATTGAGTGGCCAATACTGGAGGGACATGAGGGCCTGGACTGGGGGGAATGCAGGCAAAAGGTATTTGGCGGTTCAAGGGCCGAGTTGCAGGTCTTCTCAATTCCGAGTTTTACTCCTTTACATATATTTTAAAACCTTGTTTTCCTGACCATGCCTTCTTTTATGATGATCAGCGGGCCGCAGATAAGCAAATAAGGCAGATATATTCTGTTCATATGTTATGTTCTGCATACATAATATAGAAACAATATATTTTTAGATTTAGAAGTAGCAGGTAAATAGTTTTGGGGCCTTTGACATCCAGCTAGCCATACTCCGGATGTTATCATAATGAGACTGTCTGTTTCTGAAATTAACACTAAACAATCATTAGCAATTATTGTAGGAATTTAAATTAACCCTGAAACAGGAGACAATTTGTTTGGGCACCAATGTTTACATTATGTGATATTCGTTTAAAGAGTTTCTTAAACAGTTAGGAACTACCTTGTTAGCTTAATTGGCATAGGAACTTCAGCTTAAGGCTATCTGACAGAAAAAGGGGAAAGGTCAAAAGGAACATTAGAAACAATTACTTACAAAAGAATAGTAGAGGGTATCAACTTTGGCTAATGTGGTAGAAACAACTATAAGAATTGAAACAAGCATAAAATGGAAACACAAAACTAAAGAGATGTGTGAGGGCATTGTTTCTTGCCTAACTACTTTAGTATGAATATTACCATTACATTTGTATATACTGAAATATACTGCAATAGGAAAAATACTAAGTTCGTCCTCATTTTGAGGCAGATTTGCTAAAGGGCAAAGTGGCTGTTAGCTAAAATTTGCCAAAAACTAAATTTTGCAGGGACATCGTCAATTTACTAAATGGCACTTTCGTCAGGAGAGTTTTCGCTCAGGCAAATGATCGTTACTTTGCAAATTCATCAGTGCCAATTTTCCAATATGTTCACTAAGAAGAAAGGAACGTTAGTGAAAGTTTGATGAAAGTATGCAAGCGTTTGTTCTGATGAAACTTTGCACTTTGATAAATACACATATTCGCTGAGAAAGAACGTTGAACAAAATGTGGCGGAGCCATAGGCAGAGGGTGATTTTTTAGTTTGATTAGGCTAAGTCTAATGTTACTTCAGCAGTTTCTTTACCTGTGATTTTCCACTGGCAGAGAAATAGCTGATTCAGTCCCATTTTATAATGCCAAAAGTAGACAATAGACATCCACATATAACATTTTCCTAATCTTAACTCATTATTATTAATTAATCCATGAAAATATTTTTGGATTAGAGCTGGCAGCAAACTCCAATACTACAATGTAGTATCAAATTAGATCATGGACATGTATGATAATAAGAATCTTGCCTGCTGTTTTCACACTCTCTTCTTCTCATACACACACATCCCATTTGAACTCAGAAGGGCTGTGCATTCCTTGTGGCCACCTTTCAGTTTACACCTAAAGAAACTCTATATCCATGTGGGTTTCCTCCAGGTACTTGGGTTTCCTCCCACACAAAAACACATAGGCAAGTTAATTGACACTAACAATGACTTTGGTATTCAACATCAGTTGAATGATTGCTGGCTAGACAACCCTAACAGGAATATTTTTATGTTTTGTTGTACAGGTATGGGATCTGTTTTCCAGAATGGATAACAGATCTTTTCATAATTTGGACCTTCATACCTTGTCCCCTAGAAAAGCATGTAAACATTTAAGAAACCCAGAAGGCTGTTTTCCATAAAGATTAATTATATCTTAGTTTGGATCAAGTACAAGGTATTATTTTATTATTACAGAGAAATAGGAAATCATTTTTTAATATTTGGATTATATGATTATAATGAAGTCTATGGGAGACAACTTTTCCATAATTCTGAGCTTTCTGGAAAATGGTTTTCCAGATAACAGTTCCCATACCTGTATTAGGCTTAAGCAGGCCATCTATAGAAAAATCTGCTTTTTTGGTGACCTCAATGATATGCCCCCTAGGACCAAACAATAGGATCACAATGACAGGTATACAGCTTGGGGCAAGGACGACATCAACAAAACAATAAAGTCCTCAACCCAGCATACATTTTAAACCAGCTGGATTTTTGGCTAGATATCAGTCAGGTAGGCCCAGAAAGTTGTGGTGTTTATACAAATGGCCTCTAGGTGTCACTGTGCACAAGAGTTAAACTGTGCTTACACAGTACTTTCTATACAGCGTAATGTGTTAGAGGTGAAATTACTGATGAAGTGTAATGGCTGCATGAACCTGCTAATAAAGCACTGTTATACTCTTCTCATCCTATGCTATCAAAACACAACAAAAGTGTCACATACACGATAAGATGCTGATCTGAAGGCTTAAAGGACAAGGAAAAGTTAAACTAAAGAAGTAGACTAGAAATGTTGTACATTATGTTTTGGGCTTCTGTATCAGTCCCAGGCAACCACAGCCCTTTAGCAGGGAAGATCTGCACCTCCAAATATGCCCCAGTAGCTATCCATGTTCTTTTCTGCTGATTCACTGCACATGCTCTGTGCTGCTGCTTAGGGATTGACTCAAAATATGCAGTACACATAGAATATAATTGTCACAATATAAGGCTGATTATTAATTAATACAGATAATTACTACATGCCAGCACAGAACCAGTGCAACTAGCACCAGAATTTAATAATCAGCCCTGTAGCATCAGCTTATATTACAGACAAACCTAATTTTCTGCTTGATAATTTGTGAAAAACCCTAAGCTTATCTTCATAACAGCTGCTCAGAGCCTACTGAGCATGTGAGTGCCACGCTTTCCAAGATGGTGACCCCTGTGACAAGTTTGAAGTCCTGGATCATTGCCGCTATTGAGAAGCTGAAACTTTAGGCTGGTGCAATAGGTTCAGTACATCAAACATGGCAGGTTTAGAAACTAACAATTATTACAAAATAAACCTGCAGCAATTAGTGCAGATGATGATGAACATCCAACAGTTGCACCTACTAACTCACATGATGACCAACCACCATCTGCAAGAGGGACTTTGAGCCCAGACACCCCAGACTTCCTGCTAGCCAGTCTGGACTGAATCAAACTCAAAATTCAGTTAACCCAGCCTCAGGACTGCCTGCTAGGGATGTGTGGAGGAAGGATAAGGAGGCCTCCTAGTGCCCTCACCTATGATTCTCTAGGAGCATCTAGTTATACTTCTCAACCTTTTGTTGGATATGCTCTACCTTATCAAAATGGTTTGAATGTGCCTTGTGTCATTGATGTTCAATCTTAATACTGAGCAAAGGGCAGAGCAGATAATATTTCAAAATGTTCACTGTTTCAATATTTTTAATAAAATACAATAAACTTGTTTTGGCTAAAACATTTGTTTTATAGGGGAAAGTATATTATTTTGCTTAATCTTTTCCACAACTGTATGTCTCATGAGAATATGTATACAGTAGGTGATTGTAGAATAGATTCTGTGAAGAAGTGACACAAGACATTTTTGTGTATTTATTTTTTATATGTTTTCTAATCAGTATTGATTATCTTCATAACCCTTAAATTATTATATCAAATTGCAGGGAGTTAAAAAAAAATTTTTTTGTGAAGTGAAAACACATGGTTAATTTATGGTTTACATATAAACCCAAGGGCATGAGGCAGAAGTAAAAGAACCTTTTAGAGAAAGTGGGATTTTATAAATGATAATATTGTTTGCTCAGTGCAGCAAATATACTATTGTCTTTAATAAATTCAGTTTCTTAAAACAAATCCTTAAATACATATGTCATCCCCCTTCCCGAATTTTGATTGAATTCAAACCCTTCAAATTTGATATTCGAATTCAAGGGGTTTTAAAAATATTTGAAAAAAATTCAATGGTCGAAGTGGCCAAAAAACTATTAGAAAATTCGTATAAGTACATTTTTTAAAATTTGATCGAATTTCGAACCATTCACACAAATTTAGTAAATATGTCCCCTAATGTATCTGTGTCCTTTGTAACCCTATTTTCAAACAGATTATTATACTGTAGTGAACCCAAACCTGTGAGATAAATAGTAGTGTAAAAAAAAGAGTTTCAGATCAATGGAGGCATGCAAAAGTTCATAGTGATGCCAGTTATGGGCTATGGTTGACTATTAGTAGTCCCTATGTTGACTAGCAACCAACAGGAGGCTGTGTTTGGCAGTAAACCTGGTATTATATGGACAAAACTTGCACAGCATATCTATTATCCAGTTTTTATTTGTATACTGAACAATTCCTTTAAATAAAATTGCTATAATTTACAAAACAATGTTCTAGGTTGCTTATGCCATATATAGTACGTTTATTCAGTATTACAGCTTTTAGAGTCTTCAGATAACACTATGAATAGAAATATCACAATTAAAAATGCAATATTGTCTACTTGTCATTGGATCAATTTCAAAACTTTTATCAGTTCAGTTGTTTTCAGATAGTTTATGAGAAATAAACACTTAATGCCTTTTATTATCTGTCACCAATTCTCTTATATTCTAATATAATTTTTCATCTTCTATGTCCTCCAAAAGCAGCTCTGGGTTGGGGGGGTTCACTGACTGTAAACTGTTCTAAATGATACATGACATGGCTGAGATGAATCCCTGGGTTTCATTAAAGGCAGCAATTATAATTGATACAATAGTTGGTAATATTCCACAGGCGATGCTGAGAATTGTATCGACTAATGTAGCAAATTATAACAATTCAGAATATGCACCTGGATCGCTGAGCTGCCAGACTGAAACACCTTCGATAGAAACATTAAAATTCAATTTTGTAAAAAGAGTTAAAATGGAAACCATTTGAAAGAAAAAGGTTTGTAGTGAACAATCAGACAAATAAATCAACTGGAAAAAAGTATTTGGAAGGTGAACCACCGTTTAAAATTGAATTAAAAACTCAGAATTTTGTATTTAACAGACCATATTGTGAGCTATGATTATTATGTTAACAATACCAGGACAAAGGTGCTGAAAAACTGCCGGGGTATGATAAGAAAGTGGATCTATAAAATAGTTTTGAACTACACCCTAATAATACAAAAGGCCCACAGGTTAGGCAATTCTTACTGGAATATTTATCAAAGGTCGAGTGATAGAGTTTTTTTTTTTAACTTGAATGAACTTGAATTACCTCGAAACTTGAATGGTATCTTTTTAAGAAAAAACGTGAATGTCTAAAACTCAAACAAATGTTATGTTCAATTGGAACTCGATTTGAGTTTTTTCTCTGAATGTCAGGAAGGCTATTGACATCTTCAAATGGGTCACTGGACCTCTGCCATTGACTTCTACATGAACTCGCCAGGTTTTAGGTGGTGTTCTATCAAATCGTAGTTGTTCGCAGGGTCGAGGTATGATAAATCTCAAATTCGAATGAGTTTTGACCAAAAATCTAATGTGAAGAAAGCTCTGTATTTGTTTTTGGGACCAATGGTACATTGCCAGTGGAACAGTTAGGGCCCCAAATCACTACCATGAATAGTACCTTATTTTGTCTAAACAGATGCATTTTAATGAATGCTGTAGTCTGAGTTTCATTTTCTTTCCTTACATGCAATGCACAGTAGAAAGCCTTCTGATCACTGCTCCTTGTGTCTCTTAATGTAGATTGCTACCTTTTTAAATGTGTCACAGAGGATTATTTGGCAAATACTTTAATAACATTAGAAACCTTTAAAAGGCTTGTGATATACTGTAGGTTCATTAAAAAAATATATAACATCATGTCACTTCCACCAAAGGAACATATACAAATACGGTCATTTATAAACCCAAAATTCTTACTCACTCTCTCCTCATATTACATCCAGACTACTGTAACTCTCTTTCAATTGGACCTCCCAGTCAGCGACTGTCACCTCTCCAGTCCATAATGAACACTGCCGCTAGGCTCATAAACCACAATAATTGTTCCTCCTCTGCCATGCCATTCTGACCTACCCCTCAGAATAAAATTCAAATTAATAACCCTGACATTCAAAGCACTTCATAACTCTGTGCTACCCTAAATCACTGAACTAATTTATAGATACTCACCCAACCACTTACTATGCTCCTCTACTGACCTGCTCCTCAACTCTTCTATAATTACCTCCTCACATGCTCGCATTCAAGACTTTGCAAGGGCTGCATCCCTCCTCTGGAATTCTTAGTCTGTCTGACTTTCTCCCAATATTTCTGCTTTCAATAGACCTCTTAAAATGCACTTATTTAGAGAGCCTACTCTCAATCTGCTTAACTACCAAATGCAATACCACATTCTACATCTCTCACCCACTTAATTTTGATCTTGCCCAATCCCGCACCTTGTGTCTTATTTCCTTCCCTTTAGATTGTAAGCTCTTTTGCACAGAGCCTTCCTCACCATTTGTACAGGTATTGGTTGTGATGTATGTAACTACATATGTTCTATATATGTAATTCATGTCATTTAGTTATATAAATAGATTTAATTTACAGCATTGCGCAAATCTCAGAGTCCCAATGATTTTTTGATGTGTGCTGGGTTTTCTGAGTTTTCTGGTGAAATTTATGAAAAAATTTGGAAATTCTGGAAAATTGGATTAAAAAAAAATCAGAATTTGTGAAAATCAGATTTTTCCTTGCAAAGCGTTAAAAACCCTAGCGGATTTGATCAGAGTTTGTAGCAGAAACTATTGAGATAAATTCGGGCTTTGATAAATATCCCCTTTAGTGTATATCTAATTATTATTATTTTTTCCAAAGTGCATAAAATTACAATTTTCAATATTGAACCTCATTTTCCACTTTGTTACCCAGTTTTCCAATTCAACCTGCAAAGTGGCAGCATTCTGCATGGAACCTATAGTTCTGCGTAATTTTGTATCAATAGCAAAATAGCAAAATAGAAACTTTCAATGCTCACTTTCAATGCTCACCTCCAGGTCATTAATAAACAAGTTGAAAAGCAAAGGAACTTGTACAGAGACCTGCGGTACTCCACTAACACTGATCCAATTATAAAATGTTCCATTTACCACCACTCTTTGTAATAAATCTTTTAGACAATTCTCTATCCAGCTACAAATACTATGTTTCCTTAATTTAACCAATAACCACCTGTGTGGCACTACATAAAATTATATAGCAAAGTCTAAGTAGATCACATCCACTGCCTTCCCTGAATTGAGGTCCCTGCTCACCATCTCAAAAAAAGAAAGTAAATTAGTCTGGCAAGATTTAGTATGCATAAAACCATGCTGTGTAAAGCACTTACCTCTGCCCTCGCACAAGATGGCGCCTCCGTCTCCCGAACCTCTGTCTGCCGGCGTCCACGTGAGCGCGTCTCGTCACAGGCGTTACGTCGCGGGCGTCCATGCGCGCGCGCCGCGTCACGTCATAGGCGATACGTCGCGACCAATCGTACGCGGGCGTCCGTACGTACGCGGGCGTCCGTACGCGGGCGTCCATGCGTACGCGTGCGTCTGTATGCACGCGGGCGTCAAGTTCGGCGCATGCGCAGGGGGTTTAAATAGAAGCCACTTTTTGCAGTTCCTTGCGAAGTGTTCATCGCTCCTGTGAGTCACTAAGCTATTATTCTTCGATTATTGGATTTCCTGTGTACCGACTTGGCCTGCCTTCTGGACCCTGCTGATTTCTCCTCTCCATTGAACCTCGGCTTACCCTTGACTACTCTTTTGCCTCACGATTTTCGGACTATTTCCGGCACTCCTGCCACTCCTCCACTAGGAGCAGGTCTGTTCCACCTTCAGCGCCTGATCATCCTTAGTGGGAGGTGTAGGAGAGGTCAACCTTCTACGAAATCTCTTCCTAACCTACTGGTCCTGATATGCTGGCACAAACTTATAGTTTTATGATTTGCAATTAATTCCTGTATCTTATTTCTTAATACCCATTTGAAAAGCTTTCCTTCCACTCAAGTTAGACTAAATGGCCTTTAGTTTTGAGACTGAGAACAGGATCCCTTTTTGAATAGAGGCACCACATTAGTAATGTGCCAATCTCTCAGCACTGTGCCAGACCTCAGTGAGTCCTGAAAAGTTAAGTAAAGAGGTTTGGCAAACACAGAACTAAGCTCTCTAAGTACCCTGGGATGAATACCATCCGGCCCCAGACCTTTGTTTATCTTAACATGTTCTAGTCTCTTTTTAATCTTCTCATGCGTGAGCCGTGCAAAATTAGTTGTATCACTAGAACTGGAACTTTTAAGAAGGAAACCTTCATTAACTGGTTCCTCATTTTTGTAGACAGACGAAAAATAACAGTTAAGAATCTCTGCTTTCATCAACCAGCTGACCCCTTCTGATATTACTATTACTATTTACATATTTTAAAATAATTTTGGATTCATTTTACTGCTGTTGCAATATCCTTTTCCATATCGATATTAGCTTGTCTGATTTTCATGTTTTATTGGCCTCCTTGTACCTGATAAAGGTTTGGCTGTCCCAGATAACTTGAGAGCCTTTAAAGCATTTATTTTCTTACCCACCTCAACACCAACACTTCTATTGAACCACAAAGGTTATGTTTTGCAGTGACATTCCTTTCTTACAAGGGGAATATACTGACGTACAGTATATTTATTAAGCAGCTTTTTAGACGTCCCATTTTTTCTGTGTTTAACCCTGTGAAAAGCATTTCCCACTTCTTATGTTGCAAATATGCCCTTATACTGTCAAAATTGCATATCTAAAATTTGGTGTTTTAGTTACTCCCTTTAGAGTTGCCTCTGCAACATAATCTCAAAAGAGACCATGTTATGATAACTATTTCCTAAATGCTCACCCACACAAATGCTAGACATAAATTCAGTTTTATTAGTTATAAGATCCAAAAGGTTCCTAGTAGATTCTTGAACGAGCTGAAATAAAAAGTTGTCATTCAGCATATTTACAAACCTTCTAGCTTTTATTGTCTTGACAACCCCATTAACCCCAGTCAATGTCTGGATAATTGAAGTCACCCATAGTTATAAACTGACCTAGTTGCAAAACCACTTCTATTTGTAAAAGTAGCTGTGCTTCATTCTCATCACACATAAAAGGTGGTTTGTAGCATACACCAATGATCATTTTCTTTGTAACATTTTGACCAGCTGAAATCTCTACCAACAGGGATACCACCCTCCCCCCAGTGCCATCAACTGATCTTTACATTTTTTAAAGTCTCAGCCTCACGGTGAATCTAAATGAAGTCATAACATTAACTTTGCAACCTTAAATTGGATTATGTACGTCCTTGTAACAACCATTTTCTCTTTTCAGAAGAAATTAAATTATATTCATAGGCATTTTTGCTCAAAACTAATATATGAAGAATTCCTGCACTAGGTAAAATACTGTTAATTGGTAAATTGACCTTTATATGCTTCTGGTATTTTCCCCAGGTGAAATAAATAAATCCGGATTATTGGCAGGTATGTATTTCATTCATAGGACAGTTGATTTGTCCGTCATCTTCACAATATATATTCTAACAGGGCTAAAATCTATTTGCTGTTTTTGCATATAACATTATAAAAGCCCCTAGAATCATATACAGTACATGTAGACTTTCAAATATCTATTTTTTAGTAATACAAAAAACAAACCCTCGGCAACTTTGGCTGGCCCTTAAACTTGGCTTAGATTTCTCTGCAAAGTGACATTTGGCAATATCTGGAGCTGTAGCATATTAAACAGCAGGACTACATATGTAGTACTTTGATTTTCAAATGGTCGAATTTTTTAATTCGAATAAAAAGTTTTCAATTTGAATAACATTTTGGCCTATTCTATAGTCGAAGGACCCAAAAATTACTTAAAAATTCAAATTTTTTTAATTTGAATTTTCACTTTGACCCTTGATAAATCTGCCCCTTAAATTTTTTGGTGTTACTACTCCTTTAATAGATTCATTGAGGTTTTTTTTTTTATCAAGCTCCGAATATCCGAAATTCGAATAATTCGTAGTTCTTGGACAAAAAACAAATAGATTTTTCCGAATGTATTAAAGTCTGATGGTCTGAAAACCCCAAATAAGAAAACTCGGCCCCAGTGTCTGCGCTGCTGTCTGTACCAATATCTGATGATTTTGGGGATTTTGGTCCGAAAATTATTGTTTTTTGCGGGAAAAGTCAGAAAAATTAGGACATTTTAGGAACCTATTTTTTAAAATGATAAATAAGGTCCATTCGGAAAATCGGAGCTGATCTGAGTTGTATCAGAGCTTGATAAATAACCCCCTTAAAGTTTACACGATTTTCTAGTAGACTTACTGTAAGAAATGATGATCCAAATTCTAGAAAGATTAGTTATACGGAAAACCCCAAAAAGTCCCAAGCATTCTGGATAACGTCCCATACCTGTAGTACAGTATATAATTTAATTATCTAATTGAACCTTTCGACTGCTTACTAAACCTTTTCTTATATGGGGAAAATATTCCCCATATAAAAATGGTTTTATCAAGCATACTTTGGAGTAAAGTGTAATGTATGGTAGATATAAAATGCAGAGCAATAGCACTTGAACTAAGAATGAACTTTACTAGATATGTATGTATGCATTAAAACTAGCACTTCCATTATACTTAAATATACTATAACTTTGCCTTTAGAGTGCTTCCACATACCCCCTATTTTGAACTTTACTAGATACTAGAGATGGGCGCATCTGACACGTTTATCTGAGAATTCATGAAACTGCATGAATTCTCCAAAATGCAGTGAAGTCTGTGGGTGACAACATTTTGATATGCACTGACATAACATTGTGGAGGATACAGCTTCAGCCAGGTCTAAGTTAGCAAAGTAAACTCAGTCTAATGAGGTAATGTTCTGTAAAACTTACACTTCAGTGAATTTGTGGAGTAACTATTGTTCGCCAGAATGCTCTGAAAGAGATATTGGAAGAACTGCCATAGTAAAAAAAGGTGTTTCTTTTACACTTTGTATTATTTTGTGACTGAAGTAATCTGAAAAAAAACTGTATTTGGTCTTCACTAAGAGAAGTAAGTTAAATGGAGAAAGAAGATGAAGTGTAGTGACCAGCTCCTTGCTGTAGCCCCCACCCTTCCCAACTATAGTCAGGTGATCCCACTGGTGTCTAATAAAAGGGCCACCAGGTGTGGGAGTTTTACTTTGAAAGCAGCAAGTAAGTTGCAGGTAAAATGTAGTCCCTTTGTATAATGTATCATGAAGTAATAGAATTCTTAATGAATCAGATGGAATTTGAGAGTAGGACTGGCCAGATATGGGATGACTTTGATGTAATTGGCCAGCTTAAATATATTGCAATATAGGTCACTACTAGGATATCTGGGAAAGTCCAGGACAGAGCTTATTTATGCCCCAGGTTCCTTACAGAGTGGTTCCGGACTGCTAGCCCAGCCCAGTTTTCTTGATTTTTCCTGAGGCAGCTCAGGTGGAAAATTAAACCAGCAGTTCAAGCCAGAGTGTTGAGCTTTAGGCTTAGTCCAGACGTGGAGATTCGGGGGCGATCCGTCGCCTGGCGACGCAATTTGGAGCGATTTTAAAAATCGCGCTGCTCCGTGTGAACAGGCGCCGGCGTTTTTAAACTTCGCCGGTGCGCTGGGGTGTCAAGCTATTTGGGGAGATTCGGGGGCGATCCGTCGCGGCGAGAAGTCGCCCCCGAATCTCCCCGTCTGGACTAAGCCTAAGTCTAAGACACAGGGAAGCTGCCTTTGTGAGCACAGATAGAGATTTCTGAATCACCAGAAGGTTTGGAATTTTGTATTTGCCTGAAGGTTCTATGTTTTGGGGAGACAGATGGTACGCCTCCTCCTGGTTAGTTAGGAAACTGACCTGTGTTAGTTAGAAGCCCATTAAGTGGCGAGGACCTGTTTATTTTATTTGCTGCAAGTGAAAAATAAACTGCCAAAAGAGACTATACTCTCTTGAGTTGTGATTGTGCCGTGGATTATTTACCCCCAGAAAACTGTTCCCAGCTACCTAAGCTTACAATATATACATCACAATATCTTAAGAGATTTATAATAAAGCCCACTGAGGTATGTGCTTGCTCAATCTTAGACCTGTATTGAACTACTGTAAATTATTATGTGTTCAGTCACGTTTAAGTCTGATTTGGACAATTGTTCAGGCTCTGTACCCACAAACATTCATACACACATTTGTCCTGTGGACCCCTAGAGCACAGTGAGAAGGCTTATTGGATGTGATACATCCTCTTCAATATCCAATAAAGAAGCCTATGTAAATTTGAAATCTTCTTCAAAATCTATGGATTTGACTAATAAAAGAAAGTTTGCATTTTTATTTTTCTTAGGTGGGAGACCCTCTTAACAGGTTTAAATATATCATTCCCTTTTGCGAGAACAAATCCCTAATCTTTCACATACCTGTACGTAGACTGAGACAAAATTCTATAAGAGATACTTTAAATGTACAATATGCAAAGTTATACCTAAAGAAATGAAACTTTAAAAGGAATCTTAAGATGTATTATGACATACATAAAGAAGTTTTTAGATTTTGCACAAAAATGTTAAAAGATTTATATAAAAAAAACCTGGTGGAAACAGTCAAATCATTTAAAGCATACTATCGTAATGTGTTTACATTAAGACATTTGCAGTTAAGTGATGCCTAATATTTTAATGGCACAATCTAAATCCTGTTATTCATTCCCATAAACGTTTCTTTGATCCAAACATTTCTTTGTCTTTGTTCCCACACACATCATACCTTTTTCACTCCCTCTTTCCTGACCCTTATAATCCATAACTTCCCATGCTGTATGTTAAGTGGACCATTTAATGGGGTCAGTGCAGCCAAGTGCTTATGGCTGATGATAATTGTTTTCTTGTGTAGCCTTTATGTCTGTATCTGTCTACTGGCCTGTGTGCAGTCTGCTTGTTATATATTTAACAGCTTTGCAAATCGACAGCAAAAATTATGTGCATAGTTTCCATCTTATTTATGTGCAACATTGCTTTTATGCCTTTAATTTTGGATCATTCTGTATTCCATATGGGAAACAAATATAGGAGTGTTGCTTCATCTCTTATAGTTACAGTTATTGATAATTTGCCAGTTAGCATTATTTGTAAGGCAGAAAACATGAGTTTGCTTTCTGAATATCATTAATGCATATAGGTACTAGGTAAAGTAACAAAAAAAATCTCTTTAGAAACGTTAGGTCTAGATATATTTGCATCAATAAGCTTGAGCTACATCCAGAGTAAATTATAGTTTACATTCATTTGTGGAAAATATATTGAGCAAAGAAGGATTCCCAATATGTTATAATTATTTTGGAAACAGTGCTCATTTAATTATAAGCAGGTTGGGTTGTACCCATAGTTTTCTTTTTACAACTTGACAGAAATGAGGAAAATTTTTATCATAGATGTATAGTTAGTCTTAATTTATTTAAATATAAACAGCAGTGCTCCATTCAGAGCATGGATTCACAAAGACCAAAACTATGTTAGACAGAAAAAGAAGGTGCTTATGCAGGGCTGCCATCAGAAATCAAGGGGTTCCTGGGCCGCTGCTTACCCCATAACACTCAGAAACCCCATTGATGTCCAGGGACCATACTAAAAGGTGAAAATTGGTATCCAGGGCCCCCAACTTATAACTTATGGCCAGGGTCCCCCCTATAAGTTAAAAAAATGGTTGTCAACCCCCTTCCATAAAAGATAAAAAGAAATAATTTGTGGCAAGACTCCCCCCGCAAGGTAAAAAAAATCCATTGGTGTCCAAGGTCCCCTTCTTAGAAATTTAAAAACCCATTGGTGCCCAGAATCTCTCCAACAATTTAAAAGATTTTGTAGTCAGGAGTCCAATAGAAAATATATATATAGTTGGGTTAGCACATCCTTTACCACTCACTGTGCTCACTCAACACTCCACTCAGAATTTGGACTCTGCATCGCTCCTGATTTTCATTTATTTGTAGTGACAACACACATGGGTTTTTTTTTCTTGTGCAAAAACATGGGTTTTGCTTTCCTGTAATTCTGGCATCTGAATCAACTTATCTGTACTGCAGAGCTGGATTTGTCCAGTGTTGCTGTCAATGTGAGCTTTATTATTGAACTTATATTTGTTACAATTGTTACATTATTAATCACAAAGACATGTCATGTGTAGCCATCTTAACCTCAGTTATATTGATATATTTATAAAGATAAAAAAGTGGTGTATTTAATGAGCAAACAGAATTGCGAATTTTTAGCACTGCGAATGTCCAAGAGCCTTTACAACATGGCATAGTCACAGATTGGAAATATCTATGCACACACTCTGAATCTGAGTTATGCCATGACTTTGGTAGCGGAGAAAATATCCCCAAAGCAGCTTTCCCAACTTCTGAATTTAAATTATTGTCAACACTATTTTCGCACACAACAAATGCGCACTGTAGCAACACTCACGCAATCTGTGAATATATGTGCGTAATGTGAATTTGCAAAAACCAAAAAAGACAGACACAGCAGTACTTTATTTCAGTGTTCAGAAAAAAACATGTGCAATGCAACCAATTGCAAATAAATATATGCTGTACGAACTTTATAAATAAACACCCCCTGTGTTTTGTCAAAAAGCCAAATACCTCAAATATTTGTAATGAAAACAAAACACTGTTTTTGCTATTTATGGATGATGTTCAGAAGAGTACTAATGCTGATGCTAAAAGTATTACTAGTATAGACTGCTCCAGATTTCCCAGAACTTATTTCATTCAGAGGTTTTTTTTTTGTTTCTTAATATTGAAGAATTACTGTATACCAGAGCTGTGCTTCCTTTACTTTCATTTATATATTGTACATACTGAATGTTAGTTACAGTCTGCTTTATGTAGATAAAAGGCAATAAGTAAGTAAGCTTCTTAGTAAACAATGAGACCAAACACATCAAAGTATCTCTGTCTTTTTGTAAACAAATAAAATAAAGCACAGGAAATGTTGGACATGTATACATCCTAATTGCTGCAATTAACGTGGTCTGTTTTAATTCTTCTGAGCTATTGTATTTTTTCTTTGGAGTAGCGATCTGCATTTAAACAACTACCAGTACAATCTTGCCTTTTCCTCTCAAACACTTGTTTTTAACAATGGATGAGGACAAGAGTCTTTAGAACCTCTGTAACATCAAAAGAGCGTATTTGAATGCACTAGATGTAGCAGACAGAATACAGACATCTTCTGTCCGGTATCAGTAAATCACAATATACATTTTTAGCTTAGTTAAATGCTGAACATCAAGCCACAGTGTAATTACTGTAAATACATGTAAACTCACAGTCCTTTGACCTGATTTCTTTTACACTGCACAGACTCATTGTGAAGAGACCATTCCAGTGTGAGGAATGTAAGGCCTTATTTCGTACACCATTTTCACATCAGAGACACCTGCTAATACATAAGTAAGTAAGTAAGTGCTAATTTGAGGACAATTTGCATGCATACAGTGTACATTTCCTATTCATCAGTAATTGCTTTAGTGACTGGCATGATATTGTCTGACATTCAGTAGTAAATAAATTGATTACAGTACTGAATAAAAATACAATGCTAGCAATTCATTTTCGGATTTGGAAAGTTACATAATA
>CM044432.1:58337885-58351522 GCA_024363595.1 Xenopus borealis | reverse complement strand
AAATGTTTTATTGGTAGCCCCAAAGCTGGAAAAAGGTGACACAAGCAAAACACCCATAGAAGATGGTTTTATCAAATTGCAGTGCGCGTCAAAAAATACTGTCGCACATCAAAAAGCAAGTACACGCCCGCGTCAAATTATTTTGACGTGTGACGAAATTGCGGACCGGATCTTCTTTCACAAATTTCGCTGAAATATCGCTGAATTATTTGGCAAATCGAAACACCACAGATTTGCCCATCACTATATACTGTATAATGCTAAACTTCAGACATGATGAGTGTATCATTCTGATATGATAATAGTAAGAACATGATAAAGTGCAGATGTGCAGATAGAGAATAATTGTATCCAATGGCTATTTATTTATACAATGGCGTACAGTGGCTGTGTGACGTTGTGGTATATAATAAGGTCAGATGGAGTGTGTGTGTGGGAGAGATCTGTCCAGTCCCTGAGTATTCAGGAGCCTTATTGCTTGGGGGAAGAAGTTGTTACACAGTCTGGTGGTGAGGGTCCAATGCTTCTGTACCTTTTTCTAGATAGCAGGAGTGTGAACAGTGAGTGTGAGGTGTGCTGGATCAGCCACAATGCTGGTGGCTCTACGGATGCAGCAAGTAGTTTAAAATGTCCTTGATGGAAGGAAGAGAGACACCTATGATCTTCTCTGCTGTCTTCACTATCCTCTGTAGGGTCTTGTGCTCCATGACAGTACAGTTCCCAGCCCAGACAGCTGCTCAGGATGCTCTCGATAGTCCCTCTGTAAAAGGTTGTGAGTATGGATAGTGGGACTTCTTCAGCTTGCGCAGGAAGTAGAGGCACTGTTGGGCTTTCTTGGCTAAGTTTCTGGTGTTGTGGGACCAGGTGAGGTTCTCCGCCAGGTGGACACCAAGGAATTTGGTGCTTTTCACTCCTAGTTTTCCTAAAGTCAACAACCATCTCATTTGTTTTGTCTACATTGAGAGAGAGGTTGTTGGCTCTGCACCAGTCTGTTAACTGCTGCACCTCCTCTCTTTATGGGGACTTGTCATTAATGCTGATGAGACCCACCACTGTCGTGTCATCAGCAAACTTTATGATGTGATTTTTTGTCATGTGTCAGCAGAGTGAACTAAGCACACAGCCTTGAGGGGCTCCGGTGCTCAGTGTGGGGTTCTGGTATTTCCAATCCTGACTGACTGAGGTCTGTCAGTCAGGAAGTCCAAAACCCAACTACAGAGGGAGTTGTTCAGTCCAAGCAGACTCAGCGTTTCTATCAATTGCTGAATGATAGTTTTGAATTCTGAACTGAAGTCTATGAACAGCATTCAAATGTATGTGTCTTTTTTGTCCAGATGAGAGAGAGCCAGAAGGAGGGTAGTGGCTATTGCATCATCTGTTGAGCGATTTTGGCAGTTTGGGAACTGTAGGGGGTCCAGTGATAGTGGCAGCAGGGTTTTGATGTGTTTCTTGACAAAACTTCTCAAAGCACTTCATGATGACGGAGGTGAGTGCCACAGGACGGTAGTCATTGAGGCAGAACATTGATGACTTCTTTGTTACGGGGACAATGGAAGTGGTTTTGAAGCACTTCGGGACAGTGGAGGTGATCAGGGAGATTTTAAAGATGTCAGTAAAAACATCTGCCAGCTGATCTGTACATTATCTTAACACTCTGCCAGGGATATTGTCTGGTCCTGCAGACTTCTGTGGGTTTACTCTTTCCAGAGTCATCCTCACATCAGCCTCCATCAGACGCAGTGCCTGGTCACTAGGCAGAGTGAGGGTTTTCCTCGCTTTTGTGTTGTTCTGTGTTTCAAACCATGCATAGTCGTTCAGTGCATCTGCAACAGAGGCGTCACTGTCACAGGCAGATGGTGTTGACCTGTAGTTTGTGATAGCCTGGATGCCCTGCCACATGCGCCGTGTGTCGCCATTCTCCTGGAAGAAGCTGTGTACAGTATTGTCTGAGTGTATGCATGCTTATCTACTCTGATGGCACGGGAAAGTCTGGCTCTCGCTGTTCTCAGGGCGACTTTGTCACCTTCCCTGAAAGCAGTCTTGGGTCCTCAGTAACACACGTACCTTTTCAATGAACCATGGTTTCTGGTTGAGGCATGTAGTGATGCACTTGGTGACAGTGACATCATCAATGCACTTTGTGATGTAGCTGATTACAGATGACGTATACTTATCCAAGTTGATGCAGTCGCTGTAGGTTGCAGCCTCCCTAAACATGTTCCAGTGAGTGCACTCAAAACAGTCCAGAAGACCAGTGATGGCTCCTGCTGGTCTGACGAGTGGTCTGTATGCCGAAATTAGCATAACAGAGATGTGGTTTAAGTGTGGGTGGGGCTGGACACAAGCACAGAGTTCTTACACCATTTTGTGTTGATGTAAACACACAGACCACAACCACGATTCTTACTGCTCAGAGCAGTGTCTCTGTCAGCTTGAACCATGACTAGCTGAATGGCAGCATCCAGGACTCTTTTGCTGAGCCACTTCTCCGTGAATACGAACATGCAGCAGTCTCTGAATTCACACTGGGTAGTTCTCTGGAGTCGAATGTAATCCTTTTTATGTTCTATGGAGCAGACGTTGGATAGTAGTATGGATGGGAGAGCGGGTCGGCTGGGGTTAGCTCTTAGCCTAGCACGGACTCCTGCTTGCTTTCCGCGTTTCCGTGTGAAAACTTCTCCTCCCGCCATTGGCCCCAGGCAAGTCAGCGGTCAGAAGATCCGGCTCCTGAAGTAGGTTTAGATCCCGTAGTTTCTGCAATAAGCCATGCTTTATCGTAAGATATGCATGATTGCTATACCAAAGGGGTGTCTGGCGATTATAGACCTGGACCTTAGTTGTTCTGACGTCTATAGCTTCATAAAAAAAACAAAAGTAAAAAAGCACAGACCACAAAAAAAAGTTGTTCCGACGTCCATAGTTTCACAAAAAAGCAAAAGTAAAAAAAGCACAGAACCACAAACAAAAAAAGCACCTTGTGATCCGGAGAGGCCGCTGCAATCTACCGTTGTACCCCGCCATCTTGTCCACCACTAGGCCCACAGTCTCCCTTGGGGTGCCCCACATCACCAGGATAGCAGTCTCCCTGCAGCTCAACAGACTGCCCTGCAGTTCAGGCCCCCAGCTGGGTCTTGGGTACCTCTACTACTCGAGTCAGAGACTCAAGGGATGACATAAACTCTAGGGATGAAAACATAAACTCAAGGGATGAAAACATAATTATACCTCTTTATAGATCTTTAGTAAGACCTCAACTGGAATATGCAATGTAGTTTTGGACTCCAGTCCTTAGGAGGGATGTATATGAGCTGGAGAGATTGCAGAGATGTGCAACTAAACCGGTTAGAGGAATGGAAGACTTAAATTATGAGGGTAGACTGTCCAGGTTGGGGTTGTTTTCTCTGGAACAAAGGCGCTTGCGAGGGTACATGATTACACTTTAAAAATACATTAGAGGACATTATAGACAAATATCAGGGGGCCTTTTTACCCATAAAGAGGATCACCACACCAGAGGCCACCCCTTCAGACTAGAAGAAAAGGACTTTCATTTGAAGAAGCGTAGGTGGTTCTTCACAGTGAGGACAGTGAGTTTGTGGAATACACTGCCGGGTGATGTTGTGATAGTTTATTATTCTGTTGATGCTTTCAAAAGGGGCTTGGATGATTTTTTGGACAGACATAATATCAAAGGCTATTTTGATACTAAACTCTACAGTTAGTATAGCTATGGGCATATATGGTTTGTGTGAAAGAGTGGAGGGTTGTGTGTGTGTGTATGTATGCTGGGTTTTAATTTGGAGGGGTTGAACTTGATGAACTTTGTCCTTTTTCAACTCAATTTAACTATGTCCCCAGTGTCTGTCGAGTAGGAAAGCCCTGTTTTGTTCTCTGGCTCTGTGAGTGCCAGAGAGACAGTTTTTCCTCCTTTAGGCAGGAAGCAAGTGAGAAGCAATCTCGATTAAAATTGTCTAAACTGTGCAGCATTGTTGCACAATTCAAAGCAGATTTAAAGGGTATTTTCAAATTTTCAAATAATTTATCAGTGGAAGTAACCGTCCTCTTAATCTACAGTAACTGAACTACAATATGCCTATACTTAGTAGGTTTAGTTCAGCTTTAAATTAACATATGATGTAGACATTGTTTTTCTGAGACATTTGGAAATGGGTCTTCATTTTTTATTTTATGTGCTTTTTTAAAAAATTACTTTGCTTTTTATTCAGCAACTCTCCAGTTTGAGATTTCCAAAATAATCTGGATTCTAGGGTCAAGGGTCATGGGCATGGATGAGGTACTAGGAGATTGGGAGATGAATAGGTGACAAAAATCACTAATAAAAAAGTAACAATAACGAAATAATTGCAGCTGTTCTTGCTTTATAGAAACATATCATCTTAATAAAACTGTATGTCACGTCCCACATATGTCCACCCTAACACTTAACTTTGGATAAACATTCCCTCCTTCTGCCGATAGCAAGCATAATGAAGAATAATTGGCTTTGTGAAAGGGGGCCCTCAAAGTTTGCTGCACCTTGGCCCACGTGTGTTTCTGTGAATGATTTAGTAAAAAAGGAATCTCAAAGGTACATTCTTCAATTTAAAAACATTAATTTGGTATGCTGGTACAAAACCACAGCAGATAATATTAAATTTATTTTGCATTGAGCAACAAAATTCAGGTTGTGCATAAAATATGATTACTAGGAAAGAAAGAGAAAAAAATGGCCCATACAGTTGCACCCTTCCATCTATATAAATAAAACGTAACTTTTAATACTGAGATTAAAATGGGTTCGTTGTTATACCAGTAAGTTAAAATTATGAGTCCAGCAGGGCACCAGACTATCAAGAGCGAGAACGATCTGGAAATAACCTTATTGGTCGGTGCCTCAGGCACAGTGAGATTTGGCAGGCTCAGCGTAGCTTCTTGATACAAAATCTGGTAACTCTCGGCCCGCCCGTTAACCACTCTATCTGACTTGTGCCTCAGGCACTGCAGCTGCCTATCTAGAAATGCGTGGCCAGAGAGAGGAGAGATGGAGTAACTGGCGTAAAGCTGTCTGTCTTGTGCCTCAGGCACTGATCACTGACTAGCTCTCTACGTTCCACGTGTATCCAGTTCCCCATCCACCCACTCCTCCCCTAAGTGCCCTCCCGATTCCAGAGTCACTAGGAGAGTAAACTCTTAAATTAGTGTGGGGCCATGCAGGAATCAGACTAAAAAGCACCAACGCGCGTTTCGCCCAGTCACTGCGGGCTTTGTCATGACAGAGTGGTTAACGGGCGGGCCTAGAGTTACCAGATGCAGTCACTTGGATTTGTAAGTTAAATGCGTCGTGACTAAACTCATCTAACCCATTTATCCCACTTAGCACAGAATATTGTGTCACAGCATCCCATCCAATTAAAGAGTTCGCCATTGAAAACAATGGTGCTTTGGTATGCTAATGAAAAGGTTAAATGCATTAAATGAGTTAAGATAACTTTAGATAACACAGTTTCTTCAATTAGCCCTGAGTCACGACACATTTAGCTTACAAATCCAAGTGACTGCATCTGTATGTGCAAGACAGGGTGAAAATTGCAAAAAATGGGAGCAAACTGCATATTGTTTCATTTTGAGACCTGTGTTCACTCCTTGAATACTATCCTGCTTTATTACATAATTTGTATTGCCTAAAATTGCTTTTCTTTTTTCTTTTTTTTCTTTTAGGTGATAAACATTATGGGCTAGATTTATCAAGGGTCGCAGTAAAAATTAGAATTTTGAATTTTCAAGGTTTTTTATGGCAATAAAAGTTCGACTAGGGAATTGTTAAAATTTGATTCAAGTTTTTTTTAAACATACATTGGCCATTTAAGAATTAGACACCTAAAACTTTCCGAATTGCTGTTTTAGTCCGTGTAAGATGTACTGAGGTCAATTTGGATTTGATTTCAGCCTTCCTAACATTCAAGTTTTTTTTGGAGAAAAAACTCAAATTGAATTCACTCAAAAATATGAAAGGAAACCTCACTTGAGTTTATTCGGGACGTAAAAACTCAGCAATTTTCATTATTTTCCACAAATGGGCTTTTGTAAGGAATAAAACCTATGTGGACTCTCCTTTAAGATTGCTCAAGCCAAAAGGCTCAAGCAATCATAAATAAGCCTCTTATGACTTATCAAGGGTCGAATTTCAAAGTGAAAATTCTTCGAAATTAGACCAGTCAAAGTGTTTTGTTGAACGAAAACGGACCATTTTCGTTTGAACAGGTCCGATTTAATCGTTCGATTAATGCCTCCGTTAAAACTTCAACTTCTCAAATTTTTTCAGTTCGATTTGAATTTTGGTAGTCAAAGTACCCAAAAATTACTTCAAAATCTGAAATTTTTAAATTAGAATTTTCACTTCAACTCTTGCTAAATTTGCCCCTTAGTGTCACATAATAGTAGACTGAAAATCAGTCCGCTTGCATCTCTGTTCTTCAGTGTTTCGGTAGTGGGGCTTCCTCTCGTGTCTCTGCTAGAGATTTTTCCACCCTTATACTCTGCTAAACAGGGGTACAGGTATCGTTAGCATTTTAGTTAAAAAAACTTAACTGTCCAACAGCAATGGTCTATTTAAAATGACAGGCATTCCCTGTTATTTCTTTTCACACGTAGGGGAAAAGGGAAAATATGCCCTTACTGCCGCCAGAAGTTTGCAAGCAATGGGACCCAGAGAGTTCACATTAGAAGCTACTCAGGTATGTTGTCCTTTCCATATAATAGACAAGATTAAATTTAATGAGATTTTAAATTTTCCCATTGAGCCATGTGCAATTCAGTGAGAAAAACTCATGTCACTGTTTATCACCTGATAACTCTATTGATGTCTATGGGAAAAACTGGAACTGAATTTGGAAAAAAGAATTCTCTCCTCAAACTGAATCTTGCCCATACATTTTCACTTGTTAAACCATAAAATAAAATGTTCTTGTGGATCTGAATCTAGCCCAACACGACCCTAGAAATTATAGAGTGCAGAATTGACACATATGGTTTATGTGCAAAGAAAACTATAGCTTACAGAGTTTCTGAATCCCCTACACCTATAATGCATATAATCACTTTTAAAAATCTTTTTGTTTTGTCAAAAATAGTAAGTAAAGGAGGAAACATCCTGTTCAAAAAAAGAAATTATTTCAAAATTGTTTGAACCCCCACATAATCATAACATTATTCCAAGGTTTGATTGGGGTGTTGGTACTTGCAGAAAATGCTTCTAAAGGACTGTGACATAAGGCAAGCATAACGTAAATGTCATATATAATGTGCATGAGAACCTTTATATATGTGTTGCAAATTCATGCTCTTTTAAGATCATTCTTTAGTGGAAGCTGCCATGTTTTTTGCCTTAGCAGACCTCAACAACACATTTCCATCCAGTGGTAGAATATCATTCTGTTAATATGTTTCGTTAGAATCAGTTTACATAAGTATATAAGTACAGATGCGAGATCTGGCTCCTTTTGCTTAAAACTTCCCAATGTTTGAAGAGTAGCTCCATGTGCTGCATTTGTTATAAACCTATATGTAACAGGAAACAAATACAAGTTAATTACAAACTGGCTATTTTCCAGTTTGTGTATATAAAATGTCAGCACTTGGTCCTCTTTGTCCAAGATTTTAATTTTTAATTTAGTATAAATTATTCTGATGACAAAAGTTCAATAGCCTATCTCAATTTCTGATGGCACTGACATCTGTCACAACGTGTATCCCAACTCATATCAGAATCAGGGGTTAAGTACAGCTTAATTGACAATGGTTTCTTTTGAAGATCACAACCACTACAATGATATATGCCATCAGCCTCGCAGGATAATTTAGACAAATGGTGCAGATAATTCAAGGTTAAGAACAGCACTGGATGTATATGATTAAGGTCGGATTTCCTTGCCGGCCGCCCCTAGGCTGCGCCCCCAATCCATGAGGTTCTAGTGCAGTGGTTCTCAACCTTCTTAATGCTGCGACCCTTTAATACAGTTCCTCATGTTGTGGTGACCCCCAACCATAAAATATTAAAATATTTTCATTGCCAGACCAGAGCAGATTGTTAGGAAAGTACAGGAAAGAAAGTGTGGCTGCATAAAGGTTTGTTTGATGTGCGTAGTGCAGCAAAAAATTTAGCCACACCCATTTTGTGGTCACACCCCAATTACCATGTTAATTTTACAAATTTTAAAGGGGCAGGGAGAGCTGTATGGCAGTCCCTACTAAGGGGATATAGAAAGTTGTAGTGCAACTGGCTTCCCTACACAGGTTACTGAACTACAATTCCCAGCACCAACACCCGGAGAGCTACAACCTTGCCCCAGGGCTAGTGGGGAGAGAGATGAACCTGCTCCTGGAACCCCTTAAGTGACCCCTGTGAAAGGGTCATTCGACCCCCAACCCCCAGGTTGAGAACCACTGTTCTAGTGCCCCATGCAGATCAGTCCTAGTGTCTGCACTCCCCCCTCCTCTCTAGCGTAATCGCATAAGCACCAGAGCACTGGGGTGCTGCCAGTCCCCAGTGCTCCATCTTATTTTGCCACCTTAGGCCCGGGCCTTTGGGACCTCGCCACAAATCTGGGCTTGTACATGAGATATTATTGATTTATAATATAGGTTATGGGATCTCTTATCCAGAAACCCAATATCCTAAAAGTTCAAGTTACAGAAAGGCCATCTCCCAAAAAAAATTAAGTTAATTTATTATACACAATGAACTATTGAGAAATCAATTAGTTTTATTAAATTAATTATTTATCCAAGTGGAATTAATTCATCTACTTTGCAGTATTTAAGGGGCTATAACCACTTAAGCAATGTGGGTTTAATTTACTTCTATAATTAAACAGAAACCCAAACATAGGCACAACAAAAACATGCTACATACAAGTCCTTGCAGGATCGAATCAAAGGTAATGCTATCCACTAAAACACTTCAGTTTTATTTCATGTCTTCACTAAGGCTGAATAGTAAATATATCAAGATATATCATGCTACGTTGTGCTTGCTTGCTTATTGTATCTAACCAATTCATAATTATGTTTTGGAACAGCCCCGTAGCAAAGCTTCTTTAGTATGACAAATTGTGTTATTAATTACATATATGTCATAATTTGGTAACATGTTTGGATTAATGATTGTTGAATCACTTAATATTGACAAGACATTTTATAGCATTTCTTCCCTAAAGCCACAAACTTATTTTTATGTAGTCTGCTACATGAAGATATACTGTAATATTTTTATGAACAATAGGCAGACATAAGATTTATGGGATTCTAGATTTCTAACTAGTATTTCAAGTAATTGTTGTTTGCTTTCTGTAAGTTTACTTGACATTCTTTTGAGGTTTAATCAGGACTATGTAAGGGCAAGCTTGTCTGTAGTTATTAATCACTGACTATTAATACAAGCTATTACAAACCTAAAAGTCTCTCATGAATATCTTCTAGACTCAGTCAGTGTTCAGTAGAGTCTAATGAACACACATGTAGTTTAAGATGGAAGTGAAAACTTGAATGCTTGTTTCCTTGTGTTTTCATTCAGATGCCAAATTTTAAGGGTATCTGCCATAACGTTGTACTTAATTATATGATATTTGGGCAGATTTCATATGTGGTGTGAAAACAGCAGAATTATTAGCCAGGCGCTGCCGTGTAAAAAAGGTGCTGCCAAAACTTACTTGTGAAGGTCTGAAGAATCTGGTGTTTGCACTGTATAAAATAACACACACCTTGAAAAATTCACCATTTTTTATAATAGCTGTTTAAACCGTTTTTTTTGGCTAATTTTATTTTACACAGCATAATAAATAGGCCCCATTATATAGGAGTCTTTTATATTTTCTTTGAAGAATAGAAATGTATTACATGCTACTGTTGACCCTTTTCATAAAACGGTAAAACAAGTTAAAAGTATAGATGCAGACATAGAAATTTTTGTCAATTGAGTTTTTTGATATTTAAATACTGTTTACTATATTGGTATATTTGGAAACCATTATCCAGAAAGCACAGAATTACAGCAAGGCCATCAAATAATATCTTTGAAAATCATATATTGCCTGCCCATCCTTAAGTACAGTACTTCCTAGATGTCGCTGAACTCATCACAGTCCCCTCCCTCCTCCACATCTATTTGTGTAACTAGTTCATGGCAAATACACAAGATTTTGGTATGATACATAGTTTGCCTTCTTAACAGTGGCCATGAAATGTCTGCTTCCTCGGATGATGTAGTTCCAAGACCGAAGGAAACAGGATTTAAATAATTCAGTTAATAAAATTTATTTTGATTTAAATACTCAATAGAAAAGAGTTTGGAATTTAGTCTTAGGGTGGCAGATCCCCATTACAGGAGAATTCAACTTGTAATGGAAAACTCTCTCCAGCTCATTTATATCCCTCTGGAGTCGAAAACTGCACTGCATACTCCAGATGAGGTCTTACTAGGGATCTATAAAGAGGTATAATTATGTTTTCATCCCTTGAGTTTATGCCCTTTTTATGCAAGACAGAACTTTTGCTTTAGTAGCTACAGAATGGCACTGCCCAGAATTAGACAACTTGTTATCTAAAAAAAAAGATTCTTCTCATTTATGGAAACTCCCAACACACTGCCATTTAGTGTATGACTTGCATTTATATTATTTTTGCCAAAGTGAATAACCTTGCATTTATCAACATTGAACTTCATTTTACAGTTTGCTTCCAAGTTTCCCAACTTAGACAATCACCCCGCAGAGTGGCAGCATCCTGCATGGAACCTATAGTTCTGCACAATTTAGTATCATCTGCAAAAATAGAAACAGTACTTTCAATGCCCAACTCTAGGTCATTAATAAACAAGTTTAAAAGCAAGGGACCCAGTACAGAGCCCTGCGGTATCCCACTAACAACACTGGTCCAATTAGAAAATGTTCCATTTACCACCACATTTTGTAGTCTTTTAGCCAGTTCTCTGTCCAGGTACAAATACTATGTTCCAGGCCAACATTCCTTAATTTAACCATTAACCTTCTGTGTGGCACCGTATCGAATGCCTTAGCAAAGTCTAAGTAAATCACATCCACTGCCATCCCAGAATCAAGGTCCCTGCTACAGTACCTTCTCATAAAAAGAAATAAAGTTAGTCTGGCAAGATCTATTACGCATAAAACTATGCTGGCATAAACTCATAGTATTGTTATTTGCTATGAAGTCCAGTATCCTTTCCTTTATTAATCCTTCAAAAAGCTTTCCTACCACCAATGTCAGACTAGCTAGCCTATAGTTTTTGAATAGCGGCACAACATTAGCAATTCACCAGTCTCTCGGCACCATGCCAGTTCTCAATGAATCCTGAAAAAGTAAAGGTTTGGCAATCACAGAGCTACGCTTTCTAAGTACCGTGAGATGAATCCCATCTGGCCCTGGATCTTTGTTTATTTTAACATGTTCTAGTCTCTTTTGAATTCCTTCATGTGTGAACCATGCATCATTAGATGTATTGCTAGAATTGGGACTATTACTAAGGAAACCTTCATTAGCTGGTTCCTCATTTGTGTAGACAGATGAAAAGTATGCATTCAGAATCTGAGCTTTTTGCTTGTTCTCAACAACCAGCTGACCCTCCTCTGATAATTAAAATGCCAACCCTTCCTGCTTCATTTTTTACTGTTGACATATTTAAAAAATAATTTTGGATTCTTTTTACTGCTGACTGCAATATCCTTTTCCATACCGATTTTAGGCTGTCCCAGCTAACTTGAAATCCTTAAAGCACGTCTTTTCTTACCCACCTCAACACTTCTATTTTAAAAAGTAGAATTTCAAATAATTTTTGGGTACTTCGAATACTGAATAGACCAAAATTAAAAAAAAATTTTTGATTTTCAAAGTACTGTCTATTTAAAAACCTATCTGGAGTCTTTTGGCTATGTTTTTTAAGAGGCAATCTTTCTGAATTGGTCGAATCAAACGATTAAATGGTATTATTCAGAGAATTCGAATTCGATCGAAAACAGACCTGTTCAAATGAACATGGACTGCTCAAATTTTTAAGTATTTTCACTTTCAAAAGTCAACCCTTGATAACTCTGCCCCTAATAGATAATAGATTGTTAAAAGATTGTTAAACTTTAAGCTTCAAACTTGATCATAAAGGGAAGCAACAGACAATCCTGTTTTAATGCCATGCCATCTACTACAATAAATGACTTAAAATAAGACTATTGCCTTATTGCAGAATAGTGTGCTTCTTCCCTTTGTGTGGGGGGGGCAGGCTGGTGGTGGCACACAAGTGTCTCCTATCTTGCCCCCAATGGCATTCTAACTTGTGTGACATTGAGATGCACATGTTAGGGAGCCCTCATGGGTGCAAGTTACATAAGAGCCCATTATCTACTACCTGATTATGACTGCTTGTATTCAATAGTACAGTACTCTGAACCTTGCAGTGAGCATCAAGGCCCCAGACATGTCTTGGGTAATGAGCACTAATGGGAGCAACATTGTATCCCTTGGTTCTATTTCTTCTGGGACATAAACATATGAGTCTTCAAATACGCATTGTTTAATGGTGATTCCTGATTTGTAGAGCATTCCTGATTTGTAGACCAACAACATTAGAAAGCCACATTTTCAAATCCCCACAAACCCAAGACCAAAAACAGTCCTAACAGTAAATTAATCCCAGGGAAAAATTTATTTTTGGTACATTTTCTGACAAATTCAAGATAACTTTTAATCTGACATTTTGGAAAATTACCCCAAGGCTTGTAATTTATAGCATCTTATCTCCTACATGGCATTAGGTACAAAGATAAAACATTATTTTTATGAATCATTGGGTCATTGAATAACCAAGATATGTAGCATGTAAAGACCCCAAATTCAATGCCTGACATTTTGACTACTGCAAAGCAGGAAACTGACTTAAGTTTTATGTGTCATAAGAGCCATACAAATAATTTTATCCTAGAAAAAAATATATATTTGAAAAGTACACCTTCAGACAAAATCAAGATAAATCTTGATCGATTTTAAACTAAAACACTGCTAATGTTTTAATGACATTTTTAATGAAATGTATTGCTTGACTACAATTACCATCTTCTTTTTGCATTCTTTAGTATGTTGCTCAATGGCAGGAATGCTAAAAAGAAGAGGGATGAAAACAGAGGCACCCTGCGAGATGTCTCTTTAATGATTATTTGCCTTGTTGTGATATTTCTTTCTTTGTAAAAGAGGTGTTTCAGTGTTCTGCATCCTCATATACAGTTGTGCTCATATGTCTACATACCCTGGTAGAGTTTTTGATTTCTTTGCCATTTTTCAGAGAATATGAATGATAACACAAAAACATTTCTTTCACTCATGGTTAGTGGTTGGCTGAAGCCATTTATTTGCAAACAACTGTGTTTACTCTTTTAAATCATAATCTCTACACAAACTACTCAAATGACCCTGATCAAAAGTTGCAATCGAACGATGAAAAATGGACCAAACAAAAAAGGTACATTTACGATAAAAAAAGCCCATAAAAAGGTTCGATGGTCGAATTTCTAATTTCCAAATTCAACTATTAGTAAATCTGCCCTTAAATGTCTACACAGGGTGTCCCCCCCCCCCCC
>CM044432.1:58249592-58267242 GCA_024363595.1 Xenopus borealis | reverse complement strand
GAGATCCGAATCACATTGAAGTTACATTCTCCTTCAATGCTTTTGTTTGGGAAAGATTGTGGTTACCTTTTCATCCAGATGTTAATTATATAATCCAGAAATTAAAGTTATATGACTTTTAGAAACATAAGTCAGACAAGGAGATGAAGGATTTGTGGTGAGTTGTGAGCGTCAATGATTTTTCATGGGAAGGAGGTGCCTGGAAAAAAAAAAATTTGAAGTAATTGTTTTTTGAAATTTTTAAAAAACCTTGGTTATGTAATCTGATGGCTGGATTTCTCTTGTTGTGGCTTTGTTTAACCTTATGGTGTTTAAATAAAAGTTTAAAGTGCTAGTAATCAAAGAGCTTTGACGATGGAAGGGGTTTCCAAGGTCCACATTGACAGCTCCAGTTTAACCGTTCTGGTGATCGACAGGTGTTTCTCTCTCTATCTTGTATAAAGGAAAGTCACTAATCACTAGTTATAGTATGTGTTTGACTGATTTGACATGTATGGTTGGATGGCACTAGTGAAAGTGTTTTTGCTTTTTATCTAACCTAACACTGCTGCTCTGCAACACTCAACCACAAATTCCAGCATATTTTAGCGTATTATCAAGAATAAGGCATGTTGGGAACTGTAGTCCAGCAACTTCAGGGTTACGGTCTTAAAGCAATATTGCTCAATAAAATGTTCCCAGCTCTCCAGGACTGCATAAAAATGCAAAATAATCCTCTAATTCAAATCTGACTACAAATCACAGAATAATGTAACATATAATGAAGGTTGAGGCATACTGGGAGCTGTAGTCCACCAATATCAGGGTTGTATTCTAAAAGCAATATTGCACAATAAAACCCAAATCTCCACAGCCAGCAGCTGCATTAAAATACAAACAATCCTCCAATGAGAATACCAGATGATCTGTATAAATCTGTATCCTTGTTCTTTGTTCCTGTAATTGGAGTTGGAATCTTTAAGCACAGCTTCCCATGTTGGATGACAAAGTGCTTGTAAACAGCATTCTCATAGGTTGGTTCCCTTGCATGTGTAATTAAGGTTTTGTTCATTTTAATTTATGTAGGTATATTGGTTTAATTACATTCTTTCTTTACCTTAAAACCTCTAGTAATGGAAGTGGATTGATAGATCTACCATGATATTTCTAGTGATGGCAAGGATTCAACAGATCAACATAGCAGCTCTAGTGAATGTAGCCATTTTCTTTCCCTATGTTGCATAATGGAAAGTTGGAAACTGGAGTGATAGAAGTGGTTGTCTAGGTTCACTTGTGGTCATGGCATTATGGGCAATGTAGCACTTTTTCCACTGACTGGTCTTTTGGCTCTATGGAGTGATCTTAGCCTTGTTCTTTTCCACGATTGGTGTTAGGGCTGTCAAGTGTGATTGAGCCTTGCACTGCCATATTGCCTGGAAGCTTGGTGCACTACAGGCCTTGCACATCCAGTTTTTCTTTAAGGGGAAACTCAAGTGTAAAACAGAATATTTTGATAAATGCTATATTTTGTATACTAAACATAAACATATGAGATTGTGCTTTTCACAGACTGGCCTTTTGGCTGTAGGGAGTTATTTAGCCTTTTGCTTTTCCACTGACTAACTGACCTTTTGGTGGTTGGGAATGATTTAACCTTGCTCTGTTATGGAGTGTGGGCATTTCTTGTGCCCCGGGTGTTGCATGTCTGGATTTGTTTTAACATCATGGCATTAAGGGCACTTTAGCACTATAGGGAATGACTAAACTTTGTGCTTTACCATCAACTGACCTTTTGGCTGGCAGAAGTGGCTTAGTGTTGTGCTACTACAGAACCTGGGTGCTTCTCGGCCCCAGGCCTTGAATGCCCGGATTGCCTTTAGATCATGGCATTATGTGAACTGCAGTGGTCTTGTACTTTTCCAAAGCTAGGCCTTTTTACCATCGGGAGTGACTGTGTCTTGCACTGCTAGGTGCATATTATAAGAAGTCTTAAACTTAGCAACTCTACAGAGCCTGAGCACATCTTGTGCCCTATGCCTTGCATGCTCGGGTAATTTTAATATGCAAAAAATCCTCCAATGAGAGTCCTAGCTGTATAAATTTGTATCCCTCTTCTTTGTTCTTGTAATTCGAGTTGGAAGCTTTAAGCACAGCTTCCCATCACTGATCAAATCTGTCCATTATTCCCTATTTGATAGGGAATAACCCCGCCATGGCACAATAATTTCTGTATGTAAATAGGATCAAGGTGGATGACTGTCAGGAGCGCCCCATGACGTTCCCCGCATGGAAGCTTAAGAAGCTCAGCAGATCCGCATTGGGCAAGTACTTGATACTCTCCTTTCTCAGGTGCCGTCCGGGCCCCCTATTTTCCCTACCGCCTCTTGTGGCCTTTCTAGCTGGTTAGCCCACATTCCCCCACTACCTCGCTATAGTGGGGGATCCTCAAGCCTGCAGAGGTTTTGTTACTTACTGTCAGATCCAGTTCAAGTTTCAACCCTTGCAGTACTCCAGTGAATGAGCCAATGTGGGGTATGTAATATCCCATTTGGAGGGTAAACTGCTACAATCGGCAACATCCCTTTGGGAGAAGAATTATCCTCTGACCTTCAATGCCAAAGCTTTCCTCCAAGCCTTTCTGTACTGCTTTTGGTGCTCCTGATCATGTTGCTAATGCCTATTCCCGATTACTTCAGATCAGGCAAGGAAATTGCAGTGCCAGTGAGTACACCATTGATTTCAGAACCCTGATGGCTGAAACTAACTGGAAAAATCAGGCTTAAAGAGCAATTTTCTATCAAGGCTTGTCCAGCAGACTCAAAGACCACTTAGTCTCCAGGGATCATCCTGAACAGTTGGAAGACCTGATTGCTCTTGCCATCAAAGTTGACATCCGATATGGAGCGAAGCAAGAGATTGTTACCTGTTCTGGCACCATGCTTCCAGAAACCCCTCCTTCCTGCTCCTGTTCCTTCTCTTCCTATTGCTCCCTCTGAGGAATCTATGCAGATTGGTCGAATGTCCCTCTCCAAACAGGAGAAACTCAGGAGACGGATGGCTGGTCTTATATTATGGCAGTAAATCCCACTTTGCCAACAATTGTCCTGTGTGATCTGTACACTAGAGAATTCCACTGGGGAATTCCACCTGGGGGGAATTGAACCTGCACCCCAAAAGAAGTCTCACCAATTTCTGTTGCCTGTAGATAGATTTAGCTACCCGATAAGACTATGAATGTCTCTTTTCTTGATTCTGGGGCTGTGGGAAATTTCATGGATATCGCTTTTGCCATGTTACTGAGGATTCCCCTATCCAGTCCCCTGAGGGTTTTAGCAATTGATGACAAACTGATAACTTCTGAGATAACCACAGGAGAACTTCCTCTGATGGCCAGATTCCTACATTGAGAGAAACAATCCTTTCTTTCAATAAACTGTCCATCGGCTCCAGTGGTGCTGGGTCTACCCTGGCTCCATCTGCATAATCCCTCTATTTCAGGGGTCCCCAACCTTTTTTGCTCCTGAGCCACATTTAAATTTAAAAAAGAGTTGGAGAGCAACACAAGCATGAAAAAGTCCACATGGATGTCAAATAAGAGCTCTGATTGGCTTTTTGGTAACCCCTATATGAACTGACAGCCTACAGGAGAGAATGTTTGGCAGTACACTTGGTTTTTATGCAACCAAAACTTGCCTCTAAGCCAGTAATTAAAAAATCAGCACCTGCTTTGACCACTGGACAAAGGCCACTGGGAGCAACATCCAAGGGGTTGGAGAGCAACATGTTACTTGCGAGCTACTGGTTCGGGATCACTGCTCTATTTATTGGACAGCCAACCATATCTCATTGGAGCCCTTTCTGTCAGAGGAACTGTTTGCCTGCTAAGTCCTTTCACTGGGTGTACCTTGCTGCAGTGGATCTTCAGCCTTTGCCTGCAGTAAATAAGGACTTTTCCGATGTCTTCTGCAAGAAGTCTGCAGAGATTCTTCCTCCTCATCGCTCCTACGATTGTCCCATTGAGCTTCTGCCTGGTACCATGCCCCCTAGAGATCAGACCTACCACCTGTCTCCTGCCAAGGCTTCCGCAATGAGGGAAAATATTCTAAATAACCTCCAGCAAGCATTCATTAGACCTTCATCTTCCCCGCAGGGGCGGGGTTCTTCTTTGTGGAGAAGAAGTATGGTGGATTGCATCCATGTATAGATAACAGGGGCCTAAACAATATTACAGTTAAAAACTAATACCCTCTGCCTTTCATTTCTGAGCTCTTCAATCAACTCAGAGGGGCTAAGATCTTCACTAAGTTGGATCTTCGATGAGCTTGCAAACCTCATCTGCATCTGAGAGGGAGATAAATGAAAGACAGCATTCAACACCAGAGATGGGCATTAGCAATATCACCGGCTGAGCACGTGCATCACAAAGTGACACTGGCATCACCAAATGCATGCGTGAAGCATCACTTTGTGCATGATGATCAGCGCGCACAAGTGCATAGGCACCAGAAGAAGACAGGGAGTGATGGGACCAGACGTGGGGTAGGCTACAGAGCAGGTTCGTGCCTGGTACCCCCACAGCTTTGCACCATGGCATGTGCCTACTCTGCCTACTCCTTGGCATGAGGTTCCTTCACCCAAATTGGGTCCACGATTTGTTGGTCCATTTCCAGACTTCAGCTTCCCCCTGAGATGCAAATCTATGTCTTTGGTAAAACTATCTTCTGTGTTCTACCTAAAACTAACTTCTATCTCTGTGGATGGTCAACAAAAATACGAGGCAGAGAAGATTTTGAACTCAAGACTCTCCAGAAGGTCCCTTCAGTTCCTGATCCAGTGGAAGGGTTTCAGTCCCGAGGAGTTCTATTGGATAGAAAAGGCTGATGTCCATGCTTCTTGACTGATACATGAGTTCTACAAGCAATTTCCTAAGTTACCATGAGATGGTGGTCCAGTGGCTCCCCTATGGAAGGGGGTACTGACAGGAGCGCCTTGATGCCAGCATGATGACATCACGTGCCCAATCAAAGGATTTCCAGGTTCAATGCCTAATCATAGAAATTTTCTTGGACTTTTGACTCTTGCCTGAACCTGTTTACATGATCCTTTGTTGCCTGCCAATAGAACTACTGCCTGAAATTCACTTTTGATTACCCCAAACTTGAATCCGGTCCTGATGCTTCCTCCTTGGTCCAGACTTCAACACTAGGAACCTATAGGCCCCTTGACAATGAAAAGGTGCTTGTAAACAGCATTCCCTAGGTTTGTTCCCTTAATCTGTAATTAAGGTTTTGGTTAGTTTAATTTTTATAGGTGGATTGGTTTCCATGTATAATTACATTCTTTCTTTACCTTAAAAGTCTAGTGATGAATGTGGATAGACAGATTTACTTTGATATTTACAGTGATGGAAGGGGTTTGAAAGATCTAAATAGCAGCTCTATTTTGACAGCTCTGGTGAATGTAGGGATTTTCTCTCCTTACGTTGTATAATGGAAAGTTTAAAGCTGGAGTGTATGTCTTCGTTTCCTTGCAGTCATGGCTTTATGGGCAATGTACGTAGCAGTTTTGTGCTTTTTTCCCCCCGCCGTTTTGGCTGTTGGGAGAGATTTTAGCCTTGTGCTTTTCCACTTAATGGCTTTTTTTTGCTATTGGACATGTTTGAGTCTTGCACTACTATATAGCCTGGGAGTGTCTTATGCCCCAGGCTTGCATGTGCAGGTTGCCTTAAGATTGTATTATGCATTGTAGCAGTCTTAAGCTTTTTTTTATAGCTCTGTTGGAATGGTTTGCTTTTATACTGTTTAAGGTATGTATTAAAGCTCTCGTAATTGAAAAGAATTGAAAGGTCTCTGGTTGATTATCTTGCGTCTGTCATTAATGTTTTGGTCAGTTGAATTCTCATAGGTGAATTACCTTCTTTCTTTAGTGATGTGAGTGGATTGTTTAAAAGCATGAGTTTGACAGCTCTGCTGAATATAGGAATTTGTGTAATGGAAAGTTTAAATTTGTATGGGTGTAGACCCTGGCCTGTCTTGAATCTCTCCAAGCTCCTGGAGCTGCAATTGGGGCTGGAGATACAAATCCATTCTCATCTGTTGAGTGGCATACATAACTTTATCAGCCACCATCCCCAAGGGTTTCATGCAGCAGGTACTTGTTCTGGGTCCAAAAGTCTTGAGGAGAGAAGCCAGCAGCACAGTCTCTTCATTCCCATCACAGGATGCCCCTCTATGGAAGTCTCCAGGGGGGACGAACAGCCAAATGAGTTGAGGATAAGGATCCATGATCCTTTGGGAGTGAAGTTGGCTGCTCAGAAGTCCCCAGAGGGAAGGAACCAGCCACAGGAGCCCAAGAAAGGAATTTAAGGGTCTTAATGCTCCTCTCAGGTGAAGGAACCAGCCACGGGTCACAAGATAGGGCTTTAGGAGCCATGTAGTCACTGTCCTGTCTCTGCTCATCTTATCCTCCCAAGTGTATTGTTATCATTACCATTTATTTTTAAAACACTAAAATATTGCTTATTCTGTAAAATAAACTTTTTTATACAAAGAAATCACATGAATTACATACATAGATATACAGATACATACATAACAAAAAAAAGAAGAGGTTGCAAAAAAATGTTTTAGAAAGCATGAAAGTGTAAAGAAGTGAAAGACAGGATAAAACATTTTTGAGGCATGGAGTAACAAACAGATCTGTTTTCTTGTGATCCCAGCTGGTTCAGAGGTGATAAAAGGGAATCTAGTTCCTTGAGCCTTGTCAATGTCTTGTTTAACTGCCATTTCTAAGCACTTATTAACACATAGGAAATGTTAGCACTAATACCATGACCCTGACACTAGTGCCATCCCCTATGTTGGGCCTGAAATTAAATGCAACCGATTGAAAAAAAACAGAGCCTAATTAACTAATTAATCAATTAACCTGTTATCAAAGGGGAGAGTTATATGGCTGAACTACGAGGTGCTACTATGACTATCAGATTCGAACACCGTATGTTGCGTCTTCATCTGATAGTTGTGTCATGTCAGATGTATGTAGTTTGTAGATGTGCCATTTCTATTACTTACATTAATTCAACGCATCCGATGTGCCGCCTGTGCTTCCTCTCATCGCGTCAGATCTGAAGAAAACGTGCAGACCATACCGACACCAGAACCTAGTTTAGGGGCTATAAAAATATCTCTTGCTCGCTTAAGAGTGGACACAGATGTGAGTTTGAGATATTTATCACAAGTACTAAATCAGAGTATTCCTAACGTATCATAATGATATGAGCAGAATTACCAGAATGCAAGCAGTATACAGGAGTTGCAATAGTTGCAATAGTATATATAGCAGTATACAAATGAGCAGAATTACCAGAATTTAAACATATGTATTTTTCTCCAAAACAGCTTAAAGGGGAATTCAACCCCTCCGGCATTGGTTGAAGGGGTTGTAAACCCAACGGTAATTCTGCCCCACAGCGCCCCCTAGTTTTCTATAGAAGTTACTGACAAACATAATTATAGATGCAAGAGAATTCACCAGTGAGAATTCTACTGATCAAAAACCTCATTATAAATGCAAAAAACATGACCAATAAGAATTCTGATTCCCAGCACCATGTCAGGCATCTTGCTATTATCTTTCATATAGAGATAATTATTTTAGTTCTTCATTATATTACACTGGAATCAGACATGGGGATAAAGGACAGACTTGTTCACTGCTTAGAAACTGTGCTTAAAGCTTCGGAATCCAATTACAGGAACAAAGAACAGGGAGCCAGATTGATACAGATCAGCTGGGATCCTCATTGGAGGATTTTTTGCATTTTAATGCAGCCGTTGGCTGTAGAGATTTGGGGGGAAGTTTTAATGTACGCTATTGCTTTAAGAATGCAATCCTGATGTTGGTGGACTACAGCTCCCGGCATGCCTCAACCTTCAGTATATGTTACATTATTCTGGGAGTTGTAGTCCTGGGAGTTGTAGTCCAGCAACAACTGAGTAAAGTTTAGTTGAACAGTGCAGTGCAGCAGGGTTTACTGAGTTTTTCTGCAGTGAGCGCTCTAATCTCACATTTTGATAAATCTGCCCCTACACTTTTACAGATATGAGATGGTAAGAAATTAGTAATTTTGACTGACTACTACTAACAATTCAACCATCCTGGCAGTGGGAACCCAACATTGGGACACATTTACAATATCCACTATAGCCAGTAGCTGGCAGCAGCAAAGCCATTTTGATGCATTAAGTTCACCTGAAGGCAATGTTTAGCAAGCAGCAGCAATAGTAATAGTGAGGGCAGAGGGGCAGGGGGAGGTAGGAGACACTCATGTGCTTTTAGGCACAGCTGCATCATTCCAAATACAGCCTTCTGCTGCCTGTCACCCACTAGGCAATGGAAATAGCAAAAGCCTATCTCAGGAGACTTCGCCCTCTACTCTCTGCCCATTCGTAGGAAGTACTGAAATGTAAACAAAGTCAGAGCAGCCAAAGCAAAAGGCTAAATCTTCCTTCTTTCTCTTTGGAGATAGTTGCTTGGAGTGAGTGGTGTGTCTTGTTTGCTGTGTATCCTCCTCCTCCCACCTCCTCCTCCTCAGCAGGGACCAGCCTCGCACCATGGAGGGCAGCTGCAGCCTGCAAAGCCACGAGCAGGAGGGCATAGAGTCCTGGCTGGATGATCACTGGGACTTCACGCACTCCTACTTTGTTAGGAAAGCCACGAGGTAAGTTCAGGGAGCACGGTGACTGCATTGCATGCTCATGGCCATGGGACACTCACTTAGCCGGCACTTTGTACTATGCACTGGTACAGGGGTCCACATCTTTCATCAAGGACAGAAAGTGGCAGTCATATTCTTTGTAGAGATAACAAATGTCATTGTACAGCAGGACATCTGATTATTCCTCCATAAAGACTGAACCTTAGAACATAAATATTACAAGCAGGTCTAAATGTCATGCTCTATCCTATGTATATTGTATTTTCCCATATCTGTCAATTCATGTCTGTCATCTACTGTATGTTTGATTCCCTCTGTTCAGTCTCATTTGTATAGCTCTTTATTACTGTAAATACCTGTATTCTCATATCTGTATATACATATATATATGTGTGTGTGTGTGCATCATCAATCCTTGTATTTGCATGGGATATCTATCTATTTGTCTGTCTATCTCTATTGTTTATGACCTTTGATCTGTATTACTTCACCCACAAACTGACACTACAGCTCCTAGTATTCCATCTTCTATGGATGACAGGGGATATCTAAGCCATTATGTATTCCTGCTGATGCATTATTTCAATGTTCCCATTCTCCAATGTTCACATTGCAGAAGCGAAGGGTAATCACCAGACAGATGCATTTAGGAAGTTGTGGGAAGCCTCCTCACTTGAGAGCTGCCTTTGCCATATATACATTCTTCGCATGTTCCCCTCCCCATGCCCTGTGCTTTCCTCAGTCCCCTTGTCTGGCCTGTATTGAAATGAGAATGTGGCAGGGGAAACTTTACTGTGAAACTGCAATGGGTGCTGCTGAATTTCCTCTGGCTGCTTCACCAGAGCTCCAAGCTGAGAGCTGGACTGCTACCCATTCACCTACAGGAGGCAATGTGCATGCAGGCTGCACTCTACAGTAAGTGTCCAGCAGCTGTGAGTACCCTCAGGTACTGCTTTACTTTGAGCCTCTTGGCTGCAGCTCTGCCGTCCCTCATTCTTCTGCTGCTGGCATTCACACTGCTTTTCTCATTGTTCATGGGCATGTATTTGGTACTGCTTGATATGCTCCCATCTTGTGTGTATTTTTCATTATGGATATTTACGGCACTTTTCTGAAAATATACTTTTGAGATAAAGAAGTGGGTACATTTTGTCCCCCTTATCAGCAGAGCATTCATTTAGGGGGTACTTTTTATCACCCACATATTTTTATCAGCTAAAATGCATTTGTCTTTTGCTTCTTACTGATATATGTTAAGTAAAATGTAACTATCCCTTTTATGGAATTGCTGGGAGTTCTAGTAAACTTTAGATGTAAAGTCACAGTTTGGGTATTTTGAGTGTGGTATTGTTTGGACACATAATTCCACACTAACAATGCACATTTTGGAGTGAGTAGTCAAGCTTATGATGAGAGTTAATTTAGGATGAACAGTATGAGATGATGTGTGTTTTATTATCATGCTTATATTTGATATTTATTACAGCATTATATTAAATATAGTACTTTAAAGTGTGCATTCTACATGAGTGTATGTTCTTACCAGTTTATGTGCCTGAGTTTTTTTTTTATGCCCATGGTAATTACCAAAGTAGATGTTTAGCAGTAGTTTGTTATGATCGCAAGCTTCTAGCAAGTTATCTGACTCAGGATTGTTCTCTCCTAATAAGGAGAGGAATGGAGGAGAGATCTGCAGTGTTACTGTGGAACAATCAAGAGAGAACTCTACGTTCAAGGCATGTTCAGAGATAAATGGTCAGTTTGGGAACAGAAGTAGAGTGCACTGTAAACTAAAAATAAGTCACTCACTGACACCCTTAAACACTTTTCCTTGCCACCTACCACAGTGTAATTGATATCCATAAACATTTTCCTTTTAACGTTATATGTGGAAGAGATGCAAATCTTATCTTTTCATAAGCTTGTGTTTTCTATAGTTAAACATTACTTTTCTGAGCTGATGACGTACAAAGTCATGGGACTGTTAATCCTAATTCTGAAAGTAAACATTTATAGTTATACACAATGTCTAATAGTATTACACTTAGCACTTTTGTGCTTCTCACACTTTTTTATGACAAACACACACATACACTCGCAGAATTTAATACTACATTTTGTTTTGTTAAAAGTATTTTTATTTTATACTGCCTTTTATATTGCCTTATTTTAGGAAATTCTTAGGAAATAACATTATGTAAAAGTATTGTCAAACCCAAAATTAAACATTTTTGAGTGGTTTTGAAGTTATATGTAAATGTAACTGCTAATTTGCTACTGAAAGCTTTCCCTGATGGTTCTGACTTTGATACTATGTAGCAGAAATCAGCTGACTAACAGACCTGAGAGACCTGACTTATTTCAAGAGCCACAATCAGGAAGGCGCAAAGGGACAGATAAATACTGGGTTCAGTTGCAGTTACATTTGCAAACAGTGTTTCAATTCACTAAAAGTTTTGAATGAATGCGATTGCAAAGTAGAATCGCATCGTCATTCTTTAGGAAACATTTAGATGTAATGTCCCTTGGTAGTTCTGCCACTGTGGGAAGCGTCGGGTTTCCGCAGTTTGAAACTAACCACAGAAAGCTGTGTCAATGTAAGAACTGTAGAAAACAGTGTGAAAAGTGCAACAAAATTACATGATGGCAGCCTTTTGTGCACTTTGTTTACAGCGTTCTGTAAGGTATTTGTGCTAACTGAGCTACCATAAATCCATGTTTACAAAACCCCACCCACATATCACTACTGGTCTTCTATACTATATGACTTGCAGGTTTTTCATTTCTCTCCCTTCACATTTTATTGCAAACTTAAAAGCAGTTATGTTTAACATAGTATGTAATGCAAAAACACATTGCTAATCTAGACAACAAAATTATATCTGGTTGCATTTAAAGCCGGCACTATAAAATTATTATTCAAAATATTAATGTACATCAAAAGTTACCTATAGCTCATGTTGATCATTTTTCACTCCTAGGGCTGCTTTTGTAAATAATTGTTCCCAAACCTGACTGTTTTGCCAACCTGACTGTCCCTTCTCAACATGTCAGTTAGAGTTTCTAATGCTAACAGACTGTTGAAGCTCAAATATGGCAGCCCGCTCATATAGGAACATGGGGGGATCAGATGGGTAACGCCAAAGAATCTGCAAATACTTTTATGGTAAAATTACAAATAGCATGTGAAGACAATATTATGATAGATGTAAAAAAGGTTTAATTGCTGGTTTGACTACATTAACAATAACTCATTTATGCATTTGTTTTTATTACATATGAATTCTTTTCTTTTTCATGATATTTGCATTATATAACATTTTTTTTTCTGGTTCTGGTCAACAATTTAAAATGCTATCTGTTAAAAGGGCTGGTGATTCCCATGAAAACAGAGCAAATGTGAAACTATCATTCTATTGCTGTTTTTGTTTTTTATTTCTTCTATTTTGTTTTGGGCCCTGGTTTCTAGAGTATGTAAAGTTTAAAGACCAATGGTTAAAAAACATCTCACAGTAATATTTCAAAGGAAGTAGCTTGAAAACCAGCCTGTACAACCATGGAAAAAAGAACCTAGGCTTTTGAGGTTGCCACTCATGTACAGATGTACAGATGGATGGGCAGTTTGGCTGATTTTCACATTACTGCCCAGCCGTGCATTTTGTGTGCCTAGATGGCTAGTTTAAATCTGATATTATACAATTCCATTTCAATTGTTAACAATAAAAGTAGCAACCATAGCAACCTGTATATAAAAATTTTTTTTTTAAATGTTCTTTAAATACGCTAAATATGTATAAATGTTAAAGGATCTCTCTGTTTTGGGGGTCAAAGTACTGAAGTCTTTTGCTAGGACATCAGCACCACTACAGTAAACCCTGACAAACAATCAACAATCTTTAATTTGCCAATTACTGTTTGAATGGAAAATGCAAATTTCTGACTGATTGCTGTAGGTTTTGAAATGTGTCAGAGTTTGCTGCTAACATTTGCAGACTACAATTCAAATCAGAAATTTGCATAAATAAAAATTTGTAGCAGAATATCAAACCTATGTAAATCTTTTTAAATTAAGGCTTGCAAATCATTTTGCTAAAGTCTATAATAGAATAGGGCTAGAAATGCTGTATTTTGTATACTAAACATAATCATGAACCAACCAAGAGCCTAATCAAACAAATGATTTTTGCTTTCAAAGTTGCCCACAGGGGGGCTGTCATCTTGTAACTTTGTTATACATCTTTCGAAGATCCAAGACTGTGCACATGCTCAGTGTGATCTGGGCTAAGCTTAGGGAAACTTTGGGCGACTTCAGAAAATGAATTGCAACGTGTGATTAGCACTAGTGATTTTTCATTTTACCCAGGCGCTGAGTGAGGGATGGCGTTTGGGGAGATTGGTCGCTGCAAAGTCGAGGCGATTAGTCTTTCCCAAAGGGCAAAAGGTGACTGCAAGATCCGATGAGCGGTGCTCAACATCTCTTCCTTGCCAGCCATCTAAACTGGAAGTTAGTTCTGACTGTGGGCAGTGTAACTTCTTTGGCATCATTTATTTCTTTAAAAGCAGGGGAGAGGTGAAGGAATGCACGCACTGATTTATGAAAGGTCTTAGTTAATTTTTACATTTATTGCTGACCAGTGTGCTGCTGTATTCCATCACTCACCTTCTCTTACAGAAATAAATGAGGCCAAAGAAGTTACCCTGCCCCCAGCCAAAACTAACTTCTTGTTTAGAAAGCTGACAAGGAGGAGATATTAAGTGCCGCACAATGGATCTTGCAGTCACTTTTTCGCCTTTTGGGAGAGACAGAGTACATCTGGAAGCTGCACTTTATAATGGTATTTCTTTATAAAGCATTGAGTATAGTACAGTTTCTGCAGGATAGATAAAGGATAGAGTAGATTTTTAATTTAAAGGAGAATTCAACCCCCTTTATGTTAATTTCCCATCTGCCCCCCTCCGTTGGTCCCCATCCCTGCCTCCCTCCTGCACAGTCTTTCCCCTGAATTCTCCTCCCTCCAGAAATAGCAACCACAAATGCAGAGTGAGCACAGCGGAGCTCATAGCCGCCATCTTCTTATCTTCGGTAATCTTTGTGTCTTCTTTTTCCTCTTCTGCACTTTCTGTCTCTTTTGCCGCATGCACAAAACCTGGAAATTTGCTACAACTGCACATGCTCCAAAACCTCGCTCCATTCATGAATACTACAAAGGTGGCACCCGTGATCTCCACTGTGTTCACTCTGGCTAGCGTAAGTGGTATCGATTCCGGAAAATTGTGCTAGCGTTAGACGCTTCGCGCTTTAGTGAATTTCCCCCATAGACTTAAGCAGTTCCCTGCTTGATGACTCTTACATCCACTTTTCTGATGTTACCATCTCTGCTTGGCAGTATGTTGATGATCAGTCCTATGGGCTATTCATTTCGGCTTGTTTGGCTCTCCTTTAGCCAAACAACATTCCCAACTTAAAAATGTGACTGCTTTTTGAGTCAGTTTTCTGTGGCCTTATAAGGTGGATAACTATTTCATCCTCCATCTCTTCCAAAATTTCAGCCAGACACTGAACTTGCTTCCATTGTTTCACATGAAGGGAAGGGGCTGACAAGGAGTTCATCTTTTGAGTCAAGAGCATAGCTAAGGTAAGGACAATAGGAGTATCTGGGTCCAACGATATTGGTACTAAAGTTTTGCATGTATAATTGCCATCATTTTAGCTTTAAGGTTTAACTTTGCTTCTGAAACACACCTTATTACACCTATTCGTCTCTCCCAAACACTGCCAACTTGAGATGAGTGGTGAGGATTAAAAACCCAGGTCCATCCCCTTTCTTGAAGATAAGCTTGTCATTCTGCATTATTTGTACAATTATTCACCTCCCACAAAGTTCGTCCCTCTGTTGGAGTGGGGTAACTTTGCTGGCCCACAAATGGAAATTAAACTTCTTAAGCTGTTGCTGAAGCTAGAGGCTGACATAGATTCAATCAGTTTTATATGAACAACTCTTGTAGATAGACAAGTAAAAAGCACTGCCCATCCACATTTGTGATACCTGCACCTTCTGTTATGTGACACCGTTTACGGACCACTTGATTGTTCTGATATCTTACAATCAGTGTAACAATGTGATGATTATGAGCTATAATAATAGGCTGCTTTTCTTTATCCATTTCATCTGCAAACTAGGAAAATAAGGTAAGTAATAGCAATGTCAGATAGTTTTGCAGCTTTTAATCCAACACAACATGACTGTCTGATGCAGACGCTGCAGATGAATACTGCGACACCATCAATCATTTGTATTTCTTACCTTGCTTTTATCGCATCCGACTTGACACCTGCGTTGTCAGATCCGGCAGATCACATGGAAAATGCTTGTCTTGTTCTACCCTAATAGAGTCTTCTGATCAAATTTCAGGATCAAATTTGGGTTCTATGAGAGGGTATGTGTTTGTAACACAGGGATTTTCACTGTCTGGTTTGTACAGAAAACATGGGCCTGAAGACCATATGGAGTCCTGAAGACATGCTGTCAGTGCAGGCGTTGTGGCATTATCTGCAGGATTGCTGTTTCTGTGCTGATGTTGACATTTTCTTTATTGCATGATGAAGAAGGGTCCCCCAGTACTGTATTGGGCTGTTAAAAGTTTTTTTTGACAGTGAAAATGTTCTGACTTGGACTAAGAAATGATGTGCACTCGTTTGCCAACACAGTTGTCTTTAATGTGCTGGTGTACTGACCTCAGAAAAACTTCTCCTAAAATGACCCACCTCAAGTCAAGTGTCTGAGTTAAAAGGTCAATTAATTTGCTCACATACCTTATGTACTTCCAAGAAGTAAAATGATGAGCATCTGACCCCTGGAGAAGGAATCTCTAATTTGTCATCTGGTATCAAAATCTGGTGTCAGAGTCGGTTGCGGGAGTTGCAACTCTCTGTCAAGATAGGTTGTATGGAGTCATACTTGTTTTAATGTCAAAGATATAAAAAGTCTGACCTAGCAAGTAACTCATCGTGGAACATATATTTCCACTGAATTCTTCCTTTTCTCAATGGTGTACACTGTTTCTAGGCACGTTTTTGAACATGAATATAGACCCTTGCCTGGGTGAATTTTCTTTTTGCTCCCTGCCCTGACATTTCCTGGGTTGTGCAGTCTCCAATAGTGGAGGAGGTGGATCAGGGTGTAGTGTTATAATATGTCCCTTGCTGTCACATTCTGAGCATTTGACTGGTATATTACGGTCTTTGGCTATGTGTTTATTGGATTTGCAGCATTTGAAACCTCAATAGGTTTACTCCTAAGCCCTTTGCACTTTTTCAGAAGTTGGGTCTTTTAAATAACTGGGCTTTCTATAGTGCTTGCCTTGTGGTTATTTTAACAGTCTGTGGCTTCTGAAGGTACAGTTGTTTTGTGTATCAGCACGGAGGTCTTGCTGTTGGTTCTAGGCAGTCTTTCCTGTCACGACTGCTGGTAGTGAAGGAGAAGCCGGGATCACATCTGATATTTGCTTGATGGCAGGCAAACAAACTTAGAGAACACAGAGAAAGGAGGGAAGGCAACCTTATCCTCCTTGTATTTCGCTCCAACATTCATCCACTTATCTTGTAGATTGTGTGGTAGTTTCTCTACTATAAATACCTCCTTCCCTCACTTGCCCCATTCTCCTTATAAGAACAAACCACCATTTTCCCTCCCCCATCTGCCTATTTCCCCACCCCTTCATGTCATCACCCCCCTCCCCAAGTGACGTCATTGTTGACTGCTACCTGAAGGTCAATATAATGTGGGACATAAGATGGCAACCCTACCTATAGGCTAAATCTTATACTGACATCAGAGTTGTATTCTTAAAGCAATATTGCACAATAAAACTGTTCCAAAACATCTCCCTAAATCTCCAAAGCCAGCGGCTGCAATAAAATGCAACAAATCCTCCAATAAGAATTCCTGATGGTCTTTATCAATCTAGCTTTCTCTTCTTTGTTCCTGTAATTGGAGTTGGAAGCTTTAAGAACAGATTCCCAGAACTGAACAAGTCTGCCCTGTATCCCCATTGTAATACAATGAAGAAATTAAATGACATAAATATCTCTATATGAAAGATTACAACCTGACATGGTGCTGGGAATCAGAATTCTTATTGGCCAGTTTTTATTTATAATGATCAGTAGAATTCTCATTGGTGAATTTTCTTGCATCTATAATTATGGTTTCATTAACTTCTACAGAAAACTAGGGGGGCGCTGTGGGGCGGCATTACAGTTGGGTTTACAACCCCTTTAATAGAGTAGCTTGATCATTTCCAATGTGGCATATGCAAGAAGTCTGCAATGAGGAAGAAACCCTTTTTAGTTATTTTGTGAATGAATGAGTATATATTATGATAACAGATGTAGATTATGCTACTGCATAGCAGTCTGTATATTGGTAACTAGAAACTAAATATGGTAGCCATAGCAACTTAATACACTTGAAATATGAATTATATACATGTTTAGAATGTTTACAAAACAGTGCCAAGATGTAGATTATATTTACAGTTCCATTTTTTTTTATCTCATGCTTTGTGTAGCTCTACACTGATAAATTGCATCCATGTTCTGGAGCAGACATTAAAATTATGGGGAAAAACCTTAAAAATATTCAGAGATTTGCATGTGATTATGCACCTTGCGTTAAGCACTTCTGTTCTTGATCCCAGTTCTGAAACTGAATTGCCATTTATCAATCTATTGTATATAATTGTATAGATATTGTTTAGGAGTCATTTGCTACATGCAAGGTAGTGATGTGCTGTTTGGGATTTTCATGACCTGCACCTGACCTGCACCTGTACTGTCCCCTTCTTCTTCCCCCCACACTTTCCCAGTGCCGTACCCTTACTCTTACTCCTGCCCTGCATTGTACCCTTCCTCTCCCCTTCCCAGCACCACCCCCTTCCTCTTAGCCCTGA
>CM044432.1:58222582-58249492 GCA_024363595.1 Xenopus borealis | reverse complement strand
ATCCTATTTTAGACTTTCCTTGCCCTTTAATTCCAAACACCAGCACTCTCATTGTAAACAGTGCAGATAGTTCTACACAACATTTTATTAAAAAAAAAATAATAATGTCATAGGAAAATTAAATGCTTTATGGATTCTATTAAATGTGTTTCTAATAACTGTTGTCTGGTAACTAATAAGGTAATCCCACTTTGTATGACTGTCCACTGGATAAACAGTATCTGCATTGGCTTTTCCTTTGCCGCTGAAAAATGTCAGTAAAAGTTCATGCATTCTGTGTATAATTTCTCCCTTTCTCATTTTGCTAGTTCTATCAGTATGTAAATAATCAATTCACTACCCTTCAATAGACTATATATAATGTCTGAACAAAATCATTTCAGAAGTGTGATGTCATACTTGTCTAAAAAGAATAAATATGTTGAGGTCTTAACCTTTGAATCATTTGGCACCATCATGGGGTTAAAAGAAAGGTTAGCCTTACATGCTCGGCAAATTGCATTTGAGCTTCTTAATAGGTTAACAGAATTACTTGTTTAGATGGCCAGCTTAAATATTTAATGCAGTCTCAGTATTTGTCGCTTTTCAGTATTCTTTTACCATCAGTCTTGTTTGCTACACTAAAATATTTATCTGTCTTTTTTCCCCTTTTTGTTTCAGAGAAATGGTCAACTCATGGTTTGCTGAACGAGTTCATACAATACCGACTAGTAAAGAACAAGGAAAATATAATTTAGAGTCTAATCCTCAGGTGTGCTTTTCAGAAAACACAACTCAGGGAAGTCCAGCCAGGAAGATCTCAGCCTCTGAGTTTGATAGGCCTCTAAGGCCAATTGTTGTCAAAGATTCTGTTGGAACTCTGACGTTTCTTTCTGATTCTGAAAAGAAGGAACAGATGCCTCTTCAACCACAAAGTCTGTCCAAAGCAGGAAATCAGTGCTCAAGGCTTTTGGAACTGGTGAAAGATATTTCCAGTCACCTTGATGTCACAGCACTTTGTCATAAAATCTTTTTGCACATCCATGAGCTAATAGCAGCAGATCGTTATTCGCTTTTCTTAGTTTGTGAGGACAGTTCAAATAAGAAGTTTCTGGTCAGCAGACTGTTTGATGTCACTGAAGGTACAACCGTGGAACAGGCTTCAAATAAGTGCATCCGTTTGGAATGGAATAAAGGGATTGTAGGTCACGTGGCAGAGTTTGGTCAACCCTTGAATATAAAGGATGCTTACCAGGTAAACATCAGAAATGTAAATATAATTTTTTTAATCCAAAAATTACTTCAGAATTAGTTTTAATGTTTAGTATTAATAATTACATGAACTTATCTAATACCACTTTCTCAATATCAAAAATATGTTTCATGATAAATGAAAAACATCAAACAACAAACCCTATATTTTCTGGGTAGCCAGTGTATGTTGCAACTGTAGTTGTACTGCACTAACACTTGTGTTTTATCTTTCATGAAGTATCACCTCTCCTATGGGCCTCAACTAGACACCAATTTATAACCATGTGTGCTAGCCCTGTATTCATCAGCTCTATAGTTTAATAGATAATTTATTGTGAGTTTGTGCTGCAGTTTTATTATTGTTATTTATTTTTTTAGGTGGGGTTTGTTGTGCTTCATTTTTGTACACATTTTTTACTAAATTAAGGGATACAGACAGTTTGAATGAAATGATGCAAGTCCATCAAGTTCAACCTCTCCAAATTAAAACCCAGCACACATACACACCCCTCCACTCTTTCACACAAACCATATATGCCCACGGCTAAGCTCCTTTTAAAAGCATCAATAGAATCAGCCATCACAACATCGCCCGGCAGTACATTCCACAACCTCACTGTCCTGACTGTGAAGAACCACCTACACTGCTTCAAATGAAAGTCCTTTTCTTCTAGTCTGAAGGGGTGGCCTCTGGTGCGGTGATCCTCTTTATGGGTAAAAAGGTCCCCTGATATTTGTCTATAATGTTCAATAATATATTTGTAAAGTGTAATCACGTCCACTCGCAAGTGCCTTTTTTCCAGAGAAAACAACCCCAACCGAGATGTTGTCTTTGGTAGCCGAGGATGAGGAAAGTATAACAATGCTTTATCAGCAGGTTCATGCAGCCATTACATAACAGTAGTAAGTCTTTCTTTCAATTTCAAGCTGTACAGAAAGCCCTGTGTATGCACAGTGACACTCGCAGGCCATTTGTATAAACACCATACGGGCCAGTCTACCCTCATAATTTAAGTCTTCCATCCCCCTAACCAGTTTAGTTGCACGTCTCTGTACTCTCTCAAGCTCATTTATATCCCTCTTACGGACTGGAGTCCAAAACTGCACTGCATACTCCACATGAGGTCTTACAAGGGATCTATAAAGAGATATAATTATGTTTTCATCCCTTGAGTTTTAAAAGTAAATTTTTATTTAATCCATAAACATGAGTTTCAGGTGTTGTGTATGGGAGGGTGCAGATAAATGGGGCAGTTCTCTTTCTTCTTTTTTGTGTTTTATTATTAATTATCTGACCCTGCACACCATTCTCCTGTGATTGATGGTTGGTGCTCCCCAATACCTAATTTTCATGAGCATCCTGCGTGAAACCTATTGTTCTGCACAATTTAGCATCATCTGCAAAAATAGAAACAGTACTTTCAAGGTCATTAATAAACAAGGTGAAAAGCAAGGGACCCAATACAGAGCCCTGCAGTACCCCACTAACAACACTGGTCCAATTAGAAAATGTTCCATTTACCATCATTCTTTTGGATCTTTTAGCCAGTTCTCTATCCAGGTACAAATACTATGTTCCAGGCCAACATTCCTTAATTTAACCAGTAATCTGTGTGGCACTGTATCGAATGCTTTAGCAAAGTCTAAGTAAATCACATCCACTGCCATCCCAGAATTGAGGTCCCTGCTTACCTTCTCATAAAAAGAATTGAGTTAGTCTGGCAAGATCTATTTCACATAAAACCATGCTGGCACAAACTCATAATATTGTTATTTGCTATGAAGTCCAGTATCTTATCCTTTATTTACCGTTTGAAAAGTTTTCCTACCTCCGATGTCAGACCAACTGGCCTATAGTTTTGAAGCTGAGAAATGTTGCAATATAAGGCTGATTAGTAAATAATTCACATTGGTACCTGGCAGCTCCAACACTAGCACAATTAGCTTTAGAATTTAATAATCAGCCTGTTGTTTGATGATTTGTGATTACCCTTAAGCTTAGCTTCTCAACAGCTGCTCAGAGCCCACCAGGTCTGGACTGAGATTCAAAATAGGCCCTGGCATTCCAAGTACAGTGACTTCCCATGGCATCTTATGGCTGCCCCTCTGGCATTTGCCAGAACCCACAAAAGTCCAGGCCTGGAGTTCACTGAGCATGGAAGTGTCGAAGAGACTTTCCAAGATGGTAAGCACCTCATGACAAGCTTTGAAGCCCTGGATCGTTGCTGCTAGTGATAAGTTAAAACTTAAGGCTTCTTCAATAGGATCAGTATATAAAATATGAAATTTCTAGCCATATTCATTTTTAGGGTTTAGTTATCCTTTCTCCTCTTCCCTTCCTTAGCAGGGAGAACTCTACTAGCCAATGTAGATCACAGGGATAACTCTACTAGCCAATGTAAACATACTGTTTTTATGCTAAGATCACTTCCTAGTAAATCAATTACATTTGAACTACTTTAGAACTACTAGGTTTGATTGGGTTTCACACATATGGGCTCCATGGATTATGTGGAAAAGAGCCTGGTGGTTGTCTATCTCTAGAAGCTTATGCAGTTTCTTGGAACCTTTTTCTTTGTTATTTTGCCTGTCTCTGGCCACGTGGGAATGTTTCTGATCTCTTCAGTTTATAACTAAACCATCTCTAATCATATATCTAATTATATATATGATGTTATTTTCTTTTCAGGACTCCAGATTCAATGCAGAAGTAGACCAAATTACTGGGTACAAAACACAAAGTATTCTTTGTATGCCAATTAAGAACCACAGAGAAGAGGTAAGCCATGTGGATTTCCATTTAAAGATTTCCCCTTCTCATGTTTATAGGGAAGACCAACATATGTTCTAAGGAGAGGCGTACCACAAAGATCTGAGGAATACTGTATCTGAAAGTTCTTTTTTGTTTCATTATGTTCCTTGCAGGAACAATATCTACTATGAGCTGGTTTTAAACCAAAAAAATATTACTGAAAATTGCTATGCCTTGTGTTTTAACAAGGGTTTCAAATTGCTTTCCTTTGAAGGGTAGGCTGTCAATGTATACAAAGAATTTTAGTATCAAAAACAGGGCTAGGGTCATCCAGATGCCTATAACATTGACCTTAAAGCCTCTTAGCTCACCCCATTCCCCATTTATTGTGTGTGTTGATATATCCAAGCTAGAGATAGACTATTACCTGTTGGATCTTTATTACCTACTTTAACCAGAGTTTAAATAAATTCCTCCCTCTGTAAGCAGAGGGTTATGTGATAATTAATTAAAGGAAAAGAGGGAGAATAAATAGTAAAAGGTGATATCGGTGTTTCCTAACTCCTACCCTGTATCCCACCTTCTGCAACTCTTGAGCAACTGAAAGCCATTATGATAATTGCTATTCCCCTTCACTTACCATTGACATACACACCTTAGTGCAAGTGGGCTGTAATGTAAATTAAGTTTACTAAACTACTACTGATGCATGCAGATGTAAGATTCTCTTCTAAAAAAAAATAGATAGATCATTCATCAAGTATCATAATAATTACTTCACAAATACATATTCTATGGAAAGAAATCCCTAAAACATATTGCCCAAAAGGATAACTGCACCAGATGATTTTCATTGCCATTATCTTGTAAATCAGTCACAACATGTTCATTATGCCATTTGTCTATGTGACATTGTGTGTGTTCTATATTAAGCCAGAGTTGGGCACAGAGCAGTGATGGGCACTTACAGTATTTGGTATCGATTTCAGTTCGGAGAGAGGTAGAATAAAACTAGTAAAACCACAAATCTGCGAGGTTCCCAAAAGCACTGGGACAAAACATAAGGCTGATTTATGGCTGTTGGGAGAGTACCAGAGCAATAATCGAATGCGGTTCTCAATCTGCCCCAATGATATCTACCTGATTTTCAATCAGATGTTGATTGGCCAGGCTAATTGACAAGCAACATACATTGTTCTATTATCTGGTGCAATATGATAAGAATTAATATGCCCAACAGAGTCGTATGCAGATTTAGCAAGTGGTAGATTCCTCAGTCATTAATAGTATGGTAGTTTCAACATTCAGAGTCAGGTACTGCCAGACCAAACTTTCACAAATTGTAGATAATGGCACTCTGGAGAACCAATGGCTTATAAAATTGTTATCTATTTATTGAAATATATACAATTTGTTTCAGATTCAAGATCCTTCCTCAGGTGCTTAAATCCTCCTCCTATTGACAGCTATATTTTTGAGAGGTCATGTGCCCTGTATCTGGTCTCAGCATTGGTAGAACCAGTATTGCTTTTCAGTAACTGAGCCCCCGTCATTTGTGTTATTGGCATGTAAAATGTACTGTACTTCTTAAACTTGCCAATTTGCTTAATAAATCCAAAATAACCTCAGTGCAAATATATACATACACTCATACCTACCTATCTATACACTCACATATATAAACTATATATATCAATATCTATATTAATTGTTGATTTAAATATCACCATAGTCCAGTGAATCTATAAAGGCTGGAGTGACTTGATGTCAAAATAGCCAGAACATTACTTCCTTCTTTTCAGTTCTCTTAGTATCCAGACAGTAACCAATCAATGACTTGAGGGGAAGTCACATGGGTCATAACTGTTTGCTTTTGAATCATAGCTGAATGCTGAGGATCAATTATAAACTCAATGAACAGTTATGTCCCATGAGGTCCCCCTTCAAATCGATGACTGACTCAGAGTTAGAAAGCTGAAAAGCAGGAAGTTTTGGCTATTAGGTCTGACATCTGTTCACTCCAGCCTTTAAAGATTAGATTTTGGTTAACTGTATTTTATTTTGCACAGCCTATCTATTTACCCAGTTTTTAATTGTACACTGAACAGTTCCTTTAACAGAATCCATCAAGGCATTAATTGCATGCCATCACCCTGTAGGGCATTCCACAACCTCACTGTCCTCACTATGGAAAACCTCCTATGCTAGTTCAAATAAAACGTATGTTCTGTATTAAGTATTTTAGTTTGCCTACATCGACTAAGCTATAAGGTAAACGTAATATTGTATGTCTCTTTAGTACAAAACACGTTCACAAAGAACATAGCGAATATTAGCAACTATGTTTGTGTCCTTTTTGACCAATTACAGACCTCAACAACTTCCTTGCTAAATTTGCAACCAATTTGTTTTTACGAACATTCACAGTCTATGCAATAAAATTGTGCAACTAAATATTTAACAAAACTCCAGTTTCCCAAGTTCGGTTCTATCCAGGGCACTATCTGCAAGGTGTTTGCATGTTTTCCCTATATATATCTGCATGGGTTTGCTTTGGGTACTAATGTTTATTCCTACATTCCAAAAAAAAAAATAGACATTCGTCTTGTGATTCAGTTGTAGGGTTTTCAAATATGACTTTAGATTATAAGCTCCACTGGAGCAGGTGCTATATAAATAAAGCAAAAAAAACATACATTTTTTATTGATTATAATGTAAAAGTTTCTTATTTCCATTTGATGAAGCATACACTATTATCTTTTTTCCATGAACTTTAACTTTAACAATCTGTATGAAGAAGCTAGTACAGGTAATTACAGTGTAAACTTTGTGGTGTCCTCTTTTAAGTGAATTGCGTACCATGGTCCATGTTGCACACACTTTTTTTAATTAAGCACATTTCACCATCCAATGATGCAAAGTGTTTTGTCTGTCATGCACGGTGCGGCAGGTTTACCAGTACGTAAGCTGTGCTGCTCACAAACAGACTCCAAGTGATTGTAATCACTTACCTGATACCCAGGGCTGGTGCTCCTCTGGAGTTCTTCACAGCAAGCACCACAAAGTGAGATATCATTTTCTTCCACTTCTTCTTTCTTCAAAATCCTGGGGTTTGATTCATGCACAATAGAGCAAAAATGCCAACTTTTTTGTTAAATGTAACTACTACACTTTTCTTTCTTGGTGCTCTCTGGAAGAACCCTAGGCCAATGCAGCTTTCTGTTAACAGGAGCACTGAGGTATCGGCATTGACCTTAGGTTGTAGGCACAGTAATATTTAATATAGCATAGCTTCATAACAGATAATTCCCATGTTAGCAGAGGTCAGCCAAGCTGGCCAGGTGCCCTAGGCAACCCAGTCAGCCAGCTTGCCCCCCACTTCCCCCATAGTCCATGTGCTGCAGCACCATTTGCACATGAGCATGCACGGTAGAGCCTTTCGCATTTGTGTGCGTTGGGCAGGTTGAGGGTTGCACAAGCCTAGAGTCTGGTCTAGAGGTAGGCAGAAGAGGTACCTGCCCAACACCCCCCGCTCATTGTATCCTAGGCAGCTGCCTCTTTTGCCTACCCCTAGTTCCAGCCCTGCATGTTAGCTTTAAATTGACTTAACTGGGCATCCATGCAATTTGTGCATTAGTGGTGCAGATAAAATAAAGAAGCATTTTAGAATGTCACAGCTGGGTATTACTTCTCAATGTGCCTATTATAAGAAAGCTTGATTTTGCTCTGGCATAAAACATGTTGATTTCACTATAATATACTATATATAATTCACTATAATATAAACACACAGTTCCATAAACAAAGACAACTTAATAGTTGCCATTTTCTTTTGTAAAAGAGCAGACCATATATCATAATGATCCTATCTAACTCGTAGTCTCCAAGAAGTCTGTGGTTTAAATTGTTGCTATGGCTTTTGTAGACCAATATATCACTTGAATCTCATATAACAATACAAAAGTCAAATGTTGCAACTCATTCATTATTTTTTATCATTATTTTGTTACAAACAAACAAAACAATGCACAGTGCTGATGAACTGTTATCAGTAGGTTAGTCAAACTCTGGGCTGGAAAGCCTAGAAGAAGGTACTGTGAAATTTGACAGTGTTATAAATTTCTTAGCTACCAAACAATAATATTTGAAGATACTGTGTGCCAGTGATAGACTTTTACTGCCTTAAATGCTGTTCTTGTCACGAGCTGAGTAAAGAAAGGTGTACAAATGTAAATATATGTGTATGTCCCCCATACATATGTACTAAAACATCTCTTTTCAATAAGCGTGCTGTTTTGTGTGCATTGTTTCTCAATTTTCTGAACTATAGACTTTTCTATAGCAATCTTAAAGGAACAGTAACACAAATAATGAAAGTGCTTTAAAAGAATGACAATATAATATATTGTTGCCCTACATTGGTAAAAAATTAGTGTTTGCTTCAGAAACAAATCTATAGTTCATTTAAACAAGCTGCTGTGTAGCCACGGGGGGCAGTCATTCAACAACGGGATACACAGTACTTAACAGATACGGTATGTTCTGAAGAATCCTATTGTATACTACAGTCTTCATCTGTTATCTGCTGTGAATCCTTTTTGAATTTTGAATGGCTGCCCCCATGGCTACAAAGCAGTTTGTTCATTAAAAAAAACTGTTTCTGAAGCAAATATACCAGTTGTACCAGCACAGGGCAACATTACATTATATTTTATTACTTTAAAATACTTTCATTTTGTTTTCATTATTGTTCCTTTAAATGCTTTAAGTCTTCCACTATATCAGTAAAGCTGTGTTTTTAATTAATTAATTAATTAATTAATTAAAGTATAGTACAAGTAGTATGATATGGGTAAAAACAATTGATTAAATACACCATTAAATAAATAAACATACATACATAAAATGTCAGACTGGCCCTTCGGGACACCAGGAAAAAACCTGGTGGACTCGGACCCTCATGGGCCCCCGCAAGCCAGACCCCCCCTCTCCCAATCCCCCCTCAATTTGAAAATAAGCGTGCCGCTGGTGGCCCCCCAGTCTGACCCTGCATACATTCATACATGAAGGTCAAATTTATACTGGTAGACACAGTTAGACAACTGTGTTTAGGTGCAACAAAAGAGAAGATCCTTGGACCGCACCACACATAGGGGGGAAGTGAGAATCTCCATTGAATCAAAAAGTCGTTGTGCCATTCCCTCACCCCTTCCCTTATTTGGAACAATGACCGGCATACGTAAAAAGGGGTAACTTTGGAGGAAAAACTCATGGAGACTTTTTTATTTGTGGTCAGATATTGGTGGTTTTAGAGGCTTTTGAAATCATGACTAAACTCACAAACTATAAAACCACAATTGTCAATGAATTTATTAAAACATCAGAATATAAAAAAGAGAAAAAAAGAGCTGAATGGTGCAGTAAAAAATGTGAATACCTTAAAAACCTGAGAAATGCCTTGAAAACCTGAGAAATAATCTAAAAACCTCTGAATACATTGAAAGGGGTCCAACAGGATCAGTGCAGCTTCCACTGACTTCTATAGCACTTCAACAACTTTTACTTCAGAGAGCTTTGCCTTAGAGGTGTTTGTGTTTTTTTGTTTGCTTAATATATCTCAAATTTTTAGAGCTTTTTAGAAATATAGGATAACCACACATTTTTCAAGACTATTGGAAGAATACGAAACTCGTTAGGAAATGGGCACCCTAGTGTTCTATGTGAGTAAATCTGTAGGTGAGCTACTTGGGTTTACTAGATAAATTATTGGCCAATTTGCCCTCCACAACTAAGGAGAAAGCTAGACCATCTTTATTCTTTCTATGTATGTACGTACGTATGAAAAGTGGCCTTCAAAGAGTTTTGTATTATCCAACAAAGAAAGTATCTGGAGATACCACAAAGACTGAAATCTAGGGCAGTCAAATTTGGATTGTTAAAAGTAATGCTACCCAAGCACATGCAGGTCAGTAAAAGAACCTAATACATTTTGATACTTCTGACTCTTTAGCCTGCATCGCAATTTAAGAATTTTGACTAGGTTTCTCTGACATTTCTAGGGTGCTTGTGCATTCAAGTCTACTGTAAAATATGTGAGCTACTCAAGTTTCTTACAATTGAACTTGTACCCAGGATTCTGTTGTAACATAGTTTGTAGTATTCAAGTTTTCATAATTTTGGTGGACTGATCTGGGTAAATTTAGTGCTCAGTAATTGCTGAGACAGTATCAAGTTTTAATTTCTGGAGCTGGCCTGTACATCAAATGGACCATTACTTGAGTGTACCAAACTGCTTTCTGGTGGAATCATTCACAGTAAAACCCATGAAATTCACTATAACCATTTCCTTCTAGCTTCTGAACCTTGCCGCAATGTAGCTAGATCCTAACAGAGATGCTGGGTAGTGATGGGTGAATTTATTCGGCAGGCGCAAATTCGCGGCGAATTCCCACGATTCGACGCCAATGAAAATTCGCTGGCTTATAAAAAAAACGAGTTGTGCGCTGAAAATTTTTTTGAAAATTTTTCGGCAAAACGGGATAGATTCGCCCATCACTAGTGCTGGGTAACATATTTTGTGTTAGTGTGTGACTTGTCCCAGCAAAGTACTGAAGAACAAGACAGGTGTGGCTGGAGTGGGTGTTATATTTTAATCAGTTCTCACAAAGATGATTGGGTTCTATGTTTTGGCAGAAAATGATTGTATCCTGAAAGGACTTTTGTTTTCTAAATTGTTTTTGTTTGCAAAATTATTTTATTGGCCCTAAAGCCTAGGTCAATTATACACATTCTGCAGATCTAGAGGGAAGTAATCTGGAAGAAATATTGAACAACCTAAGTGCTTGAGCCCAGTCCATAGAAAGATATTTATAATGATTTTTTTTTTTTTTTAATTGTCTTAGTAAGTGGTTTAGTGCGTGTTCTACTGCGCACCACTTTATCTATATTTTAATATGAAGGTGCTGGGAAATTTAAGTTATTGCGGTTTAGCTGTATAAGATTTATATTGATAGAATGCACATGAAATGAAGATACGGTATATACAAATGGTTTTGATAAAGCAGAACACAGGTATATAATTGTTGGAATCTAAGTAGTTATCCAGATTAAATCTCTGCTATATTTGGCGATGAATATATCCTGAAAGCTGAGCATTTCTTATACCTCCTTGCTCTTGGTCAGTAGCTTTTTTACTTTGATTTTATATTATGAGATTTTTTATTTCCCAAAGGACACATTATGAAACAAAATATTCTTTAATATTCTTATCCTATCTCATTTATTATTACACAGCCAATGAAACAGAAAAAGAACTGAGGAAATCCTTGAAGCTAAACAAATCCCACTCTTAGAGAATAGAGTATTTCCATCTCAAGATACAAAAAAGGCATGTACAGGAGATGCTGGACCTTACAGGAAATATTTAACATGGGGTGAAGGTGTAGCATACAAAATACTGGTGCAAAATGCCATTCTTTAACCTACAATGCACCGGCCTCCCTGTGCATTGAGTTGCCACTAACAAGTGCAACTCTAAGATTGTAGCACAATGAGTCATATGCCGTGCTGCTTGCAGCAGATGACACAGATTTTAAGAGAGTCAGTGCATGCAACTGAAGGAGAACCAGGAGCCTAAAGCTGACCATACAACGGCCGATAAAAGCTGCCGACAGACTGAGACACCAGCTTATCAGCCTGATGTCGATCGGACGGGACAGATGTAGGCTGATGTAGGCAGATGTAGGCCTGGGAGAAGAAACAAGCAGGAGGGAAAGAGAAGACAAGCAGCAGGGAGGGAGAAGAGACAAGCAGGACGGAGGGATGAAGGGAGAAGAGAGGAGCAGAAGGGATAGAGAAGAGATGAGCAGGAGGGAGGTAGAAGAGAGGAGCAGGGAAGGAGGGCAGGAAGAGCAGAAGAGCAGCACAAAGGGAGGGAGAGTGGGGCTGAGCACAGAGGGCTACTCTGCAGATCCCCCCCTTCCACTCTATCAAGGTAGATCTTCTGATGAGGTGTTGAGATTAGATTCGACAGTCACAAAGTCTGGGCACCCCTGTTTTACACCATATCAGAAAGCCAAGATAAAACTGGTTCACGTCATAAAATGAATCAAATCTAAAGCTGAGCTAGTTATTTGATGAAATAGTCAAATGAGCCAATCTTTGGTGATTTGGCCACCCCCATAGTGGGCCAAATTTATTTTTCTCAGATTGCTTGGTCCCTGGGCCAATGATAGGATTATAGAAGGGGCCCATGCAAACCCTTTGAATGAGAACTAAAGAAGTAGGTTAGAAATGTACATTGTGTTATGGCTTCTGTACCAGCCTAAGGCAACCACAGCCTTTTAGCAGTAAAAATATTTACCTCTAAAAATGTCCCAGTAGCTCCCTATCTTCTTTTCTACTGATTCACTACACATGATAATACTCATGACTAACCAATTGACATAAATTTGTGAGGAAACTCCTTTCTTGCATATACTGTAAGCATGTATACAAGCAATACAAAGTAAAAATGACAATCTTAATAAAACAAATATGAAATATCTTTGCTGGCAAGGCAGAGATAAAAACCCAGTTATACTTCAATAATCAGAATACTACTGAATCAGATCTCTATTCCACTTTACTAGAACCAGAGCAGTAAAAGAAACAATGCAGTGAACCACCCTGGAATGTTTATTTGAGATTATTGAGAAGATACAAAGCATGGGAAATGGGATTTCCCGCCCCTTTTATAATATTTCTGTGTATTTATAGAGATTAAATAGTTCTTGGTCTTCTTTGTTATAAAACCCTAGTTAAAATACTTCCTGTTTTCTACTTTTAAACATTGATTAATTGTGCTTTAGCTTCATTTAGATTTTAGAGGGAAGTAACTAAATGTTTTCTGGATTTTGCATTTAATGTTTGTTACAAGAAGAGAGACTCGCTTGGTGTGAGGATGTGATTTCCTTTTAGATTTTTCAGTGCTGTCTAACCAAATATTTATTTAACTGTGTACAATGAGTAGATGATAGAAAAATAGTTAAATCATTAGCCCCACCAGAACTGCAAAGATAGTGCATTGTATCTTTGTTCCCAATCTGGCACAGTCCAGCAGGGCGCTGAGAAATCATAACCCGTTTAGCTTGTACAGTACATGCCGTGGAATGCTGTGAGAAGATTCACATTTTTTCTAGATGATCGACGTTAAAAACAGATGCTTCCTGTACAATCACAATGTGAGTTATTAAAATGTCCTAAGGGAAAGATCAAGAGGCTTGTCTTGCAGTTTGCAACTTAGAAATGGTTACAGAAAGGAGGCTAATGAAATGTCATAAAATGAAGGAAACGGTTTAACATTCATCATCACACTTACAGAAGAGCAAAAAATATTCCTGCTGAATATGCAGGAAAAAGGTGGGGGGATAGCACAAGTTTACAAATGTTTATAAAGTCTAGACCAGAAGACATCAGAAATTGAAAACTGTCCACCCAATTCCCAGCACCCTCCAACCCCAAGAGTTGTAGGTCAAAAACAGAAAAAGATCCAAAGACTGGTAAGTCTAGATCTTCAAGTATGTGCCACTGGGAGCAAAACGAATGCCTTCTGTTTGATCTAGTTGTATTCTAGCAGCAGCTGAGTTTATTAAACAGATTGAAGTTAGTGTTTTGAAAAACTACGTCATTTCCTTAATTGTTGTATATACCACATGTACCAATTGTCTGCCAGGCATTATAAATTCCATAAGTTATGGTTACATCTCTACGCTGTGTAATTGTATGTTGCTAGAAAGCTTAACTAAAACACATCAGTAAATCCCATGCACACTGATTCACTGTGTAAGTGAAGGAAATTTCTACTCCATGTTTACTATTAAAACCCTGTAGCTCAGTATGAAGTGCCAGGCTGTAAGTTTCTATGACTTCTTGCCTTGTTTACTTTTCTCCAGTGCATTGTACATAGCTGTAGAACAAAATCCCGGAGTATGTAAACCGTAATTAATGTCCTAATCACATGTTAATACTTTCCCTTGTGCTGTAAAACACGTCCATAGCTGGAACTCCATTTGAGTTGATACTAATTGCTGACATTCATTTATTATCACATTATACTGGTCCAGACTGTGCAACCTGGCTCATCAGTTAACAACCTCAATGTCCCAAAAGCAGCATGTGAGTGTCCAGTTTTAATACAGCTAATTGTAACTAATGTTTATGTATTGTCACTACCTAGACTTGTACTGAAAAACCTTGAGAATCCTTTCCTCATATTACAATCTGTTTCTCCTAGGGTGATGGCATAAGGTATAAGGCATAAGGTTTTATCGCCGCACTAGATTTCTCCCAGTGAGGACTACAAAACCCTTTCAAAAACACATTTGAACAGAACAGAATTATGAATCTCTGCCATTAAAATTCAAGAAAATACTTAAACTGTACTTTGGGATCAGCAGGGTGAGAGGGGAAACTGAGGGGGTCAGATATTTCTCGAGTACTAAGTAATAACATTGCTGTATCCATCTTGTCAATCATTATCACAATTCCACTCAAAATAATACACAAACAAAAGGTTCTTTTATTCAGTTGAATATGTGTGAATGTACCCGCCCCATTCATATTTGCTTGAATGAACTAGCTTTTAATTCAGCTAGGAAATAAAGTTTTTTCACAACCATAGCCAAATCTTCACATCATTACATGTATACATTGAAAAAATGGTAGTGTTGGAGTTCTTAAAGGAGATGTTTATCCTTAAATGAATGAATATGTTAAAGATTCATTATGTTAATTATTTGTAGCCATACAATTTATTTGTCAGTGTTTTTATATTCCATTTTTCATCTGCCACTTTCCAGAATATACTTTAAAATGACCCTGGGAACCAAAAATTGATACTCTATAAAGCAACATTTATATTGTTTTTGTATTGCTTAATTTTCTTTAGAGGCTCTGTCTTACTCATGTTCCATTCTGGCTTCTACAACACTGCCATAAGTGGGACCCTAGCCACTGACATTCCCAACTGTAGAGCCACAGAACAAAAAGTTAAAAATGTAATAAAAAAAAAGACCAATTGCAAATAGTCTCATAAACCTTTATCCATCATAGATGGGTGCATAGCATAGATGCAATTTAAGGTGAACTACTTAATGAGGCTAATATCAACATGAGTGCTTGGCTGCACAAGTGTAAGTTTCAAACACTTAACTATAAGTTGAAGAACAATAGCTAAAACCTGTTTTTACTGGCAACTGCTCTGTTTATCCTGAGTAAATAAATGTTCAGTCTTAACACATAATTCCATACAGTGTTCCAAATAGAAAGTAATGCTGTGTTTTCTACCAAGAGCTGCACTATTGTATTTCTGCTCTGTCTTAGCACATATATTTTACACCATATCAGAAAACCAAAATAAAACTGGTTCACGTCACAAAAGGAATCAGAGCTAAAGCTGGGCTAGTTAATTAGTGAACTAGCCAAATGAGCCAATTTTTGGTGATTTGGCCACCCACATAGTGGGCTAAATTAACTTCTTCAGATTGCTTGGTCCCTGGGCCAGTGATAGGATTATAGAAGTGGCCCATGCAAACCCTTTAAAGTTGAACTAAAGAAGTAGGTTAGAAATGTTGAACATTATGTTTTTGGCTTCTGTACCAGCCTAAGGCAACCACAGCCTTTTAGCAGTAAAGATCTGTGTCTCCAAAGATGTCCCAGTAGCTCCCCATCTTCTTTTCTGCTGATTCACTGCACATGCTCTGTGCTGCTGTCACTTACCTGAGCTTAGGGGCCGACTAGGGTTGCCACCTGTCCGGTTTTGAACCGGACAGCCTGGGATTTTGAAGGGCTGCCCGGTTCAATGCTTCCTGCCCGGTTTTCCATATAAGGAAAACCGGGCGGGATTAGCTTGATTGACGCCGCGATCGGCCAATCGGCGATCGTGGCGTCATAGCTCCGCCCCGTGACGTCACGGGACCGCCCACTGATGTCACGGGACCGCCCACCGACGTCACCGGACCACCCCGTGATGTCACGGGACCACCCCCCTGTCCGGCTTGAGCCACAGGGAAAGGTGGCAACCCTAGGGCCGACTCAAAATATATAGTACACATAGAAAATAAATGTTACAAAATAAGGCTGATTAGAAATTAATATGGATAATTACTACATGGCAACACAGAACATCAGCTTATATTGCAGGCCAGCCTCACTTTCTGGTTAATAATTTGTGACGACCCTTAAGCTTAGCTTCTCAACAGCTGCTCAGAGCCCACTGAGCCTGTGAGTGTCACACTTTCCAAGATGGTGATGCCCATGGACAAATTTAAAGTCCTGTATCATTGCTGCCTTTGACAAGCTGAAGCTGGTGCAATACGTTCAGTATATACTGTAAAATATGACATTTTTACCACATTCATTTTTAGAGTTTAGTTCTCCTTTAAGAGAAGACCACATCGCTATCTTGATGCAGTCCTCCATAGATGAGATTTTAGGTATCTGGCTATTTGGTTACTGAGCCATATTAACAACTTTGCCTATAATGACTAGCGCTGTGCCGCAGTAACCCATAGCAATCAATTAGCATTTAGCTTTGATCATTCTACTGCAATTAGGATAATGTCATTCATTTTCTACTCACTATGGTTAAAGCATTTGCCCCGGTTACTAATTTAGTATAAATGCATTTTATATATGAGTGTATACAAGGTGAACAGACTTTTGAATGTTTACTTTGGGTTTAATTATTGCCATTTGCAAATCAAAATGCAAATCAATACTACCATTAATGTGAATCACATCCAAGATCAATAAATCTTTAACCTCTTAACCCACCTGCATGAGCAGTGCATCAGTGCACTTGGCATTAAATACATGCCTGCCTGCTTATAAATAGTTTTGAATTACTTGAATTTCATGTATAAATAAACATGTTACAATAATTGTCATTTTTTATTTGTTTGATCAACTCAGGTGGTTGGTGTAGCACAAGCAATCAATAAGAAATCAGGAAGCAATGGGACGTTTACTGACCAAGATGAAAAGGTGAAGTATGTTATGTACATGCTGTAATTGTGTTTGCATTTGTGTTCTCCCAATGCTAAATTATTTATATATCAGTGAACAAGACTCTATTCATTTATCATAGTTAAAATATGTTGTCTGTTATATTGTTTACTGTAGAACATTGTCAGTTTAACTGGTCATGATAAGAAAATATACATTTTTGCACAGACATATAATGTATCCTTTTTATTAGCCATTTGCTGTTTTGAAGGGGAACTAAGGCCACAAGATTATTTTGCATATATCATATGGGTGCATAGAAGCCATCCACCATGAAAGTAACCGATAAAGGCGCATGTAACGTATGGTATCCCAAAACCAAAAGCAAACCCCAAGGTCCTGGTTTTGGCTTACACTTCTGCCTACAGCAGTGCCTTTGGCTTTAGGAGGAGCCCTCTGCTACTCAGATGCCACCAGGAATTAAACTGAAAGGACCAAGGGGGAAGTTCTTGGCAGGCAATGGAACTGTAACTTATACAGAAAGGACGAGGAACAAGGAGCATGATCAAAGGAGAGGCCGGGTCAATACAAAACAGACAATACAATATCAAGAAGCTAAAGCATAGTTAAAATCACAGGCCATATTCAAACCAAACATATTTGTGGTACAGTAACGAGAGCCAATAGAATGGTTGAAGAACAGGCAGAGGTCAGTACAGGCAGCAGAAGTGCAAGGGTCAAGGTCAGGCAGTGGTCAAAACAAAGAGAATATGTAATATATCTGTATGGAATTCTGAGTACATTTGACTAATTCAGTACACCTGGTTTAAGTCAAGGAATATAATTTAGCAAAATATTACAAACTTGTGTTTGACTGCATTTCTCTGTGTAATACTGGGCACAATATATACAGTTATACAGAACCAGACAGTTACCATTTGGTTACCGATTGAGACAGGGTCGCCAGAACAGACCTTCTCTCCTGATCTCCTGGCCCTACAAAAAAAACGAATTGCGGCGCCATGTAGCGCCATTTGCGTATGCTCGGTGTCACAGTAGTGGGGTCAGGGGGTCTGGAGGGGGTGGACAGCGGCCCTGGATGGTAGTCCCGGTGGGCCCCAGCCCCCCACTCTGACCCTGAATTGAGAGTCCTAGAGCAGGTCAGATATGCTGCTACAATAGTCTTGTATTTAAAGGTGTTGTAATGTGAAAGGTTGGAAGGAGAGAAGAAGAAGAAATCAAACAGAAGAAAATGAAAGGTGAATGAAGTATAAAGGGACTCCTGACAGATATAAACTAAAGGCATTTTCTTTGCTGCCTGACACCATGACAAAGTCTGACAGAGCAAGCACTAGTCCTTTTCACTCCAAAAACACTCAATAAAGGACTGCCATAATCTGGCATTTATAAAATAGCAAGCAGCAGGCTTTGCTTTCACTCACCTGAGCACAATTAGGCATTTCAGTTTGTGGAGTCATTAGGGCTCACAAAGAGGCTTTCCTTGTGATTTTAGCACCATGTAGAATTTTTATGCACTCTATGTGCACTCTATGTTACCAGACATACTATATACCAAATAGTATCCAAACACCCCTACTAATATTGCTTGTTCACAATTGTCACATTCCCTTGCCAGACTCTGAAAGTAATGTACATTTATCAATTATTTATTGGGAGTGTGGATTTTTAGAGGCGAGAAGGCACACTGTCTACTTCTAGAACAATGTAAAAGTCACTTTTGGTCTGAAGAGTGGTAAAAAAGTTCTCAGTGGAGCTAAGAATTGTGCTTTACTATACGACAGTCTGTGTCTGGGAATGCACACTGTTGACTTAAAGATGTATGTAGGATGAATAGTAATCTGGGGCTGTTTTATTGAGCGACTTCTCAGATTTTAGGTATATTAAACTGTAATACTACAGTTTAGGGAAGGATACTATATATTATCACACTGCTGACATATTTTCTGCCCTCTTAAAGAAGAAATAACCTGGTAATGTTAAAATTGCCTACTAACTTAGCTGACAGGAGGCAATGTGCTGTGTGACTACTACCAAACATACAGAGGCTTTACAACTTGAAACCATCCTCCAAGTCAAAACGACACTCCCTCCGGTGGCTTGGAGGAGCAGCAGCAGCCAGTATACATAGGTTCCCTGACTCTGGACTATGGAGTTTCTCACATACATACACAACAAGGGACAGTTGTCAATTCACTTTGCCTCCGTAGGAATCCTCAAAACCTACTAAACCATAGAGGCCCACGAACATTAGTAGGAAATTTATTAAATGGCACCTGAGAACTAGAGGTTTTTCACAATGTACTATAAATCCAGTAAAATAATGTACAGTAATTGGGATATAATGATGTTCATTGAATGATATTCTATGGCCTGTTCAACAATGTGAAAAGCAGGACCAGAATTTTAAATTACATTTTTTCAAATCCTGTTAAAGACACATAAATAAGTGAAAGATTGATAATGTTCCTACAATAAACCCCCCAAATTTGCAGTATAAAAGGTGCAAACGGGGGGACAGACTATCACTTCCTACTTCAGTGTGGTTTTTTAATTTGTTCTTCAGATAAGGCTTACTTTGGGAATGTTTTCAGTTGGAAACTATTACTTGTGGGGATAACATGATTTCATCCCTTCAGAAGTTACTGTTCTGTGATAATATTCATTTATTACAATTGCTTATTGTTTTAGGATAGAGTTATGTAACATGATTCTCGTTTATACAGGGAATCACAGGATATTATAAACTTTCCAGGAGTTTGTCTTTATCAGCCACTAGTTTGCAATCAGACATGTCTGTTAAACAAAATGAATATATAAAATATGAAAACCACATACAGCACTGTTAGTTTAAAGCTAATATTTATTGTTATTTTGTGGGGTTTGTACATTATATCCATTATATCTGTACTGTCTGTCCTGTTTGTTCAGATTCAGGTTTATATGCTTTTATGGAGGGGTAAAGAATTTTAGGCAGATGTAGCACTAATCATTTCTGGAAAGGTAGAAAGAAAAATGACAAACTAAAATAAACTGTGAGAGCAAAGAGGCAATACAGCTGCAAGACAGGAAGGCATCTGATACCTGACTATATATACATATATGATTACTTAGTAGTTTTACTCTGCTGTGGAAGTTTGTTATTTCTGTGTCAAATGTCCAAATGGCTTGACAGTTTGGGCACAAACATCAATAGTTCAAAACATTGAATTGTCTTTTGGTTTTCTAAATCTTACACATATATCAAATTGTGAAGAAAAATTGCTTTAAAAGGCAATTAAACCTTAAAAAGGAAAATAAATGCTGTATTTTATTTACAGTTCTCTACTAGCCAAGAGTTCCATGTAATAGCAATAGTCCATGCCGTCAAAGTTGTCCACAGCCAATTTCTTATTTAGTTAGGCCATAACTTGGATGTCAGTGATTCTGCACATGAACAGCATTTTTGTGGATTCATGTTACAAATGCATCTGTAAAATACAACTGGCTTTTTATACTTTTTCTCAGCAACAGAAAATGCTCTGAAGTGTCATAAAGTTGGTGCTTGGCAGTCTTATTCTTGCACCAATACTTTACTACACAACACTACACAACTACCAACAAGAAAATAGTTTACATCTAACACATAAATTGTACCAGTTACTTATTATACATATCATATCATTATACATATCATACTGGATGCAAAAAATTGATTTTTTGTTGGGTTCAATAAGCATACAGTATTTAGCTATCACAGAACATATGAACTATAGTAAATGCATTTCTTTAATGTTAATGTTTTAGGACTTCGCTGCTTATTTGGCATTCTGCGGGGTTGTTCTACACAATGCACAACTCTACGAAACGTCACTGCTTGAAAACAGGAGAAACCAGGTATAGTTTCTAACTAAAGTTATTAAAAAATATTCCGTTTAATTTAAATCATGCTGGACCTGCATATAAAAGTAAAAAAAAAACACTTTCAATTACAAGGAAAAGCCAAGGAAGGTAGGTGCTGAAAATGTATGAAGCAGTAACCCCCTTTACCTGCTTTCCAAATGGTTCTGTGTCACGCCACTTTGCGTATGAACAGTACAATGATCCACGCAAAGAGTAGTACTGCACATGCGCTGCTGCAAGGAACCATCAGCTGTGATGCCCTAAAGTATTCAATAAAGGCATTTAATTCTAAAGGCCAAGGAATATTTAGTACAGCAGACAAGATTGTACTTCTAAAGGAAACTACCTAGATCAGTGAAGTTTTTTTTTATATAACACTATTTTAGGCTATTCAGACCAAACGGGGTTAATGTCCAGCTATTGATAAGAGCATTGGCTACATGTGACTCTAACACTTAAAGAAGAGACTTCACTAAGTGGAAGAATAAAGGTGTGGCATAGTGCAACTACATCTCCCACAGGCTAAAGTGCAGTAAAAATATGAAAGAATGAATGCCAGGAGGTTCTTGTAGTAAAACAGATGGATAACAGTTTATTGGTCCAAGACAAATGATCCACAGGGTTACTTACAAACAATGAGGCATATGCAATATAACATCTGCAGGCTAGGACAGGTTGGATGAGACAGCTGAGAATGTGACTCCTGTGGATGTAGTCAAGTAGTAAGGCAGACCTCCATGCAGATATACCTCAAAGTGGTTCAGATCCCACCCAGTGGAGTGGTCATGGAGAAGAATCTAAGCCTGACCCCTTATCCACTGTGGTTCTTTCACTATAAGCAATTTAGGAGTCTTTGGAAGCTACTCCCTGCTACAGATCCTTGATGGAGCAAAAAGCTGCTTCTCTCTCTTCCCACACTATCTTATCTATAACAATTATATTCCTGCCACTCACGTGCAATTATATTTGTACCTCATTCACAGGGTCCCTGCTCCTGACTTAAACACTAGAGGTTCAGGGCTAAAGGGCTTCACTGGGCCTTGGTGTACCCAGGCTCAGTGGGAACATCCAGATGGTAAGGACACAGGAGCCAAAGAGGAAAATCCACCCTTTCTAAGCACTACAGTATATAAAAGTGTGGTAGGAAGTGGTCTTTACACCTCTTGGTAAATGTAAATGTATACCAGATACATGTGGCAGATTTACTAACCAGCGAAAATTCGCCAGCAACTTCTTCAAACCTATCGCAACACTTCACCAGGTGAATTCCCCAGTGGTGAATTTTCGCTAAAGTTACTTCGGCAATGCAAGCAAATCAAAGCGAAGATGCGCTAGCGTTCAATTCTGCCCAGTGCAAATTTGTTAGAATTCTTGCGCTCAGGCTAATTTGCGTATGGTGGGGAATTTAAAGTTCAACGGAAGATGGTGCATCTAATACATTACATTTACACTGATAAGTAGAACCTTAATATAGTTATTAGAATGTCCTACACATGAGCCCACTGTATTGTTAATGTTCCATATATTAGAAAATGTATGGGGAAAACGGTTAAACAAAAATATTTTTTTAGGACTTTTGCAGTCTATCACCCTGAAAAAAGGAAAAGACGCTAAAATTTTTTGAACTTAGAAGTTTTTCCACTCACAGAATATGATGTAAGTAACTGAAGATTGGGGAAGAGCTATGCACTTCATTGCACTTCGCTGGTATGAGCTGGTGAAGGCAAGTCTAGCAAAAGAGGTAATGTTCAGTAAAATCCGCATTTTAGTGAACTTGCGGAGTAACGTCCATTAGAGTGTGAACCCCCACTAGCGTCTATAGCTTTCGCTAGGGAAGTGACACCTGTGCCCATTAGTAAATCGGCAATGTCCCTGTGGGCAGTAACGCTGGCTAATTGTCACCAGCGTTAGTCACTTTGCCTTTTAGTAAATTTGCCCCATGGACTTTTGCACAGCAACTGGGGAAATGAGGAAGGGAAGGGATTTAAAGCCATAGGGGCACATTAACCCCATGAGTCCCTACATTTAAAAAAAACTGACCAGTGCTTATGGGTTGGCATTAGGGCTAGACTTTTCAGAATTATTTTGTCAGTTTTCTTTCAAAAGGAAATTCTGCCAACCACATCTAAATAATAAAACATCAAATATTTTGTATACATTGCATAGTGAATCCACCGTACTTCCATTTCTGAAGGTTTAGTTAAAAATGTACAATACTGTCATTTCACATGACAACTGGTCAACTGGTCAACTCTGTTCAGCTAGATAATTCTGTATGGATATATGTTTGTGAATTTTAATATACAGTGAAAGCACTGTGAATTATTGTAGAAATTACACTATATATATAAAACAACAGGCAGATCCGCACACTGAAAGTCAATCTTCTTAATTACCCGGGTGCTGCTCAGAGGAAAATGCACAGATCATTTAGAAAAAAAAAAGCACACTCCTGGGGTTTCATGCAGGATATAAAATTTATTCGGCATCAAAAATCCATGTTGGAATCAACGTTTCAGCTCAAGTCTGGAGCCTTTATCAAGATTAAAAAACATAAAATGTCTCACACTTAAAAACCCTTCCTGGGTGTGCCTTTCACAAATCACTCCACCCCTTCACCACTTCCCTTGCTCCGTAACCACGGAGAATGCATAGCAACCACCATTCAGTGTTAACAATCCTGTTTGTTACCCCATTATTAACATGCAATATTCTAACATAATACTTATCACCAGTAATATAAAGGCATACTAAGTATACAACACGTTATCTTGAATACAAGAAACAATTAAAGAAACATTGTTCATTTAATCCTTTTGGTGACATTGTATCCAATTTCCTAATCCAGTATGTTTCACGCTGCAATAGCATTTGAGATCTGTCACCCCCCCTCCTAGGTTCTGGCACATGATCAATGCCTATGTATTTAAACGTTGGCAATCTATGACCCTTCTCGAGGAAAGGCTTAGCCACAGGCTTAACTGTTTTATTGTCTCGAAATGCAGTACTAATGGCGGACCTGTGTCCATCCATCCGAAGTCTTAATGTCAGATCGGTTTTGCCTATGTAAGCCAAACCACACGGGCATGTGATCATATAGACCCCATGTGTGGTGGTGCACGTGATGCAATGTTTTGTTTTGATTTTTTTCCCTGTGTGTGGATGGTAAAAGAATTCTGCAGGAGACATATATCTGCATGAAATACAACTAGTGCATCTGTAACATCCCGGTTTACCTGACTTCAGCCATGACAGCATTTCACCGGGTCAGTAAATACCAGTAGATCACGCAAATTATGTCCCCTAGAGTATGCCATCGTAGGAGGTTGGGGGCAATGTTTGGCAAAATCTTTGCTTTGATGATGGACCAATTACGTTGTACTATTTGTTTAATCTGAGCAGATGAAGAATTATATCTACTCACAAAAGTCATGTGGTTCTGTGGAGGTTTCTCGACCGGTGCCTGTATCCGCTCTCGAGCCACTGAAAGTGCTCTCGTCAATGTGGGGGTATCGTATCCCCTCTCGCGGAATCGGGCCCACGTCTTGAATCTGTTCCTCACAACGAGAAATATTGGAATTATTCCTAAGAACACGACAAAACTGCGAAATTGGTAAAGATTTTTTAAGGGTGTTAGGATGGCAACTAGACATGTGTAACAACGTGTTGCGATCAGTGGCCTTACGAAAAAGTGAATGCTGAAACGAGTCCCCATCCCGCCATACCTCTACATCTAGCAACTGTACTCTTCGTTCATTGTAAGTTACCGTAAACCTAATCAGTGTTGGCAGGGTATTTAAAAAATCAACCATAGCTAAACATGATATTTGATCACCTTCCCAGACCACAAAGACATCATCGATAAATCTTTTATAGAATATTAATCTCTCACCAAACTTGGACATAATGTTATTCAGCTCATACTGGTGCATGTATAAGTTGGCATACGCTGGCACCATTGAGGCACCCATGGCAGTCTTTTGTAAATAAAAATGTTTCTCAAACCTAAAATAATTAAATTTGAGACATGCCTCCAATAGAGTAAGAACAAACGATATAGGTGGACCACTATATTGGTTACACTGTTCTAATGATAGCCTCACTGCTTCAATGCCCTCATCGTGAGGAATGCATGTATAAAGGCTGGTTACATCGATTTTTGCCAGACATACATTCCTGTCCATTGGAAGTTTTAAATCACTAATGCATTGTAAAAAATGAGGGGTGTCACGTAAATAAGCCCCACAAGATTGTACCACGGGTTGTAATAATTTATCAATATACATGCCTATGGGATGTAACAAACTATCTCTAGCTGACACGATAGGTCTCCCCGGGGGTGGGTCTAAACCTTTGTGGAGCTTCGGGAGGGTGTATAGTATAGGGCATTTCGGATGTTTTTGTGTTAAAAAAGATTTCTCACCATCCGTTATCAAGCCATTCTTGAATGCTTCATCTGTGATAGCATCAATTTTCTTCTTAAAACCTGAAACTGGGTCAGAGTTAAGCAATTCATAAACATTAGCATTTTCTAACTGAGTAAATATCTCACTTCTGTAATCATTATAGTTAAGAATTACAATACCCCCTCCCTTGTCCGCTGGGCGGATCACAATATTATTGTCCTCACTTAAAGATCTAATGGCAGTCCTCTCGACTCCAGTTAGGTTCTTATGCCTTTTCTGAGATGAGGTGTTTAGTTCCGCAACACCGTGTTCAATGGCTGTTTTAAAAAGTTGTATCGAAGGGTTAACAGTCTTTGGGCAAAAAGTGCTCTTCAGACACAATGTATCCCTGTCACCCTGGGGTGCTTCACAATTTTGGAAAAAATCTTTCAAATCAAGAGTCCTTACAAACTTGAATAATTCTACTTCAAACTGAAAAGGATCGAAGTGAACAGTGGGAACATATGACAATTTTTACTTTACGTTACTTAGCAGTGAAGACTCCCCTGCTGTTAATGCATGGGAAGACAGGTTAAAAATGGGAATATTCACCTCTTTGGTGGTCTTCCTTTTTTCCCCCCTGCGTGTCGGGTGTCTCGGCCTTTTACTGCGTATGATGGGGGTAAGATGGCTATCGGAGGAGCCTCTAAAAAATGTTGTATGCTTTTATCTGTATTGCCGGCTATATCAGTGCCAGGAACACTCTTCCCGTTAGTGTCCGTATTGCTGGTGTTAGCTGCAGACACACACTCGTCTGCCTCAGAGTCCCCGGAGCTGGTGTCAACCGTGTTCCTTGGTTTACTCAAACGGGGTCGTGGAGCCTGTCTATATCTCAGCGCGCTATCTCTGACGCCACTCAGCCACATATAAACTCTATGTTGTTTGTAATCCGCGTTCATCCGCCTCAATTTTTCTCTTTTGAATCGCAATAAATTCCTTTTATATGTTTCAACTCGTGTATTTACCTTGTGTAGCATTTCACGTGCAGAGTCAAGGGAAATAAGCTCTTGATGTTTTTGCTCAAACGCAATCCGCTCTTTGCGGATCCTGGCAAGTTCAGTGGATACCTCGCCAATCACCAGGATCATCAATTCCAATGAGCAAGGATTTGTTCGGCCAATCGTGGGTATATTCCGGATTCTGAAGCCCTTCGGTATGTGCTTCTATAATATTCAGATAAAAATAGTCCATGTAGGTGCAAATCTATATCTCTTTGTTGTATCCGGATTAGTTCCTCGCTAATGTCCTTTAACGTACTGCTGGACGGCAAATCTGTTTGTGAAGTTTGCCATAATACCTGCTCGGCGTCTTGCTCCGTAACGTGCCAAGTCTCCGCTAGATCGGTCAATGTGACTCCAATTAATCAATCAACAAATGCATCAATGAAAAATATTTATAATAGAGCTCGGGTGCTGGATCCAATCGTGCTTCCTTCGGCACACAGATACAAAACAACAGGCAGATCCGCACACCGTCAGTCAATCTTCTTAATTACCCGTGTGCTACTCAGAGGAAAATGCACAGATCATTTAGAAAAAAAAAAGCGCACTCCTGGGGTTTCATGCAGGATATAAAATTTATTCGGTATCAAAAAT
>CM044432.1:58189980-58220967 GCA_024363595.1 Xenopus borealis | reverse complement strand
AAGGGGTTGTTCACCTTCAAACAACTAGTTGTTTTCAGATAGATCACCAGAAATAACGAAAACTTTTTCCAGTTACTGTTTTTTTTTTCTATTTGTAACCATTTTTCTAATATTGAAGTATAAAGTGTAATTTTTCACCTTCTAAAGCAGCTCTGGGAGGCGGGGTCACTGACCCCCCCAACTGTTCTAAACTGATACATTTAATGGATACATTTCTTATCTTTGTCCCTGCTGAGCAGAATCTCTGGGTTTCATTACAGGCAGCTGTTAGAATTGATACAATAGTTGCTAATACTCCAGAGATGTTGCTGTGAAATGTATCAATTAAATGTTGGAAAATTGTATCAGTTTAGAGTCTGCATCTGAATTACTGAGCTGCCAGACTCAAACGCTAGAGACACCAACATTCAACATTATACTTGAAAAACAGTAAAAGATAAATGATGTAAAGTAATTGAAAAAAGTCTTTATTTCTGGAAACAATTTGAAAACAACTGAATAGAAAGAGGTGTTTGGAAGGTGAACAACCCCTTTAAGCATAAAATCATGTTGGATACCATTGTGATTTAAAATGTATTCCTGTCACTTATGCGTTAGTACCACCAAAACCTTTCCTACAACCAAACTAACAGGCCTATAGTTTTCCGAATTTCAAAATCTCTTATCATTATGTCAGATCAAGAATTCTGCAAAAATAAGTAAAGCATTTTTGGAAATCACAGAGCTGAGATCTTTTAGTACCCTGGGATGAATACCACCAGGTATAAAATCTTTGTTTAATTTTATTTGTCTGTTTTGAACTTCCTCCTGAGTCAACAGTTAAAGTTTTAGAATGTTCTCTATTAAAACAGCTGCATTTCTTAACTGGTTACTCAGTTGTTTACTCAGTTGTGTAAACAGACAACAAATAACAGTTCAAAAGCTCTGTTTTAAGTCTTTTTTCATTAACACATTTACCTCACTCTGACACTAAGGGGCAGATTTACTAAGGGACGAATTTTAGAAGTAAAGAAACTTCAAAATTCGACCTATTCTAATGATTCTCTGCAAATTCCTTCGAATTCTTGGAACTTAGAAAATATTTCAGGACAGATTCTATGAGGTCCACCATAGGCTAAAATGGCAATTCGGCAGCTTTAAGCTGGCGAATAGTTGAAGACGAAGGATTTTTAAAGGGCAAGTACTTTGAAATTCAAATATTAGAAATTTTGGTTTTTTTTTCAATTCAAAAATTCAAATTTTCAAATTTTTTCAATTCGTATAAAAGTTTGGACTGTTCGATAGTTCAAGTAGCCCAAAATGACTTCGAAATTAGAATTTAAAAAATTTGAATTCTATTTGAATTTTCACTTTGACCTTTAGTAAATGTGCCCCTAAGGGTCCATCCCCCTACTTGCTTAATTTGCTGTTATATTCAGATATTTTACTATAATTTCACCCCTGCTCTTTTTATTCTCTATTCTGCTTATCTGTTCTGCAAGCTTTATTGTGCCAGAAGTTTCAGCTGACCCAGTTTACACAAATGCCTTAAATGTGCTTCTTTTTTTTAGCTTGTGGACTGCTAAAAGTCAACTTGCTTGAATCCTGGCCAAATTTCTCTAATGCTTAATTACACTTAATTCTAAATTATTCTTTTATGAAACTTATTCAACTATTCTATATTAGATCTAGTGCATAATTATAATTTGTATAGTGTGCTTTTAGATTTTGCATCTGGAAATGCATAGCATTTATTTAGATAAATCAGCTCAGTCTTAAGGGTTTAAAAAACAATAACAGGGGAATTAATTTTAGAAAATATTATTCATTTAGGTGCTGCTTGACCTTGCAACCTTGATATTTGAAGAACAGCAATCACTGGAAATCATCTTAAAGAAGATCGCAGCTACTATCCTGTCATTCATGCAGGCTCAGAGATGCACAATATTAATTGTGGATGAAGATAGTCTTGTGAGTAGTGGAATGTCTCATTACAAACTAAATGTTATTTATTTGTTTTTTTATAGTTATTATATACTGTATGCCGGTTTGACAATATTATTTTATAGGTCAAGTATTAGAATATAAATGATCTGTTTCTTTTATATTCCCATAATTCTTTCATATAGTTCCCAATAACTAACACAAAGGGGCAGTTGAACAGCTTTGCTATCTTTAAATGAGTAATAACAACAAGAATACAGGTATTTAGTTTGACTTGTGTACAGCCAAATTGAGAGTCCCAGTGTTATCTGCAAGAAAACTAAAGGTGGCCATAGACATTAAGATTCTTAAAATATCTTTTCATTATTGTAAAATCAAGCTTATCCTGAAATGATCGTTTAAATGTATCAACCTAAAGGAGAATTCAACCCTGTAAAAAAAAAACCCTGTACACCACATAGACCCTCCTCCCTCCAGCCTAACTGCCCCCCCCCCCCGGGAAAATGCCCCATACGTAATTATCTGGGAGACCAGATATCCCGTGTGTATGGAGTGTCTAGGGAAACATATTGGGGCTACTTTTATATCCATATTGGTGCATCAGCCAAAGGTTGCAATGGATGCAACGTAGTAGCAACTTGTTGTAATAATAATAAGAGGGTATTTCAATGGTTGTAATCCTTAGGTTTGACAATGATGTTGCTCATAAAGCATGCATTTAGGGATTAAGTTGAAGTTTCTTTTAGACTGACATTTCTAATGGGTTTGTGGGCATTACTGTGGGTTACCTTTATAATATTCTGTTTTGACCAAGGGATCAGTTTTGGCCTTAATGTCGGGTCCTAGTTATGGGACTGCCTATGGGTTGGGACATTGTGGTTTAGGGAGTATGGGGTTGTAATAGGTGGATTATTGTTTCCTCATTCCTAGATTAATTTCTTTATGGATCTTGAATGCTTGTTAAAGAATAATTTAGTGTCTAACATTAGAGCTGGAACCCAATCATAAGGAAGTAGTTTCCAGTATTTTGCAATCAAAGAAGAATTGGCTCTAGCTTTATTACATGAATTAGAATTCTCTGTCAGTCTTTCAACTTTCTGTTTGGGGGACTTCATTTGGAGCAGGCTAAATAAGATATTTAGCTCTAGAGTAGACAGTCTATAGGCTATGAAGACTTGATTTTGACCAAGTCACATGCGTGTAGGCTCCTTCTAAGATGACTGTATTATGGCAAAGGATATGCATGTCTACATGTATTTCTGTTACAATGCACATTGCAAATATCATGTAGATCCTGTACTGTACTATCCAAACTGGTTTGGCTGGCTTGTGGGAAATGGGATCTAGGCTACTCGTGGCTCCTGGGCACTTCATTGAGCAGGCATATTATGCTCTAAGTGAAAGTGTGTCTTCAGAATTCCTTTTGTGGAACTATTACCATTTCATATGGGGATTTTTAGCTTGCTATGTCCCGTTTGTATAATATGGAGTTTCCAGGGAAAGGGGGAAATTGTATCATACTTACAGTGTTTTCCTTTCTTTGACACTCTATGTCATAGTTTCCCGACCTTTTTTGATAGTTTCTAGAAGCTCATCACGAGACACCTGATTAGGGGTGGGGTTGAGCTTTTAAAGCTTTGGTGAGGGTCTTTCTGATGGGAGCGCTAGGGCAGGGCTATACCATGCCAGGAAAGGAAAATGACGGTATGTATGATAGAATTTTTCCTTATCACAACTACATAATACACAGATACCAAGCGCTGATTTCTAAATATTCCAGGAATTTTTTTTTAAGTATGACTAGTTTCCTGCTATGCAGAATGTATGGGTGAATAATAAGCCCTGCAGCTTGTTATAGGTGTAGGATAGTAGTGTGTGTGTGTGTCGAGAAATTCACCCTAAATCTCCACCGCCCAACTACGACTGGCCCGGCCCACCGTTCCCACTCTATTTACAGACATGCACATACATACACAAGTCTATCAAGTTATGTGCCAAAAGCTGGTAGTGCTAGGTCACAGTCTCTACCCGAAATTTTTGTGCAGAAGCTGGCCCACACATCACTCTGTCTCTTTAAAGAGTTTTTCAAATGTTTCCATTTTATGTTTAATTTTTGTTCATTGAGCCATGTTTCTCTTTTCCATGGTTTTAGTCAGTGTGATAAGAAAATATGTAACTGTTATACCAAATTGCATTATTTACAGGATACCTTTTCAAGTGTGTTTCATATGGAGTCTGATGAATTACAAGAATCTGCAAATGCTGTAAAAAGGTAATTACCAGTAAATAAGCTGCATGACTAAAGAAGGGAAACCTATATTTATATGTGAGTAGAAAACACTTAAATTGCCTTAATTTAAAATGTCATACATTTGATGGTAGTGTGAAAGAATATGGAAGTTATTATCCTTCCACTAAAGATAATGTATGATTATGTCTTTGTATAGTTTGATAAATGATTGTATAAACATATACACTACTAGTTATTTGTACACTACTAGTTATTGAATACCATTCTGAAACTTCTACCTAAAAGATTCACAGGACAGTGTTAGACACAATTGTGATCTTTCTGAGTGGGATTTGAGTTGTCCAAGTGAGACACGCATAAAAGAAAAAATATTTGACAGCAGAAGGATATAATTCATCCAAGATGTAGCTTTGTCCAATTCTCCTAATATAGCTAAAATATGTTGCAGTTCCCAACAGCAGAATCAGAAATGATTATAGAAGAGATTAAAGACATTCTTTGCTGCAATAATTATTTAAGAGGGTTTGTGTACAAGGGAAAGAAAGGACTAAGCTCTGGGTGTCATAACACAAATGACAAGACGTTGGCTTAAAGGTGAGAGCTAGTCAGATTTGTTTGTTAGGACTAGATAAGCTCTGCATATGGTTTAATGAGAAGTGGATGCTTTTTCTAAAAATAGGTTGGTATCCATTGAAAATAGAGAATCTGGAGATAATCAATTTTAGCCCAGCAGAAGAGGATCAACCCCGTAAATGCAGCCAATCATGGCACTTGTTTAGCTTGTTTGGCCAAAACCGTGGTGTTGTAACTACTAGCAACGGACTGCGACTTCAACAATCGTTCTCTGTCTAAGCAATAGAACCTGTTATCACCTCTGCTATTATTTGCATTAACACATTTTCATGAATTTTCTATCCCCTGTATTCTTGTGAGTGACTACTGGCATCTCACAGAAATATGTTTCATTTAGGGTTGTCTTTAGAGAATCATTTTTGATATTATAGTAACTGCATTTGTTTTTGTAAAAGTGAATATTCACTGTCAAAAGGGCAGGTCTTTATTCTATTTATATGTTATAGGTTGTACAGTGGTACGGACATTCCACTACATGCCTATATACTGCCATATTGAATTCCACAAACCACAGCTTTTTCATGAGCACAACAATAAAAATAGTATATTTATCACCACTAAAGGGCCTCTTAAACCCAAAGGCATAATTATTCTATAAGTAGAACTGAGGTTTGGTTGCTTTAGGATACCTAGAAACGTTTAAAGTGTTTTAAATACAAAAGATCTCCATTCCATTTCTATGTACATTCAGGGTACTGGGTATAATATATAATTTATATGAATAGGTTAAAAAAAAAAATGAAACGAAGAAAGGAAAAATAATGTGTATACTGAGCTCTGCCAATGAAAAAGTTAATGTTTTAGCAAGAGCTTTTATCCTAGAGTAAATGTAGTTATCCCAGCTGCTTAAACATATTTGTATAATGTCCAGTTAAAATTAGAAAGCTTTAAAGAGAAACAGTTGGAGTTTAGGATATGACCTATTGCCTCCTGTAATGTGCAAATTCAGTGTCTAACAATATGTCAAACAATATTTATTTTGATGTATAGTGTTTGTATAACAGCGACATCTGCAAGCCAGGCAACTCTCTAAACTCTAAATAATCTGTAGTAAAGTATTATGAAGACAATTGGTCTTTAACAAGCCTTTATATTCTGCAGTATTTTATGTGTTTATATCGTATACAGTAGATATAGTCGATAGTAGATATATATTTATGGTTATGAATTGTCAGTGATGTGATTTCCCCCTGGAGGAAAATATTTAGTCCAATCCAGTAATTCATAGCAACCATTCATGAGCTTGTAGTGGCAGGGACTGGCAGGCAGTAATAAAACAGTAATTCTCATTGGGTGCCATGTACTCCTTTACGTCTTTGGGTGTATCATATAAGACCCCCTACCCTACTTAGCTAACCTAGGTAGCTTCACAAAGTAAGAGTATATGAAGTGCTACAAATCATGCTAATGTTGTGTGATTCTACCCAAAAGAATTGTTGACAAATACAGTACAACCAATGAGATATCAATTACGCTGCGCCACTGCTTCCATGGATTCAGATACTGTGTGTATTGCTTTGAGCAATAGCTTCCATGTACACCATTGCATTGAAGAAAATATTTGATAAAATATAACATACAAGCAGCATTATATGCCTAATGTTCTCTAATATTTAGCAGCAGTTGAGCAAATGTAGTTATTTTTGCCATCTGCATATGACATCCATTTCATAAAATAAAATTATCCATTTTCTGAACAGGCATCTCATTATGCACAATGAAAGTACTTGCCAACTCAAGCAAGTCTCACTTGCAAGCCTACTGATTTTTATTTTTTTCATTTTTTTTTGCTGAAGCAATGTGATTGTCAATTATTAGCCATTAATTCACTCTTGTCTGGCTATTCAGTGGAGGTTTTGTAAGAACTGCAAGCTAAGCAGTGAATGACTAGATGTGCTGAAGCAAGTTATATAGGGCAATGCAGATCTTATTTTTAATCATTATCCTAGAAGTGGTTCTAAAAAGTGGACGTATACGTATACACTTTATGTTAAGGAAAGGAAATGTCCCTCAGACCCCAAATTATCTTCCACCACACTTGTCAGAATTGTGAGGAGAAAACTCAAAAGTGCCTTGATTATCTTTTATGCCTGTTGCTGTTTCATGTAACCCTCAACTTAATTCCTATGGGCCTAGTAATAATCTTAATAGAAATTATTATGGCATCCCTTGTTAGGACCTCTCTCTCCAACACCTATTAGGACCTCTATCCAATTCATTGAATAGAATAACCCTGCTAGTCTTATCCGTGCATTCTGCCATCCAAATCTGTGATAAACTGCACAATATCTGGCTGACTTTCTTGTAGACTATTGCGTTCTGAACCAGCACTCCTGATCCAATAAATCACTTCTGTTGTTTACCCTGCTGCAGGGGGAAGCAGGGGTGGAAGCAGGGTGGAAACACTGTTATCAGTGGTTTACTAGACATTATACCAACTTTGCAACCTTTTTTTTTGCATTCCCAACTTTGCAACCTTTTTTGCATTAATCCCATACAGACATGATCTTAACAATCACAAAGTATAAGGGAATAACAGCTGTAGCGTAGCTTGTGTAAGGTGGGCAGCATTTTAAAAGTACTGCTGAGATAAGGTGCAGGGTCCATACTGAGTTTATACTAATTTGCTCTTTCAGTGAGTCTAACAATATGGTATATTAAAGGGGTTGTTCACCTTCTAAACACTTTTTCAGTTGTTTTTGTAATTTGATTGTTTTGCAGGCTCAGAGGGTTATGCTTTGTACTGGTAGTACTAGTGTGATAAAGGCCTGCCACAAATCCATGACAGAACCTTCACCAGAAAGATTTTAAAGTCATACATGCACAAATTGTGTTTAATAATATGCATTTTTCATTTAGTAATCATATATTCAGTCTCTGTTGCTTCTAATAACCATGGTCCAAAAACCCTGATTATTAAATTATGTTTTTTTAATCAATTTTAGGGAATATGATTTGAGCAAAATTAATTACATGTATGCACAGTACGTAGCAAATACAATGGAACCAATTAACATTCCAGACATCTGTAAGGATACAAGATTTCCATGGACAGTAAGTAACAAAGATTTTCTAAGAAGTAAAATGAGCGGCACCGCTACCTCTAACTATGAGCTTTATCCCAGTATTTGCTCTAGATTAGACCTATAATCCTCAGGGGGTGGAAGCAGGGTGGAAACACTGTTATCAGTGGTATTGTAAAAGAATTGGCACCAGTGGTTCTTGTAACTGAACCATAGAACTTATTTATTAAAGAACATAATCCACATAGGAGTTCAATTAGAGGTAATCAGGAACATTGAACTCATTGGATAGGCATATACTCACAGCACTAATGGTCAGTATAAATCCCTGCAGGGTAAAAGAGAATACACAGCGTCTTTGGAAGTACTCCCAGCTTTCAGCCTTTACCCTAAGTGGAGCTCCATGGGTGTCTCTCTAGACCCAATCTCTATGCACTAACAATTTTCCTTTGCAGAAATCTAATATAGCATGTGCAAACCTGGAAATTGTTTAGCGACCTCTTCCGACAGTGGAAGAAGGTTTGCAACTTTTATAGTTTGTGCCAGTGTGCAGTGAATGTAATAAATCTTCTTAATGAAAATATTGTATTGTTTGGCTTTGTAATCTATTGGATTGCAAATTTTAATTGTGCCTTGGATTTTTAATTGCGCATTTTTAAGAAGTGGCAATTAAAAAATCACAATGCACAATTAAAATTTGTAATGCAATTAGAGTTTAAGGAAGAATATTACATTGCAAAATGTGCATTTTTATCCCTATATGTGCAAAATGTTTTTGTCTTTCTATAACATTACCCATTAGTCTCTACTTATTAATTAATGCCCGGGATTATAATCAAACTCAACACTCTATGGTGGAACCATGGCTACTCGGCTAAATAGCCCTGATTATCACTCCGACAGTAACCTATGAAAGTGAGTAACCTATCCTTACAAAATGGACCCTGAGCATGTGTGCTCAGTTTTTATATTATTGAACACTGCCATCTAGTAGCTCAACCTGAGAACTCTAGGGATCATGCTTTGGCCCCGGAAGAGAAGCCTAGCCACTATATAACTAAGGAGACCTTCAGTGACCAAACTTTAAGGGAATGCACTAGAAATGGGGAATACATATATGAGTCCCCTGCATATATATATCTTGAACTGTACTGCATCCAGATAAAACACTGACATTTGAGTTGAATGCTGACAAACATTCCTGTCAGCAAAATGATTTTTCAGCAAATTTGTATGATGACAAAATAATGATATGTTTGAAAAAAGAAAGGGATTGCAAAGGATTTATTTATTATAGGTAATATCAAATCAGAACACATTTCATAAAAATAGTTTAGAAGGATCATTAGAAAATATGTTAAAAGGTCACTAAAGACCCCATAGATTTTTAACTTTCTCTAAGCCCCCTCCCCAACCACATCACCCTTACCGCCGATAAGTTAATTGGTCCCTTATACCTGTATCCCAGCTGCAAAGCAGGTTTGGCAGCCACTATGCTTGTTAGTGTAATGGTCCATTTTCAGGTTCCACAGTGATAGAAGTTGTGTCAGCCAACAGGTCCTGAAGGAATATTTACAGATATGCTGCATGCATCACAACAGCCAACAGTTATTTCCATGGTTCATAAATGCATTTGCGATGATAGCAAATTTACGCATGTGTGCGACATGGATATTTACATATTTAGATGCAAATGTTATAGAAGCATGTCTTTATGGTAGAAATACAATGTATCTTCTAGCGATTCTACTTCCATGCACTGTACAAAGAGCCTTTTGTCTTTCTTTTGAACTAGGACTGAGATGGGTTTTTTATTCATTGGGGTCATAGTAAATTACCCTCACTGTTTCATCCAAAATGCACACATTTTCATTAATTTATATTATAGTTAGCATACAATGCTATGAGGATAAATTCTTCAATAAAAGGTAAAAATTGTTTTTCTTTGAATTGTCAGAAAAGAAACAAATAACAAAAGCTGAATCTATTTTGCTGCTTGTTAGAATGGAAATGAAGAGAAGAATTTCAAGCACATTCAGAGTCTGCTTTGCTCCCCAATCAAGAATGCCAAGAAGAATAAAGTAATAGGTATTCATTTTTAACTATATTTTACATACTATGGGGCAAATTTACAAAATTCACATGAAGGATCCGAAGTTCAATTGATATTTGAATATGCAAATTTGGCCTCTTCGATCATTGAATACCGAATTATCGAATTATTGAATAGATCGAATGATCGGATATTTGATGATTCGATCATTCGATGATCGAAGGATTTAAAATCCTTCGAATACCTACTTTGCCAGATTGAACCTACAGAATGCCAATAGAAGCCTATGGGACCCCCCCCCCCCCATAGGCTTCTTTTGCCAAGTCCTGCTCGAATACCATTCGTACGATCGGACGCTTAGATCGTTCGATATCGTACAAATTTTTCGGAGGCTCAAAGGCAAAAGTAAGATTTTTTTTGTGAAATCGAATGATCGGTATCCGATCAACGATTTCATCGAGAAATATATATATATATATATATCGAGCAAAAAGATAGCCTAAAACTATGCGATAAGCATTCAATAGTCAAATGCTTATCGAATTTCAAATAGATTCGTAGGATTTTAGGTGAATTTTAATAAATTTGCCCCTTAGTGTTTCCATCTCAACAACATTAGGATTGTGTTCTTTAAATAGTTTTACAAAAGGCGGTGAGGTGATCACCCTAACTTTAAAAACTAAGCAGAAGTGTTTCAATTATGAGCCATTAGCAGTGCAACAAAAGGATAATTTAAAAACAAACATACATAAAATCTTTAGTATTTTCTGCAGGGCTACATAAAACTTATTTCAGACACAATGCATAACTGCAAGAAATTAATTTTTCTGGTGGGTGTTGTACACTGGGGTAAAGTGTGCAAGGTACAATGGAATTCCAGATCACTTAGAAATTCAGAGACAGGAATCTAGTTAGGCTTTCTGAGCTCTCTTAGTATGAGCTTTCTCAATTCACTTTATACATTTTTCTTATTTTCCAAATATTTACAGTGTTTCATTACTAATATAATTAATTCAAATCAACAGTATTGATTTGAATTCATTGCAATTTGTACAATTTGTCCAATGAGTCTTTGAGTGCAGCAAATTATATTAATGGGAAGATGTATCTCTTGTGATGTTGCTCTGCTTGTAAAGTTAGTTTGACTTTTCTCTGACATTTCTCTGGTTAGTTCTAAACAGAGAAACATCACAAGACCTTCCTCTTATTCTACCAACAGTTTTTGGTATAATTTTTTTTCAAGGGTTTATGTTTATGATATGTAATATTACACACCTTATCATCACATTCCACATATTATCAGTTATGCTGTCTTACATATTGTCAAGTGGCAAACATAAATAGCATGATTTTTCTGGAACAGATTTGTAAATGTAGAATACATTATGGTTTGGGGAGCTCAGCTGCTGTAAGACTTATGGATCAAGACCCAACACCCTCTATTGCATTTTTCCTTCAAGACGTATCCCTACATATAGCTGTTACTGTAATAATAGGCACAAGATTTTCTACATTTCTAGTAAACCAACCAATCAGCAAGAATCTTTTTTGTTCTGTGGTTACTCAGTGCTTAGCATCATTACTTTCCAGTGCTGGTGTCCTCAGTTTGCTTCAGAGTTGGCCACTATCTGCAAGGAGTTTGAATGTTCTTGCATGGGTTTCCTTTTGGTGCGTAGATGTAAAAAAAGAATATGAGAACTAGTATACATCCTGCATGTTGCCAAATAACATTTTTCATTGAATAATCCATTTTTATAATAAAGGAGTCTGCCAACTTGTAAACAAGGTGGATGAAAACTCTGGCAAAATTAAGGCTTTCAACAGAAACGATGAACAATTTCTAGAAGCCTTTGCCATATTCTGTGGCTTGGGAATTCAGAACACCCAGATGTATGAAGTTGTGGAGCGTGCGATGGCCAAGCAGATGGTGACATTAGAGGTGAGCCCACAGTAATGGAATTGTTTCTTGGAATTCTACTCTCAGCAGACATAACTTGTAACTTTTAATCCTCAGTCATAATGTGTTCTTCAGTTTGTATATATATTCCATTCTCCCATCTGTTGTTTACAGAAAATCACATGTTTTTATATTTTTAATGTTCTTCTGAATTTTGGTTTACATATGATGGTTAAAATTGCTCAAACGGTTGATATCTTTGGGGTAATAGTGTTATTAAACAACTGAAACTGTCCAGTCTGAATAGGCATGTTTGAATACGATTATTAGTGCAGCTATGAACATGTGCAAGATCTGCCTAGGCAAATAAAGGTGTTAAAAACCTTAACATGGTTCCTCCTGTATAGAATAAAATCCAAGATTTGCTTTCTGTATTGTGTTTTGTCATCATTCTAGATCAGACAAAGCACTGTGGTGTCATCTGCATAATTGAAGATGAACAGTCAGAGGTGTATAAGAAAAAAGACAGCATCCTTGTGGTGTGCCAGTGCAATTAAAGATTATGGGAGACAATCTTAAACTATAGTCTGTTAGAAAGAAAACTAGCTTTACAAACTGTTGTCTAAGTTTGATTGGATTTATAGTATTAAAAGCATGACTGTTGTCTTGAAACAACTTTTAGATGTGTACTTTTCCATGGATTTTTAGGAAGTGAGGGAAAACAGCTATAGTACAAGTTGATCCAGGAATTGGTCCAATTGCCATCTTGGAGTCAGGAAGGAATTTTATCCCCCTCTCAGGCAAATTGGAGAGGTTTAAAATGGGTTTTTTTTCACTTTCCTATGAATCAACTAGCAGTTAGGCAGGGTATATATTTAGACTTAAACGTTTGAGCTTGATAAACATGTGCCTTTTTTTCAACCAAGCTTACAATGTTACTATGTAGTTCAGTGCTAGGGCTAGAACAGTGTCTTCTATTGAGAGTTGAGAAGAATAGAGCTGATACAGTGGGACCGAATTCTTCAAGGTACTTAAAGGGATCCTGTCATGGGAAATTTTTTTTTAATGCATCAGTTAATAGTGCTGTTCCAGAAGATTTATGCACTGCAATCCATTTCTCAAAAGAGCAAACATATTTTTTAATATTTCATTTTGAATTCTGACATGGGGCTAGACATTTTGTCAATTTCCCAGCTGCCCCTGGTCATGTGACTTGTGCTCTGATAAACTTCAATCACTCTTTACTGCTGTACTGCAAGTTGGAGTGATATCACTCCCTCCCTTTCCCCCCCCCAGCAGCCTAACAACAGAACAATGGGAAGGTAACCAGATAACAGCTCTTTAACACAATATAACAGCTGCCTGATAGATCTAAGAACAACACTCAATAGTAAAAACCCATGTCCCACTGCTATTCAGTTACATTGAGAAGGATAAACAACAACCTGCCAGAAAGAAGTTCCCTCCTGAAGTGCTGGCACAAGTCACATGACCAGGGGCAGCTGGGAAACTGACAAAATGGCTAGCCCCATGTCAGATTTCAAAACTGAATATTAAAAAATCTGTTTGCTCTTTTGAGAAATGGATTTCAGTGCAGAAGTCTACTGGAGCAGCACTATTAACTGATGCATTTTAAAAAAAAACATGTTTTCCCATGACAGTTTCCCTTTAAAAGGAACAGGTGTTAGAGCAATGGGTCTGCAATTATCGAGGCTGAATTTGTTACTTTGGGACAGGTATAATCATGAAGGTCTAAAAATTAAGTCTTGTTTGAAGAAGGCATATATTTTAGCTAGTCTATATTCACAAATTTGTAACTATACAATAGTTGATCTTTTTAAAAGATTTAAGATTTTCCAGCTTAGAGACATGAAAGATTGAGTCTTATAGTGTTCCTTTAGTCAGGTCAGTTAATATTATCTGCTAGGATCTTCTCCGTTTCAAATCATACTCAGCAGTTGTTGAGATATTCTGGGAGACTATTATTCATATGTATGCAACTACTTTTGTGATGCTCTCGAATGATTGCTATAGGTAGTTGATGTTGACAGTGAATTCTTTGAGTGAAGTCAAGAGTATGGTTTTCTTGATAGCTTTTTGCAAGAGAAACCTGGGCATTTTTTGAAAGACTTTATATACAATTTTTTTACTAAAATAGGCTGTTATTTTTTAAGGCAAGCAGCACAAATGGAGGTGCAGCAGTTGATTTAACAACTCGTCAATTGCTGCACCTCCACTTTCTTATATATAATATGAATATAATATATACACAGATATATATATATATATATATATATATATATATATATATATATATATATATATAATAAAGATCCAGAGAAAGCACTCACGGCAGGTCCATTGGTAGTGTAGCAAAGTAGTTTATTCACACATAGTGCATCAACGCGTTTCGGCTCACATGGAGCCGTCGTCAGGATATATATATACATATAATATATAAGAATTAAAGAAGTTAACAGCTTTTAAAAATCAATTTCTAAAAGAACAACAAACTATAAGGACCATGGATATACATAGGACATTAGAAATATACATTATATACTGTAATTTTGTTTATTTTTCTTTTTGTTCTCTTTTTTTATCAGATCAACCATGAGATAAGCATTCATTTAGACTTAGGGAGAAATTTAGAAGTATCAAGATTGATCCTTTTAAATCATTCCAAACGATTCAATCTTTTCTTCTGATTTAGTAAAACTTTCCAAATAAACATGTTCCTTTTTCCAAATGTGTTTGATTGCTTTGTAATGTATCTCTTTTACAAACTGTACACTTGTACAGTTAATGGTAAATCAGTCCCTTTGTCTGAAGTACCTACAGTATTTGCAAGTATTTGCAAGTAAGTGTTTTTGTTGAAAGGTGAAGTGGAAACAACACAAGCAGCCAGTGCAGTTTACTGAGGATATAAAGCAAGGACCTAAGTAGCCCAACCTGGTGATCAGAATTCTGTATGCAGGGGCGCTGTGCCACCTCAGATGCCAGGATCGCCCCTGCCTGTATGATGTAAAGATCGCAGCGAAGATGAACAATAGTTATAGATTGGAAACATGAGTGTTATAGTCTGTTTTAGCCACCAACTTATTTAATGGACTGGCATCAGCTTGTTGAATTATTACCACAGGTCCAACACTATTCCTGTTGTAGAATGAAGAGACATCTTGCTCCAAGTGACTCACAAATCAAAGTGCTATTTCTAATGCATACACCCTGCAGTAAGTCACTATCAGATGCTAGTATAACACCCATGTAGCCATTCATTTAGTATCTTCTATAAGTGCATTTCCCAGAAAAAGTTTGCAGTTATAGAATAACCAAAGTTTTGTTTTGGTGTAGATTCTTTCATATCACGCATCTGCTGCTGAGGAAGAGACAATGGAGCTGCAGGTAACAGCGGTAAAAACATTTTATTTCCCTATATATAGAATACTTAAATGGAAAGCACTTATGACATCATTTTCTGTAAAAGCAATTATCAATGTACAAGGTGTACTTTTATGAGACACAGGCAAACATATATTCAAGTTTAAGGTGGGAATTCAAGGGATAAAAGTTGACTTTAGCTTGTAAATTACAGAACCCACTGTCTGTAATCACTGACTGACTGCTCCCTGTTAATGTAAATGTACAGAGTGTAACAAACTTAGGGTTCATACATATAACGGATGCAAAGCCATTGAGATCATACTTTATTCATCCAGACGAAATGCAATTAGCCAAATCTCCCACTAGAACAAAGCTAATCTGTAATTTAAAACACACAGGGAGAGAGGAAATCCTTCCTAACTTCAAAACACAATCATCATAACTATATGATATTTTCTTTGCTTGAGGTGATTATATCCCATTCTAAGGAAGCTACAGCATGTACTGCCCTAAGATAGACTTTTGATTAAACCAGTCTTAAAATTTACTCATCATGTATTTGCATATGTTGCTTGTGTGCCTTCTAAGGCTTCTCTATTTCAAGGTAAATAATAAATTAAGCTGTTAATTAAACTGATGTCCACTAGTGATGGGCGAATCTCCCCAGTTTCGCTTCGCCGAAAAATTCGCGAAACGACACACGACTCGTTTATTCAGCTAATTTTCGCCAGCCAAAATTTTGCGAATGTATTCGCCAGCGGCGAATCGCGGGAATTCGATGCGAATTCGCCCCTGGCGAATAAATTCGCCCATCACTAATGTCCACTCTATGAAACTTTTGTTCTTTTGTTTCACCAAAGATATTACCAAAAAGTAATATTCTTGAGTAGTTCCATCTTATTTATATAAAATGATTCAATTTGCTCTCAGTTTGACTCCTGGTCTGCTAATATATGTACCACTTGGATAAGTAAGTTTTGTAAAATTTAAATTCATCATCATCATGCTAACTACCTCCTTATAAAAGATAATCATAATACTTTGTTACAAACAATTCTTCATAACACCTTGCTGACTGTCTATAGCAGTTTTATTCCATGTAATGTAATGCATCTCTTACTATGTGTTCACAAACTTTCGCTACTTTCCCTACTACTAATGAAACCGCCTATATTTTCCATATCTCTACAATTTGAAATACTGTTACCTCTTCAGTTTTAAGTCAGCTTTAAAGTATTAGCTAATATATTAGAAATTCTGTCTTTCTATTAAACATTACACAAAGGCTTTTCTAACATCAGTACACTCATTGTAAAAAAATTGTTTTCAATGCTACTAATTCCCTTTTTCCATTTTATCTACATTTCTGCTTGATATTTGCAGTAATATTTTATGTTTGTTTCTTCACTAGCTCATTAGCTGTACAGTAGATTGAAGTTTAAATATCTGTATAAGAGCAAACCTACCAACTAGAAACAATTGATAGATGTGTATGTTGTAAACAGGCGTGAGACTGAGAAATGACTTAATAACAGTAAGGGACATTATAAAGGCAAAATGTAATAACTGCAAATCATTTCAATACCAAGTCTAAAAAATGGTTTGATCACCTGGTGAGTCCAGTAAAAAGGCAAAATTGGATAGAGTCTTAAAATACATTTTTATACATTTTTCTCAGCAAACTCCAGTTTATTTCATATATTACAACAATATCCATTATGAACCTTAATGCAATAGATTATAAAGGCCAAGTATATGTTGTCTATTATCTCTGCATAGAAATACTGTAATGAGAAAATGTTAACCTATTTTATTTTTATATGTAGTGAAATTATATACGCAAAAGACCAGTGAAAACTGAATTAATAAAGTGCCATAAATTGCTTTTATAATTTAATGAACTAAGATCATAGTATTGTATTTTACTGGGAATAAAATTGTAGCTATTTGTGCTGCTAGAATTGATTGATAAAATCCCATCGACGACATTTCCCAAAAAGCCTAAATTATTTGGTTCTTTGTAATACATTTTGTTTCTTTTTACCAGACCCAATTAAAATATGCTAAATGTTCTAATGGTGATCAGACCAGTTAAATGTCTCCCATACCACAGATTATTTTATTATGCATACAGAGGCATTTCTAGAAGCTTATATGTTAGATTTCTGATAGCTTTGACTAATTCATGTTTCTTGTTTCTTAAAGGGAGCCATTGTGCCATCTGCACAATCACTTAAACTAACAGAATTCTACTTCAGTGATTTTGAGCTTTCTGACATGGAAACCACATTAGCCACAAGTCGAATGTTCACAGACCTCAACCTTGTGCAGACCTTCCAAATGAAATATGAGGTAGGGACACTGTAAAAAAAATATGCTCCTGAATGGAGCTTAGCATTGGGGATTTAAAACAGTTTGTGACTTCAGATGTTCTGTTTATGCCAGCCAACCCTACACAACAGTAATGTCATTGAAGGCACACAACACACACAGGAGTAACCATGAAAGGTCCTGTCTGTTCTGGTCACATCATTTGAGAAGTGCTCAACATTCCAGTTATGCAAAGACACATTCTGTCACTTACGTAATCATTGTATTTTATGTCTCCTGTTTATATTTCTGCATTTTGCCAACTCTTTTCAACTATTCATAAATCAAGTTAACTACATCAGTAACAAAAGTGCATTTGTTTTTATATTTTCTTCAAAAGACACTTTGTCGGTGGATCCTGAGTGTGAAGAAGAACTATAGAAAAAATGTTGTATATCACAACTGGAGGCATGCCTTTAATACAGCCCAGTGTATGTTTGCCGCCCTGAAAACTGGCAAGATTCAGGTAGATCCAAGGGACTACTAAATTAGTTGTTAGTCATCATTTTTATACATTTTCAAATACAAATAAATGTATGGACCCTTACTTCAAAAATCATATAAACCATGTCAAACATCACATCCAATGGTCTGTCTCCTCTGCCCTGTTTGTTTTCATCACTAATGTTATCTACCTTGCCTGTCCTGTCTGCTCACTCTGACTGTTTCCTAGTAATGCATTTTCCTTCAGCCCTCCTCCATCTATATGGCCAACCACCCCAACAGTTACAGCTGTGCAGTGTCCACTGCATCATTTCACTTCAAGATTTCTTATTGTGTGACTTTGTTATTTAAAGTATTGTCCTGAGAGCATATATTATTTCGCTCAGAATCAGACTTTTGGAGCTAAAAATCTGCTCTGCACTCCTTTAACACCAGCCTTTCCCAAGCCAAACAAACATACTTTACTTCACTCATTAACTCCCTTTCCAAAAAACCAGCACAACTATTCTCCACCTTTAACACTCTCCTTTCCCCTTCTCCACCCCCTCCATGCACATCTGTCTCTGCTCAAGACATTGCTGAGCACTTCAAAAACAAAATTGATCAGAGGGGACATCACACTACTCAACCCCCCTAGGCTTCCACCACCCTCCCTTCACACTCCCCAGTCTCTCCTGTGCTCCTTCACCCCTGTTACTGATGAGGAAGTCTCAAAACTTTTGGCCTCCTCTCACCTTGCCACCTGCCCGCTTGATCCTATTCCTTCAAAACTTCTCCGCAATACGAACCCTTGTCTAATTAAAGCCTTAACTCATCTATTTAATCTCTCGCTCTCAACTGGACTATTCCCGTGCTCTTGTCACCCCCACTCTGAAAAAAACCTCTCTTGACCCCTCCAATCTTGATAACCTCCGACCTATCTCTCTGCTACCTTTCATCTCTAAACTACTAGAGCGCCTAGTCTACAACCGATTAACCTAATTCCTCTCTGACAATAACCTGCTGGACCCCTTACAATCTGGTTTTAAACCACAACACTCCACTGAAACTGCTCTAACTAATGAGTTTTTAACAGCTAAAGCCAACAAAAATTGGCCTTCATGACACAGCCCTGTCCTGGTTTTCTTTTTACCTCACTGATCGTTCCTTCAGTGTCTCCTACAACGGAGTAGCATCTTTCCCCCTACCGTTCTCTATCGGGGTTCCTCAAGGCTCTGTCCCGGGACCCTTAGCTCATATGGTTTCCACTACCACCTCTACGCTGATGATACTCAGATCTATCTCTCCTCTCCTGATCTCAACCCTGAACTCCTAACTCATGTCTCCTCCAGCCTGTCTGCTATCTCTACTTGGATGTCACAATGCTACCTTAAATTAAACCTCTCCAAAACGGAAATGGTTCTTTTTCCTCCAACTAACACTAGTAACATCCCGGAAGTATCCATCGTAGTTAACAATTCCAGTATCACCCCGTCTCCCCAGGCCCGGTGCCTTGGTGTCATCCTAGATTCTGCCCTGACATTTACTCCTCATATCCAGTAACTTGTAAAGTCATGTCACTTCCACCTAAGGAACATATCCAAAATACGATCATTTATCAGCCAAAATTCTTATTCACTCTCTTGTCATATTGCGTCTAGTCTATTGTAACTCTCTTTTAATTGGCCTTCCCCTCCAGAAACTGTCACCTCTCCAGTCCATAATGAACACTGCTGCTAGGCTTATACACCTCAGCAACCGCTCTTCTTCTGCCATGCCTTTCTGCCGATCCCTGCACTGGCTTCCACTGCCCTTCAGAATTAAATTCAAATTAATGACCCTGACATTCAAAGCACTTCATAACTCTGCCCCTCCCAACATCTCTGAACTAATCTCCATATACTCACCCAACCGCTTACTACGCTCCTTTACTCACCTGTTACTCAACTCTTCCCTCATTACCTCTTCACATGCTCGCATTCAAGACTTTGCAAAGGCTGCACCCCTCCTCTGGAATTCTCTCCCATGGTCTGTCTGACTTTCTCCCAATCTTTTAGCTTCCAAGAAATCTCTTAAAACCCACCTTTTTATATGTTATTATTATTAATAATAATAATAATAATAATAATAATAAAGGGTGGCAGGTTCTAAAATGTTTTGGTATTTATTCAATCTGTATCTGGATTAAAAGAATTGTCTGGTATAGACTAATCTAACACACTGAAATACTGATATATTGCACAAATCAGACACCATTACCTGACATTCCCTAGCCTAGATAGTTAAATACTCACTCGTTACATATTCACGGAATAAAAGAAGTTACTTGAGCCTATATATTCTCCAATATAAATTTTCTGTCTATCTATCTCTCTATCTTTATACAGGTATGGAATCTGTTATCCAGAAACCCATTATCCAGAAAGCTCTAAATTATGGAAAGGCTGTCCCCCATAGATTTCATTATATCCAAATAATGCAGATTTTTAAAAAAAATATTTCCCTTTACTCTGTAATAATAAAACAGTAGATTCTACTTGATCCAAACTAAAATACAATTAATCCATATTTGAAACAGAGCCATCCTGCTGGGTTTATTTAACGTTTATTTGTTGTATATTTAAGATGTGAAGATCCAAATTACAGAATGATCCATTATCTGGGAAGCCCCAGGTCCCTATGAATCTGGATAATAGGTCCCATACCTGTATATACAATCAACAATTAGCTAATATGTAAATTTCTGAGAGAAATTCAGAAAGGGGACAAATAAAGCATTACTTAATATAATGGTATTATATTTTTTTCTTTTTAAGAGCAAGCTAAGTGATCTAGAAATCCTTGCACTGATAATTGCCACCCTGAGCCATGATTTGGACCACAGAGGGGTGAACAACTCTTTTATACAGAGGTGAGTTAAAATGCAAATAAAACTGAGATAAAGTTACTGAAGGCCAGAAGTCATTCTAAAGAGAATATTATTTTTAACTCCAACTTACACTAACACTTTGGGTGACCTAAGATTTACAGTATGCTAATCATGTTGAATGCCATTTAATTGCCTGTAGACAAAAGTATGATTCTCTGTTTAATCCATGGGGCAGATTTAATAAGGGTCGAATTTCGAGGGTTAGAAACACTCGAATTTGACCCTCAAACATTTTCCCGAAATAAAATCCGACAAAGTCGAATATCGAATTTGTAGGATTTTACCACTAGTGATGGGCGAATTTATTCGCCAGGGGCGAATTCGCGGCGAATTCCCGCGATTCGCCGCTGGCGAATAAATTCGCGAAACTGGCAAAAAAATTTGCAAAAAAAAAATTTACCGCGCAAAAACGAGTCGCACGGCAAAAACGACGCGCGACTCGTTTCGCGAATCGGCGAAAAATCAGCGAATTTCTCTGGAAATTCACTAATTTTTCGGCGAAGCGAAACGCGCCCGTTTCGCCCATCACTATTTACCACCAATAGCGATCGTCCGATTTCATGAAAAAAACGTACGAATACAATTTTTTGTGAAATCTGATTTTTTTTTTTTTTTTTTAAATCGGATGATTTCTGTTCAATGAAAAAAAACTTAGAAAAAGCCTATGGCAGCTCTAGGTAGGTTTAATCTGGCAAAGTAGGCAACCGAATAAAATTTTAAAGGTTACGTACATCGACCATCGAATGGTCGAAAGATTTTCTTACTTGAATCATATGATTTCGATTCGATTCGATCGAATTTTGCAAATTCGATGGTTGAATCAGCCCCAAAAATTTTTTTGAAAATTTTATTTTTTGCATTGGAATCCTTCACCCGAACTTAGTAAATCTGCCCCTAAGTGTTATGTGTTGATCAGGGTTACAAAACAGCAAGTATTTGTCTAGGCTGTGAAGCAAAAAATAGATATGCTGATATCTATTTCCCAGCATATGGAACATAACCTATACAGTGGGCACATGTGTAGAGCAATTTAACAACTATATCTTTTATTAAGGTTTCCCGGGCTAGTGTAATGTAATGTATTTGCTGCAATATATACAGTATATACAGTATGTCCATTGAACTTTTACTTCCTGCCATATTCAAATTAGGCAACGCTAGAGCAACTTCGCTTTGCTTGTCAAAGTAAGCTAGTGCATCTTCGCCACAGTTTGGCTCCCTGGACACAACTTCGCATTTTACTGAATTAGAGTTGCCTGAGCGAATTTCCGACTGGCAAGTTTTGCGATGTGAGCGAAGCAGATGCCAGTGAAGTTTCACTCTTTAGTGAATTTGCCCCTTGGTATTTTTAAGTTTCACATTAACATTTAATTCTCCATCCATTTTTCTTTATTGTAGATGTTGCTTCTTTCCTCAAGATGGTTACACACAGAACATGAATTCTTCTAAAAAGTCTTATTCCTGATCTGAGGGTCAAATAATTATATGGGGTATCCACTCACCGTTTTGGCTTTGTTGCAACATACTCTTCTCCCTATATCACTGAATTATCAGGCAAGGCAGTACAGACCTACTGAAATCCCTTTGAAGTTTAGTTGCTCTATCCAGAGGTACTATATATTCCTTTCACCCATATTATTTTGCTAATCCTGTTGTATATGGGTGTCGGATTGGCCCTGGCGGGTAACCAGGAGACAATCTGGTGGGCCTTGACCTTTTTTAATGGGCCCCCGCCGGGTCAGACCCTTCTCCTGATCAGATTGTACATGTTCGCCGAGCTGTGCCGTCCGCAGGTGTGCCAAGTTCACTCGCCGCATCACTGTAGATGGGCAGGGGGGTCAGAGGGGGCCCTGGACAGTAGTCCCGGTGGACCCCCCAGTCCAACCCTGTATATGTGTGAACCTATACTGTAAAGTCCTAAAGATTGTGTATCCTGTATGTACCCTGGGTAGTGATTGGCGATTCTATCCCATTTCGTTTCGCCGAAAAATTAGCAAAACAAGTCGCGTCACGTTTTTTTTTTACATCAGCGGATTTTCGGCAGGCAAATTTCCGTTGGCGTTTTGCAAATTTATTCGCCGTCGAATAAATTCGACCATCACTAACCCTGGGATTTGCCATCAAGTTGATCACTGTCCTTCCTAGGGATTCCTTAAACAATCAACCATCTCCCCTTGATTAGTGGGACCCCCCCCACCCCATTCCCCCTTGTGTAGTAGGTTTTTCTGATTCAAAAGGAGTTGCTGTTTTTAAAATTAAATTGGTGTTCTTTTGAGGTTATATTGTTTGTGCTTGTGTGCAAATTAAAAGGAAATATGTGCTTATTGTAGCTCATGTGATTTACATGGCAAAGGAATTGATGGGCTAGTCCTCCCTCTATGGAAAGAAACTGGATAATGATATAATCAACATATTGTTGTGGATGTGAGTGGGCTCTAAAGTCAGGAGAGCTTGGCAGAAAGTAGGAAGCTAAACATGCTCTAGGGCAGGTAAACCCTTAGGGTATTAAATCTGTCATCCCAGGTGGATTCCATTTGTTAAACCCTATTTCATGCTGCAGATTTGCAATCCAAATAAGGAGAGAATGTTCTGTACACTCTGTAACCTATATCCTTACACTGTAATGCTTTTTTGGAGGGGAGTAAATGAAATAGAAACCCTGCTTTAAATAGAGGGTGTATATTCCCTTTTAACATAAGATTTGCCACATTTTTGTATCGGATTGTTGTTTTATTTGGCCTCCCAAATAAAATCATCCCTGAGCAAATGTATCATTACAAAAGCCAGGAAATTTGCTTAAAACCCTGTTTGGAACTATGTTAAAAAACACATTAAAGAACAGCCTAAAATGCAAATTTCACATTTATCGAAGAAAAGTGCTGCTGTGCCTTATTTCATACAGAAAGCATGGGCTGAATAGAGTAAATATTCATCAAGGGACAGAGCAGGCTGGTATATAACTTTAATTGACTGCGTTATTGATGTGTCTAAATACTGGCTGTTGGGTGTAATTCATTATGGGGTTTTCTGAGTAGACTGTATGTGAAAGTTAAGTAAATTGGTTAGTCAACCCCATGAGTTTCACACGAGTTACTTCATAAACATAATTTTTGCATTATAGGGTTTATAAGCCAAACTAATAAGGAGATATCCGTGTGCCTGGTTATGCCCTAAAAAGTAGGCGCTGTTTGAGAATATTTTTGAAACAATTTCTATGATGTATGTTGTATTTTAATTACATATTAATATACATAATACATTAGAATGGTGTAAATAATTTTCTGTGAGACATGCTGTCCTGATGGACTAAGGGGCAGATTTACTAAATTCACATGAAGGATTTGAAGTTCAATCAAATTTTCAAAAAGTTTCGAATTCTAATTTTCGAATGTTTTTAAATACAAAGTGGACCAGTGAATTTTGAAAATTCGATCGAATCGAATGATTCAAATAAATATCTATTTGAATATTCGACTATTCGACAGTCAAAGTACTTCCCCTTTAAATTTGTATTCGACTGCCTAGTTCGCCAGATCAATGCTACCAAATTAGGATTCAAAAAGTTTGATCAAATAAAAAAAATTGATCAGTTCGAAAGTTTTGATCAACTGATCAAATTTTTACTATTCGATCATTCGACCAATCGAATAGCGGTAACATTCCCTAACTATTCACATGGTCGAATTTGAGGGTTTTTTAACCCTCGAATTTGACCCTCAGTAAATCTGTCCCTAAGTGTCATTATCCAAAATACCCCAGTTTGAATGTAGGGATCCACCATTAAGTTACCCCTCTTAAGGATCTGGCAAAAACTAATATACAGTTGTAGGTGTCAAATGACACTTAAAAAGTTATTGTTAAAGCGGTGGTTCACCTTTGATGTAGCTTTTAGTATGTTGTAGAATGGACAATTCTAAGCAACTTTTCAATTGGCCTTCATCATTTATTTTTTTATAGTTATTTGCCTCTTTCTTCTGACTCTTTGGTGTGTCTCTGACCCCTTCTAAAAAACAAATGCTCTTTAAGGCTACAAATGTATTGTTATTGCTAATTTTTATTACTCATCTTTTTTCTCAGGCCCACTCCTGATCATATTGCAGTGTCTTATTAGAATCAATGTATGGTTGCTAGGGTAATTTTAACCCTTGCAACCAGATTGCTTAAAATACTAATTGAAGAGTTGCTGAATAAAAAGCTAAATAACTCATAGACCTTAAATAATGAAAAATGAAAACTAATTGCAAACAGCTGGAAACGTTACATTTTTAGGTTGTTACATTAGCACCTAATGCAACTAAGCCCATCCTCATAGGTGCAATAAAGAATTTGACATTTTACCATGGAAGAGATAAAATTAGGCACAATGTCCCTTGAGCAGTTAAAAGATATGTTGGGATTTAAGAAATGTGAATAAATAAGAGTGACCTAAGACCACAGCTTACAACATAGAAAAGTGACACTGAAACTTAAAGGGGAACTTCCCTTTTTATTTTTTGCATACTGAAATAAAATGTAATTATCAGCTGCCAAAAATACATTCAGCATTTCCAGTGTTTTTGTAGTTTTATTTATTTGGTCCAAATCTCTGTGCTGTGTCTGTCTCTTGATTGATACTATAATGTAAGCTAATGCTCCTCCAGCCAAGACAGCAGTGAACATCTGCTTGTTTCAAGAGTCAAACCCAAATGTGCAATTAAAGCTTTCAATAGCAAATAGCACATTACAAATAATGGGATTCATATTATTAATATTAGAGTATATACAATGTAGACTTTCATATTGTCATTTTTGTATTTATTTTATTGAAATAAACCAGAAATAATTATTGTTTTCCACCAGAAGTGAACATCCTCTAGCACAGCTGTACTGTCATTCCATCATGGAGAACCACCATTTTGACCAGTGCCTCATGATACTAAACAGTCAGGTGAGCAGGCTTTCAGTGATGGCAACAGTTTGGTGTAGCTGAGTATTCTAAACACAAAGGCTTAGTGTTGTTGCTTAAAGCTGGTGAAGCGGGCTGCAGACTAGTTTACCCACAAAACAGTGTATGGGGGGGGGGTTTGGTTGAATGCGTGTTTGCTTGCTTATATCTTCTCTGAACTATAGTAAGTCGAAGGATAACATAATTGTAACCTTTTTATGTGCTATTGGAGAAATTAGCAAATGTGGGGACTAAAACTCTGCAATAAAAACTTTATCTGAAGATCAGGACATACTGAAATCAAGTAAGTAAGCCTGTTAAAATGGCAGTTAGCTCAAAAATATGGTCACAGGTTTAGCTTTCTAGTGAATTATCCCCCAGACCAGGGATCCCCAAACTTTTTTACCCGTGAGCCACATTCAAATGTAAAAAGAGCTGGGGAGCAACACAAGCATGAAAATGTCCCTTGGGGCACCAAATAAGGGCTGTGATTGGCTAGTTGGTAGCCTCTATGGGGACTGGCAGCCTACAGGAGGCTCTGCTTGGCACTATACTTAGTTTGTAAGCATTTAAACCTTGTTTCCAAGCCTGGAATTTAAAAATAAGCACCTGCTTTAAGGCAACTGAGAGCAACATCCAAGGGGTTGAAGAGCAACATGTTGCTCACGAGCTACTGGTTGGGGATCACTGCCCCAGACATTGTATATCAGTAAAACTGGCCATAGACACAAATAAATGGGATTATGTGTAGTGTCCCATCATTTTTCTTACCATGTCAATCGGTCGTTCAGTCGATCAGATTTATATCGGCTATCGATAAGATCTCTGCATGTATTGCACATGATGATTTCAGTGGGGGACTGTGACTACTATTTGTCAGACATAACTGTTGTATGATTGCTGTCTGTAAATTAATGGCCAGAACATTATCTGATTTCTTTTTTTCCCTACTTATTTTAACCTGACTCATTAATGGTAGATTGTTGGACTAAAACAAACAAGTGTTTGCCGCACAAAGAATAAAATCTGCAATCTTAATTATGCTGTTACATATCTTAGAATATTTTTCAGTATGTTGTTGCATATTTTTGCCTTTAGGGTAACCAGATTCTAAGTGGCCTTTCTGTTCAAGACTACAAGACTGTTCTGAAGATGATCAAAAAAGCCATCCTTGCTACTGATTTGGCACTGTACATTAAGTAAGCGATGCCTACTGATTTACTTTTTCCTCTTTATAGAAATACATTGAAAGTTAATTTGCAATAATAATCGTAGCTTGTATGATTTAAATGCTTTTATGGGAAACCCATGGCTATTATGAAACATTCACACATATATAAATGAAAGTATCTTGGCGCTGCTGACTTTATGAGCTCTCAGAATGACATCCTGCTTTGCTTTAAGGAAACCATAGGAAAAAAAGGCAGGAGCGAGCAGCTTTTCCCAAGCACAAGGAGTGAAGAACCCAAACAGAAGTTTTCCTTTCTACTGTACATATACAGGCAGATTTACAAAGGGTCGAAGTGAAAATTCAAAATTCGAAGTAATTTTTGGGTAGTTTGATTATCGAACAGGCCAAAATTCGACTTGAATTAAATAAAAATTGATTTGAATTTTAAAATTCGACCATTTTAATTTCGAAGTACAGTCTCATAAAAAAATTTGAATTTGACCCTTCACCACCTCAAACCTGCCGAATTGCTGTTTTAGCCTATGGGGGACTTAACGATTCAACAATTTTTATTCAATCGAAAACAGTTCATTTTCAATTGAAAAAACACTTTTCAAAAAATTCAATGGTCGATTTAAAAACTTTTAAAATTCAACCCTTAGTAAATATGCCCCATAATGTCAAATAGTGTAAGGCTTCATTAAACTTCTGCCCGTTTTCTTAACCGTATTTTAGCACAAAAATCTTTACAATATGTTCAGTAACATGCAACAATTTTTTTCGCCCATTGGAGTCTATGGCTGTCTTTTTTGCAGCAAAAAAATTTTGCTCTTTGCTACTCAACCTATATGAATTTTTTTTTGCCCTTCATGGTCACATACTGAACACCACTAGGCTTATAAACATATACAGGTATGGGACCTGTTATCCAGAATGCTCGGAGCCTCGGGTCTTCTGGATAACAGCTCTTTCTGTAATTTAGATCTTCATACCTTAAGTCTACTAGAAAATCATGTAAACATGAAATAAACCCAATAGGCTGGTTTTGCTTCCTATAAGGAATAATGATATCTTAGTTTGTATCAAGTACAAGCTACGGTTTTATTTTTTTTTATTATTACAGTGAAAAAGGGAATACATTTTTGAAAATTTAGATTTGCTTATAATGGAGTCTATGGAATACAGCCTTTCCATAATTTGGAGCTTTCTGGATAACAATTTAACTGATCCCATACATAGAGCCATTCATTATATTTTTAAAAACAGTGGTTATGATGCCATTAGTTACACTGTGCTTAGTAATGTTCTGTTTCTCATAAGACTCACTGACACATGTATATTATGAAACAAAAAGTATCCCATTGTGTCCAGTATAAGGATAATTTAAGTAACCTAAAGGATTCCATAACCCTTTATATGACTTTAGGTGCTCATGGAACCTGAATATTACAAAGGGGGTACATTTTTTCCATATAGATATGGAATCCTTTATCTGGGTGATATTAAAAGGTTAATGCACTCACTGATCTGTATGCTTGACAAATGGGGCTTACCCCATAATGTTGCACTTAAACATTGCAAGGGCTTGTCCCTGCTTGCACTTGCCTTGAATGCCATTGTTTTTAAATTTAGCATAGCAAGCTTGCAGATTCTTCATTTACCAGGAATTTAGCTAAAGGAGAGCCAGGGTGTGTGAGCGTGGTAATATAATTTATATCCCTTATCTGGAATCCTGTTACCCAGAAGGTTTCAAATTATGGAAAGGTCTTCTCCCCTAGTTCCTATTTTCAGCAAATAATTATAATTTTTTAAAATAATTTCCTTTTTATTTGTAAGATGAAAACTGTACCTTTTCCTTGATCCTAACGAAGCACCATGAACCCATATCGGTGACATAACAGTCTTGTTGGGTTTATTTCATGTTTAAATAATCCCTTATCCATAAAACCTAAAAATATACATTTCAGTCGGTTGGGGCTTTTGTATTCACATAAAAATAGCTTAAAATGTGAAAGATTCTAGAGGTTGCTTAGAAATTGTTATCTTACAAACACGTTAAGGGCCCTTACACACGGGCGTTTTTACCTGCGCTCCACTGCGTTCCGTTTTGCTGCGTTCAGCCACAGGGGAGCGCAGGTATAGACGCACTCAATTATTTTCAGTGGGGCTGTACTCACACGAACGCACGTAGGCGCCAAACGCAGGAAAAATGCAGCATGTTGCGTCTGGATCTGCGTTTGGCGCTTACACGCGTCTCGTGGGTACAACCTCATTGAACAAAATGAGGTGCGTCTAGACCTGCGCTCCCCTGCGGCTGAGCGCAGCAAAACGGAACGCAGGGGAGCGCAGGTCCAAAACGCCCGTGTGTAAGGGCCCTTAAATAGTATTTTGCAATGCATATTTTTAATGTTGTGTGTTGTTTGTGCAGTATACAGTGCATACACAGTACTTTCTATACTGCTTAAAAGGGTTAGAGTTCAATTTACTGTTGAAGTGTAATGGCTGCATGAGCCTGCTAGTAAAGCACTGTTGTACTCTGCTCATCTGGAATCAATAGTAGAAGTAGAAAGAAATAGCCCATGAGGCAGGTTAACTGCTCAAAGTGAATGTAATGCTTGCACAGCATGTTTCAAGCCTTTCAGGTCTTTGTCAAGAGTAAAAGCCAGGAGGCTTGAAACATGTTGCACAAGCATTACATTCACTTTGAGCAGTTAACCTGCCTCATGGGCTATTCCTTGCTACTTCTACTATTGTTTCTAGTTGAATCCGCAGCTGTGACGGAGGAATAAACAAGGAAGATGCCTATTAACTAATTAAGCCACAAGTTCAAAGGTACCAGTCACACCTGTTTATACTCTGCTCATCCTCGGCTACCAAAATATAACATTTTGTCCTTTTCACCGTTCTTTCAACCCTACTGTTATTCTGGATAGAAGAAACAAACAAAAGGAGAAGGTTGTTTCATTTAAATGTAAGAAGGGGGTAGAACATTCAAATCACCATTAAATTCTTGTGTGAGTAAGCGCAGGCGACTTTACGCCTAGCGGGTGTGCAGCACTAACAAGCTATTCGGGGAGATTCGTTGCGGCGATAAGTCGCCAGGCGACTGATCTCCCCGAAAACTCCCCGTCTGGCCATAGCCTTAAGGGTATTTAAATGTTTTATCCACATTTGAATGATGGTAACTTTCTTTTTAAGGAGAAGAAGTGATTTCTTTGAATTAGTGAACAAGAAAAAATTCAAATGGGATGACCCTTCACAAAAGGAATTATTTTTGTAAGTACAGAATAACACTTAAGAGCATGTTTATAAAGAAACAAAAGTGGTGTTGCAGTACTTCAAGCATGACCACGGTGCAGTGTAAGAATGCTGTGTAATGAATTCTGCCGTATGTGTAGCTGAGCCATTCCAGTGTAAAAAGCAGAATTGTCTGCCCTGATATTCTGGAAGTCCTCGGGATTTATATAACAGGCTTGGGCTGAGCATCTTTCACAGTTCTGGTTGTTAATTTAAGTTATAACTTTCCTCCCTCTGCTGTTTCTGTTGAGCAAGGGTACTAACCCAACTGTCCTCCTGGTTGGGGCCTTGAACTGCCCAACTAAACAACCCAGCCTTGCCTTTTGCTCCAGTAATTAACAGGCCTGGGAACGGCCCAGACCCAATCCTGTACCCACCTTCCAGTAAGGTGGGATCCAGGAAGATCCCTGAGCACCAGGGTTGCCAGGTTTATATATCAAAACCAAAGGCTATAAAAAATCTTGCCAAAAGCCATTTTAAAAGTAGGCCAAAAATAGCCCAATTTGTACAAAAAAAGTGTATAAAGTAAAAAAATAATGTTATCAAATCAAGTAAGTGTCTGGAATATTCCATTAATTTGTCTACATTAAATAGGACAGCTTTACAATTTTTATTTAAAATATATATATGAATTTACATTTACTACACAGCAGAAGACATCCACATATATATATATATATATATATATATATATATATAGAGAGAGAGA
>CM044432.1:58161284-58174426 GCA_024363595.1 Xenopus borealis | reverse complement strand
TATATATAGTTTTGAAATACACTGGCACTCACTTATCACAAAGTCAAGCCCCAGGTGCTCCTCATGTTTATGAATATTGGAAAGTATTTAGGAGCACTCACAGATAATTCTCAAGGTGTCATTTTTCAAATTTTCATATAGTCCCCCACTAGACTAGATTCCAGTGCAGAATTCCTATGACGAAGATTCCAGTGCAGAATGGAAACCTTCACTTTATTTGATTTGTTGCTGAAGCTGATTGATTTCGGAGCGCCATCCTCAATGGAGTTTCTATACGTTTAGCAGACTGGCGCCCAGCTCTCATTATCTTCTTAGTGTGGTGCTTAACTAGTTCTATATTTTCCATATGATGAGCTGCCAAACTAGATCCTGCTTAGTGTCCTTGAGTGAAGTTTGAAAGCCGACATCCACTTGCACTGCCTTCACTGTTTAAATGATCTCTTTCAGGACCTGATGAACAGAGAAAAGAAAGACAAAATACCCAGCATGCAGGTTGGATTTATTGACGCTGTCTGCTTAGAACTTTATGAGGTATGCCAGCTTCTTTTCTTTTTTTCCATACATGTTCAATGTCAGTTTATTTATGATCTTGGTATATGAAACTACATCTGTATATTTATATATCAACACTGAAAATGTGTGTAGCTTATTTCAAAGTAGCTGTCTTTTATAAATTATGTAACTTAAAGTGATACTGACACTAAAAAATGAATTTTAACATATAAATGTACATTAAATGTAACCTATAGGTCATGATGATCATTTTTTGCTGAGAGGTTTGTTTTTGTATATACAGTAATTGTTAGTTGAAGTTCCTAAGCCTGACTCTCTGACACTCTTTGCCAACCTGACTGTCCCATCTCAGCCTGTTGGTTACAGTTTCTAATGATAACGGACTCCTGCTGCACAAATATGGCAGCCTCCTCATACAGGAACATGGGGGTAACTAAGAAAGGTAATGTAAATGCATCATGCAAATACTTTATGGCAAAGTTATAAGTAGCTTTCAAAGCCAATATTATAATAGATGTAAAAAAAAATAGTTTAATTTCAGGTGTCAGTATCTCTTTAAAGGGATTGTTTACTTTTACATTAACTTTCATGATGTAGAGATTGCTGTTCTGTGACTATTTGCAATTGTTTTTAATTTTTCCTTCTTTTTTTTTTTATTTAGCTTTGTATGCACGAGCTCTCCAGTTGCTTGGATCAAAATTATCCTTAGCAACCATGCACTGATTTGAATAAGATACTGGAGTATGTATAGGAGAGGATCTGACTAGAAAGATGCATAATAAAAAGTAGCAATAAGAATAAATATGAAGCCTAACAGAGCATTTGAATTTTAGATGGAGTTCATGACCCCTATTTGAAAGCGGGAAAGAATCAGAAGAAGGCAAATAATTAAAAAAACTATTAAAAAAAAGAACAAATTAAAGGAGAATTCAATCCATACTAGAAAAACCCTCTACCCCTTCCCTCCTCCCCCCCCCCCAGCCAACCTGCTCCTCTGGGCAAATGCCCCTAATTTTTTACTTACCCATCCATGCAGATTCTGGCTTCGGGAGTTTATGGACGCCATCTTCTTCGGAATCTGTGCCGCTTTTAGGAGCATGTGCAGGAAATCTTTGTGACTTTTCGCACATGCCCAGTCATTCAGGACCAGACAATTACTCCAATTGATGCCCATGAACTCCCGAAGACAGATCTGCATGGAGGGGTAAGCAAGTATTTAGGGGCATTTGCCAGGTTGGCTGAGGAGGAGGAGGGAGGTTGGTCTTCCCAGGGTAGGATTTATTTCTAGCACAGGTTGAATTCTGTTTCTTAGAACTGACCATCCTAACATACTGAACATTAACGTAAAAGTGAACCACCCCTTTGATGCCATTGCTACTCTTAATGAGTCTGGTGTGTGTTTAGGCCACTGCTTTGCTACAAAAAAGGGGCAAATGTGCAAAAACAAGAAAACATGTCAGCAGTAGTATTGTTTCCTATAGAAAAAAATAATAGTTTTCCCTGTAACACATTTCCCCAAAAGACCATTGGGGTTATGTAATAAAAGGCACTAAGTTTGCCCAAGGGCAGTAACCTATAGCAACCAATCAGCAGGTAGCTTTCACCAGTCACCTGTTTAAATGCAAGCATCTCATTGGTTGCCATGTGTTACTGCCCCTGGGCAAACTTAGTGCCTTATATTACATATAGGGGTATGTCTATTGTTTATGGCTGGTCCAAATAAAAGCAGAAAGACCAGAGCAATGGATTGAGTTTTAGTTCCATACAAGTTGGCAGTATACAAACTCACTAAGGCTACATTCCAAATTAGAAGCAGCTAATCTACTAGCCATATTTTTTTACAAAAACATCAGGAATATTTTGCTTGATATGTGGGGATATATTTAAGACTGCAAGATTAAAAAACACGCAAGACCCATGCAGTACCCATGTAGAACCTATTGCTTGTTTTTTCTATTTTTTTTTGCATAACAATAAGTTCAGTCCTTTATACTCTGAGCATTTGTTCCTTAGGCCTTGACACAGATCTCCGAATCATGTTACCCTTTACTTGCCGGCTGCCAGAGGAATAAGCAGATGTGGCAGGTTTTAGCAGAGCAGCAGGAAAAGAACTTGGTGAATGGAGACAAGAGACAGTCAGAAGTGAAAGGCAACATGGATTAGAAGAACAACAGAAACCTGTAGTATTGTGGTACAAAATAGCATTACACTGTTTGAAGAATTTTATATTTCGCACCAGCTGTATTTATTCCTTTCACGTAGATCGTTTCCTCTAAGGAAAGTGTAAATTGTTTCTCTTTGTATTATTTTTAATATTGTTATTTTTGTAAACCATTCATTGTATGATTGTATGTACCGGGGTAACTCATTTCTTCTGTCAATTGGGCTTAAACTGTTCACTTTCCAGTCACGTGTACTTTGAATTTTGTATTTTCCTACTTGGACTAGTGCCTTAACATGTAGTTGCTAAAGTATGAAGAATTAACTGACAAATATTTACCAGTTAAAACTGTGACCTTGCACCTGACACCATGGTCATTGCTAAAGCATAAGGTACTGTAAATAAGTTATAACTGACCCCCAGTAGATCCAAAATAAACATTCAGTAAAATGTTAATACAGTAGAACCCCCATTTTACGTTTTTCAGAGGACCAGGAAAAAATTATGTAAAATCAGGGAAATGTGTTAAAGTAACTTTTTCTTCAAGTGCTGAAAGGATATAAGCACAGGAGTCTGTTTTACTTTGAGATACAATATTTACTGTGTTAATAACAAGGGTTAAACATTACAGTGTTAATGTTACACTATGGGGGGCATGTGCAAGACTCTCTGTCAGTCACACACACAACCTAAAGCAATAAGTGATTGGTGCAGGACTGTATAAGGGGCAGGCTTATTGGAATTGACCATTTACAGGCAGAACAGGCAGAATCTGGTTAGTATTTTAAACCTCTTTATTTCACAAATAACATTCATAGAGGAACAAAAGCCGTTTTTGGGAACATCAGGACAAAATTTGGATGTAAAATCAGGGAAAACATGACTTAAAATCAGGGAAATGCACCCATTGAAATGCATTATAAATTGGTGGGACCAGAAATAAAAAATGTAAAATGCGGGAAAACTTAAAATCAGGGGACTTAAAATCAGGGTTTCACTGTACTATACCATAATACACACTTTTTATCCATTAAGATTAAAAGTCTGTGATAAAAGCAGTGGAATGTCTACAGCAAACTCCCAAACTCTTCTTTGCAGCAATGTAGCAGAAGCCAGGGCGGGGTGGTTCAGCTTTATGTTAACTTTTAGTATTTTATAGAATGGCCAATTCTAAGCAACTTTTCAATTGGTCTTTATTATTTACTTTTTATAATTTATGAATTATTTGCCTTCTTCTCCTGACTTTTTCTAGCTTTCAAAAGTGGTCACTGACACCCTGTAAAATCATTTATTTACATTTATTGTTATTGCTACTTTTTATTACTTATCTTTCTGTTCTGACCCTCCCCTATTCATATTCCATATTCTCATTCAAATCAATGCATGGTTGCTAGGGTCATTTGGATCCTAGCAACCAGATTGCCGACACTGCAAAATGGAGAGCTGCTAAATAAAAAGCTAAATAACTCAAAAACCACAAATAATAAAAAATGAAAACTAATTGCAAATTGTCTCAGAATATTGCTTCCCACACCATACTAAAAGTTAACTCAAAGGTGAACAACCCCTTTAACCTTTAAAGAACCAGTAACATAAAAAAATAAAATTGTTTTAAAGTAATAAAAACATAATGCAGTGTTGCACTGCACTGGTAAAACTGCAGTTGTTGCTTCAGGAGCCCTATTTTGTTTATATAAATAAGCTGCTGTGTAGCCATGGGGGCAGCCATTCAATTGAGAAAAGGCTCAAGTTACACAGCAGATAAGCTTTGTAGAACATAATGTTATCTGTTATCCATTATTTATCCTGTGCCATATACGTGTAGCTGTTTTTCAATTTCCGCCATTGCTACACAGCAGCTTGTTTATGTGAACTAAGTAGTCTTTCTGAAGCAAACAGATCAGTTTTAACAGTGCAACGCAAAACTACATGATATTTTCTTTATTTTAAAACACTTTCATTTTTGGTGTTACTGCTCCTTTAAAGAAGCATCCATTGCTGACCTCAGCTGCAAGTGGCAACCCTAAACCCTACTAATAAAAAGGTATCATTTTCTGTAAAATGCTGAAAAATAGAAGAAATATGCTTCTTTCTCAAAAATAGAGAAGTATATCAGAACAGGACTCATAAAGGCAGACTTTCAATCTGGTTTATGACATACAAGTTGACAAAAAAATTTGAAGATTTGCTATATTTCCAAAAAGCTTGGAAAATGTGAAAACCTCTAAGGTTTTAGAGGTCCAACTTCTGTCATACTAGAGGCCAGAATATTTCTGGAATAAGTGATGGAGGGCAGATAATGCAAGCCAGTGTTAACCACTCCCCGTTTAAAGGAACAGTTCATTGTAAAAATAAAAACTGGGTAAATAGTCTGTGCAAAATAAGAATGTTTCTAATAGGTATTTAGCCAAAAATATAATGTATAAAGGCCGGAAGTTGGTGCTCACTGCAAGGATATCATCCCATCACTCATCAAATGTAATATTTTTATATTAAGACATACCCTTAAATTCATTTGCCTCCTCATCCCCTGTGGGTAGCACAGCACCCTCAAGCACACGATTAAACACCTTGGGGATCCCCTAACAAGTATTTCCAAATGATAACAAACCCCCACCATGTTCATTTGCTGCAGGCAGAGCATGGCACACACATACAGAGTATGACACACACAGGAAGCATAGGGCAGGCAGAGTATGGCTCATACACAGAGCAGAGTATGGTAGTACAAGGAGCCAGTAGCGTAACTAGATGTTATTGGGCCCCACAGAAAATTAATTTTAGGGAGCCCCAAATATGTAGATGTTGTCCTGTTTTACAATACACATTAAAATGGCTCATTAATTATGGCTTCACAGCCCCTCCTGGACCCCTTGTGGCCACGGGGTCTGCTTCCTCTGTACATATGTCCCTGCTAAGTTCATAGGGCAGGCAGAATATGGCATACACAGGGAGCATAGGGCAGGCAGAGTATGGCACATACAGGGAGCATAGGGCAGGCAGAATATGGCACACACAGGGAGAATAGGGCAGGCAGAGTATGGGACACACAGGGAGCATAGGCAGGCAGAGTATGGCACACACAGTGAGCATAGGGTAGACAGAGTATGGGACACACAGGGAGCATATGGCAGACAGAGTATGGAACACAGGGAACATAGGGCAGGTAGAGTATGGTTCACACAGGGAGCATAGGGCAGGCAGAGTATGGCTAACACAGGGAGCATAGGGCAGGCAGAGTATGACTCACACAGGGAGCATAGAGTAGGCAGAGTATAACACAGGGAGCATAAGGCAGACAGAGTACAGCAGAAGACAGGGTAACTTAGCAGGACCTTGTGCCCCTTCAGAAGTTTGTCTGAAGTGTAAACACTTGAACACCGTGGGCAGTTGTAGTCTGGCTCTGAGATATGAACAGTATGGGGCTTTAAGGGTATGAACAATAGAGGTGTCATATATATATTGTGAACAACATAGGGGGTGTTAAAGGTATGAACAATGCAGGAGTTTATTGTCTGAATATGAGGTGTATCAATGCAGGGGCCAGTTAATCTCAGTACTGACTCCTTTTAAAGTTTACATATGGTAAGCAGTCACAGCTTCAGGTCACTGCTCCTGAAAGAAGTGTGGAAGCAAAAGACCGAGTTTTGTCCATGAATTGGGTCATGTAGGATCCCAGGGGGTGACACTTAGTTTTAGGGTTACCCAATTGCACATACTATTGAAAAGTATATTGTTATGAAAATTGTCAATTTATGTAATACCTAGACCTAGATTGTTGGGGGATACAGTTTTCCTTTAATGCTATTATTTAAGTTCTACATAATAGCTATATGCAGAACAAATACTGTATGTGGCACAAAATTATATTACCAACTTACTGGGGCCTATTTATCATGCTGTGTAAAACACTGGAGAAAAACATCACTGGTGATGTTGCCCTGAGCAACCAATCAGATATTTACTTTTCTAATTTGTAGGTGACTGTTAAAATCTAATTACTGACTGGTGATGTTTTCCCTGATATACAGTATAAATATCTACATATCCGAATTTCCAGAAAAGGTGTCAACCCTAAATAAATGATACAACCTTTTTATTGGTAGAAAAAAATCAATACAGGCACCTAATATAATGAACCCTTGTGCATTAGCAATGATAGCCTGAATAACACTGATTATATAGACATTACCATTATGATGACTGAGGCAGATCTCTCCTCATTGGCTGCCAAGGTTATATACAGGGATCTGTACCACTGCATTGTCTTCTGTCTATAGTTGAAACATCTAGTTTGTTACATATACAGTGCATTCTACTTCCTTTCACATCTTGTCACATAGCCAAAATGAAACTGGGCATATACAATACACAATCTGAGTTTACAGAGAACACAGACCCATGAAATGAGCAGTAAACACTTACCTCTGAGCTGATCCTGTCTCTTCAGAATTCCAGTTACTAGCAGGTATCTGCTAAGTAGTCTGCTCTGCCAGTTGACTCCTCCACATACCCGCTCTTTAGCGCTCAATGGAATCACGGAAAGGCACAGTGATATTAAGATTAATGCGGCTTTATTATAGGGTCATGACCCTGACGAAGTGCCAGGAGAGTTAAGGGCACGAAACGCGTAGCACTCTCACCATCCCACTGTCTGTCATGCTGTTGGTGCGTATAATAAAGCCGCATTAATCTTTATATCACTGTGCCTTTCCGTGATTCCATTGAGCACTAGAGAGCGGGTATGTGGAGGAGTTGACTGACCGGCAAGGAGTTGCCGACTTCCCGCGAGAGCAGCCCCCAGGAGTGGAGAGGAGCACAAACAGCCGGGTGAGCTCCACTGAGAAAACTTTAATATATAAATTTATGCTCTGCCAGTTGCACCAGATTTCCCAAATTTCTTTCCTGTCAAAGTTGCCATTTTCCGGGCCTCAATATATAGAAATCATGGGGAAGTGTCATTAGGTTGTCATTTATATGGTGTAATTAGGGTTGCCACCTGGACGGTTTTTTACCGGCCTGACCGGTATTTTAGATGGCTGATCCAAATGTTATTAATAGGGAAAAAAGCTCAGTATATAGGAAGGCTGGTATTTATTTAAAGAAAAGGTGGCAACCCTAGGTGTAATGCAGTTGCTTGTGTAGGTACAATTTGCAAAGTGTAGTTTCCGTGGTGTAACTATAGAGGAAGCAGACCTGGGGGGCCTGGACCATGGGGTCAGCTTCCTCTTTAGCCTCTCACTGAAGTCTCGATGACACCAATGGGCAAAAGAAAATTGGCCTGGGGAAGTTGCTTACTGTGCAGGTGTGCTTGCAGGGTAGTGAGAACAAGGGAAGTTGCTTACTGTGCAGGTGTGCTTGCAGGGTAGTGAGAACAAGGGAAGTTGCTTACTGTGCAGGTGTGCTTGCAGGGTAGTGAGAACAAGGGAAGTTGCAGTCCCCTGTAAAGTTTTTTTAGCAGTGGGGTCTGGCCAGGTGTTGTTATGCCTCTGGGTACTTTTGTGCTAGTGTTGGAATTTCCATGTTGGTGCTGTAAAGTCTACAGTTTAAGGCATGGGAATGGTTAAACTAACAAGTCAGAACCTATTTAATTTGTTAGGAAAATAGTAAGACCTGAAAGTTATATGTGTCAATAAATAAGGAAAAAATTGATTTTAAAAAATGTACTTCTTAAGTTTAGTTTATAGTTAATCTATAAATCAGAGATTCCTACATGATCCACTGTCTGCCACCAAATGTATAGGCATGGGACCTCAATAGAGCAGCAGGGCCAACATCAGAGACATTATTGACATGTATAATATATTATTTATAACATTTATTGCATAAGGTAATTTTATAGAGTTTTTGAGACTCGGTTCCAGGGTGGGACTGGGGGCCCTGGGGACCACTAGGACTGCTGGCCCCATGCCACCTCCTCCCTGTGACACACACTGGCCCTGGCTCGGTGCGCATGCGTGAACGCCACCTCCTTACTGTGACCCGCGCTGGGCACGCATAGTATTGCCTATGTGGAGAGGGAGTCTGGTCCAGCGGGGGGCCCATAAGGGTGCTGTGGTTCTAACTTATTTTGTATAAAATATGCAAATTACTTTATTCACAACAATTTGAGGACCTTTCTTTGTACTTTGCTTTTATATGTGAGTTGTGCTTGCTTCTCTTTACTTCTTTACTATATATACAGTATATATATATATATGTGTGTGTGTATATATATATATGTGCACATACGACTTGTAGAGATTGTACACCAGTACACGGTAAATATATTAAGATTATGGGGCAGACTTATCAAAGGTTGAAGTGAAAATTTTAATTAAAAAAAATTCAAATTTCAAGCTATTTCTGTGTACTTTGACTAGGGAATAGTCCAAATTCGATTTGAATTTGCAAAAAATTTGAAAAATTTATTATGCACTGTCTCTTTCAAAATTCAGCTTTGACCATTCGCCATCTAAAACCTGCTGAATTGCTGTTTAAGCCTATGAGGGACCTCCTAGAACCTATTTGGAGTCAATTGGTGGACTTTCTAAGTTTCTTACAATTCAAATTTGACTGAATACGAACCTATTTGATAAAAAAAAACGGCCCTGTTCGAATGTGAAAAAAAGTTGAATTAATTTCGGTTCGTCTTTTTTTAATTCGGATTTCGAAGTATTGTATTTCTTTGTAATTAAAAGGCCGCAGTCATGTTCTTTGGTCAGTTTGTTCTTTTTTTATTACTTTGGAAACAATTTGCACAGTTCTATTGTTTATTACTACTGTATTTTTGTACAGTGAGTAGGACGTTGTATGGAGAGGGAATGATGATTATTTAACATTTCAAATATTTCAAAGTATTTAAAATTATTCCAGCAATTAAAGGCTGTTGTTTTGATATATACTTTGCAACTGTATAAAAACGTTGTGTTGTGGCTATGGTGTTAACATATAATATAAATTTTATCTGCCAGATATACATTAACCTTTTTTTATTATTATTCATTATGTAGGTTTGACATACAGGGATTACACAACAGTCTCTGTCCCAATTGAGCTTACAATTTAAGGTCCATTCACACACAGACTAGTCAATTGTTTTTAGACAATTAAACTGCCTGTAGGTTTTGGGAAACCCACAGAAACATGAGAAGAACGTATGTAATTGTTTGCAATAGTGAATTGTTAAGACTTAATAATTCCATAATAATTCCATGGCATTCATGTATTTTGATTTAAAGGATGCACCGAATCCTGCTTTTCAGAATCTACTGAACTGAATTCAAACCCTTCTTCTTCGCCGGAAAGGCTGGTACATGGGCGGAAATACCAGTTGAATACATTTAGCATCCTGATAAAAACAGCTAGAAATTGGTCAAATCCCGAACTGAATCCAGGATTCTGTGCATTCTTAATTGACTTATTCATTGTCTTATTTTCCTTTATGGCGAGTTGTATGTCCCCTTTACCGTCGCATGGAAATAAAGTTAAATGTACATTCCCCCTCCCCCCTAAGATTCTACAGAGCAGTTTAAAACATACCATTGTCTCATGCCATATTGCTCCTCTTTTGTTATCATAAACATACAAGTAATGTGGTGTCACTAGGGGCATGGCCAGTTGATAATGAGTGATTTTCTTTTGCAGATATTGCTGTATCAGCAACATTTCCCTTGGTTTTCTCTTAACCTGATCCAAGAGATACCATAACACTTTGCCAGCATAGGTTTTCTCTAAGTACAATTAAGCAGAGAAGCTTTAGTGTATTGTGTCCATGGGAAATAATATTGGACTGTAGAAAGAATGGATTTCATGCAGTGATATACAGTAGCCCACATTAGATATATCTAACCTAATTCCAGTTTGTATAATAGGTTTATTTGTACCATTTTCTTGTAAATAAAGAGAAATGTAAATGAATACAGTCTGTGTGTTTTTAAGTGGGACCAGTAAAATAATTTTGTCAGCCTAAAATCCATGTCATAGATACACGTCTTCTTGCCTCTAGGTAAAGGTGGCCATAAAAGGGGTTGTTCACCTTTCAGTTATCTTTTGGTATGATCTAGTGAGGGATATTTTGAGACAATTCACAGATGGTTTTCATTTCTTATTAGGCCCTGGACACACGTGTATTTACAAAGCATTTTCGGTTACTGGTTACTAGGTGAATTACCCAAGGAAACATGGATTGATTTGAATAAGAGACTGCAATATGAATAGGAAAGGGCCCGAAAATACAAATGAGCAATAAAAAGCAGTAATGACAATACATTTATAGTATACAGTACATGTATGTCTGGGCTCTGCTTCATTTGCATATTCAGTTAGCGTATACAGTGCAGTGGTTTCAGTAGCCGTGATGGAAGTTTGGAGGCGGACCATGTAGCTGAAATAAAGTAATTCAAATAATAATTTAATTGGCTCATAGAAGTCCTTTATATCTATCTATTTAGGATCTATCGCTAAAAAAGGTTACCGCCAACCAAAGTTGTGGGCTGATAGAGCCCTCATTCTGGTTGGGGGTACCAGTACTTTTTTTTTTTTTAAATGCCCCCCGCCAGCACAGGCATGACAGTGGACGCGCATGCGCATTAAGAAAAGTGGCCCGAAACAGTGACCGCTTTTCACTATGTGCATGCGCGTGATGTCACACGCGCAAAAATTCGCATGTGCGTCCACTGTCATGGCGACTCGCACCAGTGCGAGCTTGCCTGCTCTGGCGGGGACATTTTTAAAAAAAAATAAAAGTACTGGTAACTCCAACCAGAATGCGTGCTCTATCAGCCTGCACCTTTGGTTGGGGGTAACTTTTTTTAGCGGTAGGTGTCCTTTAACCCAGTTTTTATTTTTATACTGAAAGTCTTTTAAATCATAAGTCAAATATCAAGTCTATAAAAACAATCAACCTCCCAACAGATGTTTCCAATCTATAACCTACTCCCGGGGTCCACCCATTGATGTTAACTCTGCTGCACACAGACACTGAATTTTCCATTACAGCCCAGAGGTACGTTTGTGTACTTATTCCCTTATATAGATTCCAATAAGAATTTGGATGAGGAAACTGAACTGCCCCTAATCCTAATAATCCTTCATATGTTTTATATAAATATATTTATATATATATGGTAAGTATATAGAGTGAGTACATTGTGTATTCTTCATGCTTTAGCAATCTTCTAAGCAATGACCAATGTAAACCATTTAGTCCACTGCTACATGAAAAGGGAGTTGCCTTTAATCACTGCCCCGTAATCTTAATGGTATTGTTTCTGACACATAGGACACTTTCCTGCAAATGCAACATGTGCTATTGCTGTTAATTGGGAGCTAAGGAGGTTAGCTCCCAATTAACTTCCATCACAGCTACTGAAACCACTGCACTGTATACGCACTGTTTAAATTCGACTAGTGAACTCGCTTGAAATTCTATTGAATCGAATGATTCGAATAATTCGAATAAAAATCTATTCGAAGATTCAAATACTCGACTATCAAATCCTTTAAATTTTTATTTGACTGCCTACTTCGCCAGTTTCAATCTCCCAAAGAGGCTTTGTCGAATTTTGATCGAATTTTAAAAATTCGGTCGAATGGTTAAAATAGTTCGAATCGTTCGATCGAATTTTTATAATTTGATCGTTCGACCAATAGAATTGCGGTAAAATCCTTCGAATTCGAATTTGAAGGATTTTAATTCCCCAATTATTCCCACGGTCGAATTTCAAAATTTTTTTTATTCGAAATTTGACCAATAGTAAATCTGCCCCATAGTGTAAGTCTGTTGCAAGCCTTAGGTTAGGGCCCAATGGATTACCTGTTGTCCTTTATGAATAATCTTCTTATAACAGGGTCCTTGTGTGACAAAGTTCTTATATGCCAGCATATAGGGCTTGTGCTTGCAGTATGTGTGTTCCTAGCCTTAAGAGCACATTCAAATGCTGTGGTTACAAATGCAATGTCTACCTAATAATTAAGTTGACATTTCTATTTCTCAACCCTGGAAAATTGAATACTAGCCAACTGAATCATGCCTCAAAGTTCAGTGGCCTTGTAATAGAATATCTCACCATAGCACCCGATAAAGGTTCAGTTTGTGATTTTTATGGGCTTCAATAGACAGTTAGTCTGATACTGATATCTGTCTATCTTCAGGATCAATGGTCAACTGTGCAGAAAAGCCTATTGCAGCAAGGGATCAGGAACACACTTTCATACCTTACAGCTTTATATGACCATCGCCCTTTTTATTACACATTTTTTTTAATCTTGCTTGGGTAATCTTATAATCCCTGTTTACTTTGAACTAGGCAATTGTTTATATATTACAGGTACTGGCTGAGAGCTATTAGTCTTTATTCTGCAGTTATTGTCTTTATAGTATTAGTTATTATATTATAAATTATTATTTGTATGCTATCGGTCAGTGCTGTCAACTTCTTAGGCCATACACCTATATATATATATATATATATATATATATATATAT
>CM044432.1:58123848-58145465 GCA_024363595.1 Xenopus borealis | reverse complement strand
AATAATAAATCATAACTTCTTTATTACTTAAGTAAATTGAATTTGGAGTATACCCAGAATTGGAGATTTATAACGAGAATTTGGTCTAGGAACAGAGACCGCCTCTCAAGAAAAGTATGTTGTAGATAGGGAGCTGTAGTCCTCATTCTAATCGCATCAATAATTGATTTTTGACTAAATGAAATAATAGAAGATGGGGACCTAAGATATGTGGTGCCCCCTTCATGGATAAGAGGATGGTCCCTGAGTTTCCCTGCATTTAGTAACACCATGACCAAATCCATAACAAACAAATTGACATGACTCCTTTGCCTCTCTGGTATCCTAAGATTGATGTGTATGTGTGTTTATATTTTATGTTGTCTTTGCTTAATAGAATATTAGGTGAAAGTACAATCCAGAACCCACTGAAATAGAAACATGCCAATGCCTTCTGTTACTTACTGGCACCATCTGTCTTATAGAGCTGGGTCCAAGACTTTATTCCAGCCAGGGCACTACTGTACCTCCAAAGAAGAATAAACAGGTTAAATGTGTATAATGACATATAAAGGACTGTGGTTTTTAGTGACTGGATACATACTATATTATTAGTATAGTGGCTTGTTTAGCTTGCAATGTTTCTTTAAATGGAAATACAAGTCTTTTTGTAATTTTAGTCATTAACATTATGTTAATTTCAAGGCAAAATATAAATTTTCATTTAAAACATTTTTACTATATCTGTTACAGATATGTGCCTACAGAATACATTTTTTGCTCTGAAAACTACAGATTTTCAGGATATATGAGGATCCAGCCCAGATGAATGTTGTGAAATGTAATGGATTTCTTTTCCATAAAATTCCTGAATGAAATGTTACCTTAAAGAATACTGCTATCGCAACATTCATTGATTGGGACTGTTTAACCATAGATGAAAACGGTTTTATTGCTCTGTCTCCCTGGACTTGGACCCATATCACTACCAGTCTCCAAGGAAAAGTTGCAGAATAAATTGATTAACAGTATATATAAACAGAAGAAGCCAAGATTGAAATAAACTGCTATATGAAATGTGTGTCACCAGGGAATGGCATCTAATGATTTGTGTTCTAAAAAGGTTAACTCCTGGGGGTTCAGTACTAGAACTGCCATGGGTGCAACTGCTCCAGGTCCCGCTCCACTCGAGAGCCCACCGGCGGTTTGTGCGCATGTGAATCCAACTTGAACATCACTTCTGAGGAGGTTTAGGGGGCTCAGTTGGCTGCAAGGCCTGCACCCAGGCCCTGTGTGGGGTAGTTATGTTATTGCAGGGGTTGACAAGTATTCTTTATTTCTAGCCTAATATACAGGTTTGTAAGAAATTCTTTTATTTGCAGAGGCCATTAACTTACACTTCCAATCACGAGGACATGTTGCATTATACATAACACAACAATAACATGAAATCATTTGGGCAGAAACATCCTTATGTCACAGATAGTCCTGTTATTCATTGGAGCCCATGTTAAATGCCTGTCCTGATTCCCAATAATACATACCTCCCAACATTTTAGAAACAGAAAGAGGGACATAAAGATTCGCTGAGCAGACCTAATCAAGGTGAATGCCCTTTAAAGGGATCCTGTCATGGGAAAAAAAATTATTTCAAAATGTATCAGTTAATAGTGCTGTTCCAGAAGAATTCTGCATTGAAATCCATTTCTCAAAATAGCAAACAGATTTTTTGATATTTCATTTTGAAATCTGACATGGGGCTAGACATATTGTCAATTTCCCAGCTGCCCCAAGTCATCTGACTTGTCTTTACTGCTGTACTGCAAGTTGAAGTGATATCAATCCCTCCCTTTCCCCCACCCAATAGCCTAACAATAGAACAATGGGAAGGTAACCACATAACAGCTCCCTAACACAAGATAACAGCTGCCTGGTAGATCTAAGAACAACACTCAACAGTAAAACCCATGTCCCACTACGTACTATTCAGTTACATTGAGAAGGAAAAACAACAGCCTGCCAGAAAGCAGTTCCCTCGGAAAATGCTGGCACAAGTCACATGGCCGGGCCAGCATGATTGTGTTTTTAGGCATTTTGATGCCAGGTGGCATAGACTAAACTAAGCAACGTACAGACTGTGCCCCACATTCCTACAGTTTCATATTGATTATTAATTGTACTGGTGCATTTTGCCAGTCACTGTAAGGATGCCCATATAGAACATTTTATATACTGTAGATATAGAACATTTTTCAATAACTGCTAACATTTCGCAGCACTTTCGGAAATGATACATCATCATGATCCCATCAGCCCCTGACCCAGTGAAGTGTATGCTCTAAGATTCCTATCAAACACACAGACAAACTTTATTTTGGTCTATTTTATCTGGAGCCAATAAACCATCTTGAGTAGTCTTGGAAGTGTGCCAGGAAAGCTAGTAGCACCATGAATGAGAGGCCAAAAAATGAGAAAATATTGAGAAAAACATCATAGAAGCATGGAGAAAACATCACAGAAGCTATAAACTATAAGGGAGGTGACAGAGAAGGATAAAAGAAAAAGTGAGTATACCTTCTCCTAACAGACTACAGGTGGGCTTAGCCAGTGATTTGGTGGGCTCCCTTGGTGTGGCAGCCACAAGAAGCCACACCCCCCCACTGTACAATTATACACACTCACACAAGCAAGCAAGCAGACTCACACTAAAATAGATACAACCAGAAACAGGTTAAGCCCCACCCCCAAAACAGAAGCCATTTTCTAAAACAGTCTTACTCCGACACACAGCATCATGTAGCCTCATATCCAATGAATGATCGTACATCGCAATCTTCCAACCTACACTACAAATAGTAGTGACAGATACCCATTGATAACATCAGATAGGCAATACATGAGATATTATCATTAGCTGACACAAATATTCTAACCTGTCTTAATGCTGTGGTATGAAAAAATTTGGGTTGATTCACAAACAGTTCCGAAAACTGTACCTGATTCTTACGATTTTATATTTGTGTTTATAGCCAGCTTAAGACCTGGGGCTCTTGTTTTTGCCCTGTTCGAGGGGGAAAACTCTGGGGAGGGCAAGTGGTGCCCTTGCTTTCTATGTACAATAGTGATGTGTGGGCCGGACCGATGCCCAGGGGCCCACAGGCTGAACTCACACCCCCCTTTCTGCAGGCTCTTGAGCCCTTTGAAAGCTCTTTCTCCTGCTCTCCCTGCCTGCCACCTTCAACTGCCGGATTCCAGCTTCATGTTTAAAGCTGCGTGCCTGTCTGCCCCACCCCTTTTGTGACATCATTGGTGGAGCAGTGTGGGTCTATAAAGGGAAGGCGGGTGTTGTGTTTGGGCAGGCCCGGGTGGAGGGAGGGCATTATCGGATAGGAAAAAACCTAACCCACACATCACTTTATGTACACCTATGCTTTCTTGGATCTTCATCTGTGTTATAGTGGCACATGCATCACTATCCTTCCCCCCCCCCCACAAACTGTCCCCAGCCAAGCTAAAAGCAGTGAATGTTAGAAAATAACAGTGCTGAAGGTTCTTGCTAGTTGCTACTGTCCAGTCTTAACACAACCATATGCCTTTACCTCAGGGGTGGTCAGGGTGATGTTGCACATGTGGGGGGAAACCGCTGACAAGAGACGAGAGTGGCGAACCCTGGAAACAGGAGAGCATGCAAAACCAGACTATGGCTAGGCAGAGGACCTGTCCACAGCAGAAATATTGTGCCCTAGGCAGGTACCTCTTCTGCCTACCCCTAGTTCCAGCTCTGCTTTACTGTTTAGTCTAGACTAAAGCTTGCCATACATGGGCCAATAAAAGCTACTGACTTGGCCCCTCCAGACCCTCAGTGTAGGAGCCTCCCAAAGGTCTGCCCATTTGACCAGAAATTGCCCACATATCTAGAATTCTACCATAATTCTACAGGAATTGAAGTTGCAAGGGGGTAATGCTTTGATGCATCTGATGAGACTTATGCATTAAAATCTTATTTAGTTGTACTTGCATTTCAGCAAAAATGGGATGCAGTTGCATTGAAAATCTGTGGTATTCAAATTTTCTTACTTTTAGATGCAAGTACACTATTCACACAGACCACTCTGGCAACCTGAGAGCTACTGAAATCTTCAGAAGTAGCTATAGCTCCAGGGTTATATGCATAAATAATTTGTATAGTGCTTCAAGCTCCAAATTGTAAATGTTTGAGGGTTTAACTTACCCAATAATTTGGGGGATCCAGGTGCTCACACCATAAGCCTTCAGCTCAGGAAGGCATTGTGACAAAATATCAATTGAAAAAGGTTGGCACAAACTGGATCACTCTCCACGATGTAGTTAAAAAATGTATTTATTTAGAACAGCTCCAGGGTTCCCTTACATCAATTGGTGCATTAATTGTGATTCATAAGATGGGGCAGGATGAACTAAGTGATGTGAGCACATCTATGTGGAAGGAGGGCCTTTTGACACACAATACCTTTAGTGATTGTGTTACGACAACTGCAATTTGCTGTGGTCAATAACACCATTAAAGTAACAGAAGACATGAAAGTAATGATTAAGAGTAATCAAAGGGAAAAAATAGAGGTTGTTCTATAGAAACTTGTTCACGTTCCTAAAATGTCAGTCAAACACCAACCAGCTCTCAAAGAAAAGAGCAATTGTTTTGGGTGGGCTGTGGGTGCTTCTGCTTTCTATTTAGCCCTTTTATACTTGTTGGCTCTGCCAATACTACAAATGCTTTGTCTTGCAACACCCTCCATCGCCACCATTATGCAGCCCTTAACAAAAGGTTCCACCGCCATTGCAGATGACATGCTCAATATAAACGCTAACTCAGCAAACGATAGGGGAACAGACGTTGCACAGATCTGAGGAGATAGGAGTGGTGGTTGGGCAGAGGAAATAGAACTTTGGGAAGCAATATTTTTGTTGTACCTAAAGCACAGATTCACAGATAGTAGATCATATGTTGTTCTCTCTAGAATTATGTCTAGAACAGATGGCATATACCTAACCAGGCTGGCTGTGATACAATTTTAGAGGCTTCTATTGGGCAATTTTGCACCAGAGCAGGAACCTATAGCAAACAATCAGTAAAAAGCTTTGAACAGTCTATTGACATTTAGAAGCCAAAAGGAATTGTCTGATGAGTATAATAATATTTCACTATTTTTTCTAAATGTCAGCTGTGTTATTAAGAGGTGGCATTCCTTTTCCATAAACTTTCTCCAGTCTAATTTTGTTGCTGGTATCTAATAGAAATCTACTCACAGCAAGTCATTTATATGGTCTTGGGACACCTCAGTGACCTATAATACACTTATATATTACAACAATGGGTACATTACATATCCATGCAATCTGCTATGCAGGAACTGGAGAACAAAAAAATGACAAGTGAAATCTCAGGAACCACATTTATTGAATAATATGAAAAATACAAGAAATCGTAGGGCCATTTTGAAACCATGTTACCAATAATATTTACAATAGATGACCTGTCATGTCAATAATCATTAGCTTTTTTTTGTTGTTGTATGCCCAATGTGTCAATAGCTTCAAGCATGTCAGTGGTTTTCTTCTGTCCAGTAAATAACACTTAGCCTCTCTTGAAAATCCTTTTAGCCTCTGTGCCTTCATACAGATATGTCTAAAAACAAGAAAAATACCCATTATCAAATATGTTTCATTAAGATGTATTAAATTGTACATGTGGAATATGTAATTCATTATAAAGAAGAAGCTTTCCGTGTTTCTTATGATTTACAATATAACTTACAAAAAAACTTTATCAATTGTACCAGTTATTCATCAAACAAGATACAAGAGAAACTATTCCACACTATACTCACAAGAAATATTTGTATTTGTGTTCCCTTTTTTTATAATATGGTTTTGCATGGTAAGATATCAACCACAAAAAAAACTTGAGCATAATACCCTCAAAGTCTTTCAACTGCAACCCACAAGTGTGTTAATTAGATTTTAACCACATTTGTAAATTGTATACATGTTTTATTTTTAGTGGTTTCTGAGAATATCAGTTGCTAACACCGGATATAGACAATTAGGGTCGCTGACACGCTGACATTAGAAAATAAATGTTGAGCCAAAGCTCTGGTATTAGCAATCTACTCTACTATATAGTCTACAACGGTTAATATGGCAGATCACTAAAAGTAGTGCATTCATTTAACAGAATGTTAGTAAGTAAACAACATTTTGGGGAAATAGATACCCTTCCAAAGAAAATGATCCCATAAGGAATTGTATCACTGTGTCTTCTGTACTACAATTAACCCAAGTTATGCTACTGTCACAGCTTGACACAGAAAGATCTGATTGTGAAACTCACTTGAACAAGTTCATCCCCAATGATTTGTCTAGTAGTTTTCAGAACATTCCCATTATCTTTTCTAGTGAAGGTTCCAACAAGCTGGTTGTCCTGCAGGACCCAGGAGCCCTGAAATACAAAATGTTAACCATAGCAGAGTGGTCATATTATCAGTTGTTATTTGCACCAGTGTAGAAAACCTGATTTCCATACCACCTGTGTGTCTTAACAGGCACAGGATTGGCTCATTAGCGAAGATGTCGGCTTGAAAATACATACTTTTTGTAGCCTAGGAGGTGAAACATCAACCTGAATTTCTTTTACTTGCCCATTCAGATTTCTTTCTTATCATAAGGTCTGTTTTCTTACCAACTGCTGACATGAACATGTGATAATAATGATGTTAATAAGGGTAAACATTCAGAGTCTTATCTCAGGAGAATAAGATTACTCTGTGTTTCAAAGGGCTGTGTTAAGCAATGTTTTTTGCTTCTGTTAATACCAATTCAACCCGGATAAACTGAATACCTCATACGGGTAGGTCTGCAGCTAAAGGAAATATCCAAGCATATGGTGCAGGAGGATACATTACTATGAACTCACATTGAGGTCTGTTCCATCGGCCATAGAGTACTCAAAGGGTTGTGCAAGGGTAAACTTGATTTCAATATTACGGAATGTGCTGGATTCTTTTATTACAAAGTCGTTTCCACTTTGCTGAATTATGATCTTCAGATTGTCGTGCGCGCCCAGCTTCCGTTTCACTACATTTACACCTACCAGAGAAAAAATGAAATAATGATGTGAAGATGATGTCAGAAATGTTAGAAATACTAGTTCATGGGAAAAAAAAGCTGATTCTACCAGGTAAGAAAAATGAGAACAGCAGTAGATCTTATAGCACAGATATCATGGTGACTGACACTTATATGGCTATATTTGATTTTACTTTCTGCAATTAAAAATGGAAAATATGGATACCCAGATACTATATCTCTACGGGAAACAAAATACAAACCAAAGATACATTGTTAGTAAAATACTTACCCATAACTTCCATGAATTTCTCATAGTTTTCATTTCTGTCAACCTTCCAAGTTCCATCAAAGGCCATGATGATTGGTGGAGAGAGCTGTTGGCTAGGCAAAACTGATTCAACCAATATCGGGCCACAAGTTCTACTCGTATTTATTGTCTCCCTATATCTGTACAGAGATCTCCATGTGATGTGGCTGTCTAAAGTCTGCTCCAAGATATTGTCTTAATTATTCTCCACCCCAAAAGTGTATTGGGAGGTGAAACGTTAACCCTTCCCTGAGATCACTTTTAACATTAGATTTAAGCTTTCTGCTTAATGTTCTATACTTAATCAATTAGGAAGGGCATTTATAGTGGGGTATTATTAAGAACCAATCATTTGCTGCTAATTTTGTTTTATTTTGCATTTTCATGCAGACTGAAAGAATTAGTTTGAGTCGATTTGCTACAGTATTTATCAGTATTTTTAGTTTACTCCTGTAGAAGTACATAATTTAGAAACCTGACATGAAAAGACTTTTAGTTAATGGATATACCATATAAACCATATACAGAAGTTGGAATTTGTTAATTAATTGTGCAGCGGCTGAGCTGCTAAGCCATCCAGTGATCATATTAATACTATGAATGATACAGTGTTGTACATTTCTCATGCACAAAGATTTATGCTGTGAAATAATTTCTCTTCTAAAAATGCACCATGAAGATCAATAAGTGTGAGATTTTTGGTGACACACATATTTTCTTTCATTAATTCTCTTAGAATTGTGGCTAATTAACAATAATGCATAAAATTATATTTTCCTGTATCTTACGTTGACATAAGAGGAATTCTGACCAACTTCAGTTAGTAATTTTACAGTTGCTTGCTATATACCCAATCCCTTATGCTTATGATAGGTATGTTGGAAACAGGAGGATCCATGCTCAGAACAATCACTTCAGTCTGTATATGGAACACTGTTATATGTAGCATTAATTGCATGAGACAGACTAGTCCCTTCAAGTATGACACACTTTGGCCCTGTGATACACATGGTAATTAAATCCTCTTATCTGCCTGGGTACATGGTATAGCTGGGGGCACACAAAGGAACATTTAGATATAGGGCCACTAATCTATCAGATAGAATAGTTGTGATAGAAACTAGGGGGAGATATTTGTTGCAAGGGCCAGTTCCAGCACATAGGGTGTATAATATTACTGGGGATTATATAATAATGGACTCTTAAAATATCTATTAATAAACACTAGTTCTAGTTAACCTTGGGGCTGGAAATATATATCATGCTTTGCATGCGCAGGAATACATGGGCTGCTTTGATACTTTTGCCAGGGCTGCTTTTTCCTCCCAGTCCGGCCCTGATTGTTGTGCTCTATTGCTGTCTTCTAATAGAGCAAATTGCAAACTGACAATTTGTTTGTGATAGGCACATAAGTAAACTGGGGTACACAATGATATGGAGTCAGCACACCTGCAACTCAATTACATTTGCAAATGCCCCCACTTAATGGGTAGACTGTTTTATACTGTTAATGCACCTCAAGGGAATAATTATAAACATACGTTATTAATTTTAAAGCTGATAGCAACACATGAGCTGTGCAGCTATTCTGGCTTAAACAAGTCTGAAGATGAGTTCATCACAGGTTATTGCTAAGTAAAACTATAAAACTACCTTGCCATTATTATGATGATTACCATTGTGTAAGCATTTTGCATTTTACCTTTTAAAAAAACAATAGGAAACTCTCCAGTCTTATTACTGAATCCAAATATATGACTAAATAAGAATTTATGCAGGATAACCTACTCTTGAATATTTTCTGGGCATATACAGAAAAGTAAAGTGCGTGTAGACAGTTACAGAGAGTTTTCTTATGAAAGATCAAAAAAAAGAAAATGCAACAAGGTGTAGCTGTAGCCTTTTACTGCTTCAAATTCACCCTGTTACACAAGTACAGACATTTCCTTTGGTTTCATGGGAAGCAATCAATGAATTTGTGGTTACAATCTGCCTCTGTAGCATGCATTGGGAAAATACACAATAACAGACCAACTATTCCAGTAGTGCACACCATGATTAGAACCAACTGCAACCTGTAGTTTGCATTTGAAATAAATAGCTGTCCTCCATACAGCCTGTGAATTATTACACATGATCATTTTTAAATGATATTCACTTCAGGTCAGCCCAAGCTTATGTAATGTTTAAAATCCAAATATCTACTGCTAGTTAAGTTTGCAGCATATGGATATAATTACTGTTCATGCTTAAAGGAAACCTGTCATGATTGAGTTAACACTAGGAAGGAAATAAAACGTTTAAAACAAACCACACACCCCTATTTATTATGCTCAAATCTCACTAATTCTCAATTTATAACTACTATTCAAAATGTCCATGAGACACTAACTGAAGCCCTGACTTTCCAGAAAGTCAGGAGAGCAAAGCATCATGGGTAGAATCAGTCCTGCAGACTCCTCTCATGATATCACCAGTTTGTGCAGTTGTTAGTGGCTGGAGTAGCCCACACAATCTGAATAGAACAATAGAAGGTGTTTCAGATAATTCCCATAGAATATCAAGTCCTGGTGTGACATGAGTTATATAGAGCTTGTCTATCATAGAGTTTACTCTGACTAAGCATGAATGAGATTTGGCAGTTTGGCACAGCCCACACACGGAAAACAAAGGGGTGTTTAAACATGGCAGCTCCTATGAAGCCCTTTTTACATGAAGGATATTTTCTAATCCGTTTCAGATATAGACAAAAACAGCTGACTAAAGGGTTTAACTAAGGATGGAAAAGAAATATTTTACTCATGTCTCAAGGTGACAGGTCCTCTTTAAGCTGTACTGGATACCCCATAAAATTCAATAAATTTAGAAGCCAATGCAATATATAGTACGTCAACAACGATTAGTAATTAATCTTGAATCAAGTATATTGTATATCATTTTTATGGAAACTAATACAATCCATGAAATTGGTGGGATGGTTTTACATCCACTTTAGGATTTCCTAGAGTTTGCCCCTTCTTCAAGGCAATGATGAAAGGATTACATAGGAATTATTATATGCAACTAAGTAGGGTAAAATTTTCACTTTACTTTACCCATTGGCTAATCCTGCAAATCATCAGCTACATCATCATCAGCTCCTGCTAAAGTTTCCAGCTAAGGAAGGGCTTTGTTTATTTAGTTGGCGATGGCAAATGCATTCACCTTTGCGCTCCTTGGGAATGCCTATTGGAGCCCTGTATTTATACCTGTATTTATCTGGGGTTAAAGAATACAACTTTCTAGCACACAACATGCACCTAGAGAGCATCTAAGGAAACTCCTGTGCCCTTTCCTGCTTGGGGTTTGAGAAATACATATTCCAAGTTCATGATGGTACCTTAATATCATGGCAGCAGATTCTACATTTTCCTGCACACATATATATATATGCTGATTGAAGGACTCAATTGAATAAATGTGCTATTTTATTCTTTAATGCATTTTATATATATATATATATATATATATATATATATATATATATATATATATATGAATTATGCTGGTATTCTGAGAAAAACACAGTACTGCAAGGATAAAATGGCCAAATTGTGTCTTTTAGCACTGTCTTTAAACCCATTAGTGAATATAAATGCATTACTTATTGTATCCCTTTTAGCTGCAATTTAATTAAATTGGCTCCATACCAAAAATTAATTTGTCAAGTTTTAACACACAAGCAATGTAAAAGAAAAACCTTATCAAGTGTGAAAGGACAGGTTAGTTTAGTTTGCTTCTCATTGACTTTTTCATTGAACCATGACATTACATAATAGCCCACATTTCGTAAGCTAAAACAATGGACAAGCCCATTTTGCTCTATAAAGCAAGCTGACTCAGCTGTGTGTCAAGGACAGATAAGAATAATATAATGGAGCCTGCAAGAACTGCCTTATTCATCATATTCATTCTCTTGCATAAACCAAAATGTAAAGGGGCTTGCCAGCATTGTATATAATTTGTTTTGTAAAACGCAGTCCCTTTATGAGAAGAAAAATCTTATATAGTGCAATAAATTTAGTTAAAATTAATATGGTCTACTTACAGAAATGCAGGGAAATCTGTGCGTCATAAACCAGCACTTCTACTCCTTGTGTACGGTATGCCTCATGCTTCCTGAAAAAGTTTATGATACTTGTAACCCCCTTTTATATCACTTAGTGAGAAATTATATTTGATAAAACTTGTTTAAACTCCACAAAAACAAAACCAGTAGGATTACAACCATGGGCACCCTTAAAATGCAGAGGAACACTTTGATAGGCACCCTAATATTGCTTATATGTTGTGCTATCCTTGTGCTTCCTGATGTAATGGCCCTGCCAACATAACATTTCTAGCAAGAACACCTGATCAATTTATTGATCATTTATGATTTATTGCTCTATGAAATGTAGGTAGGGAATAAATAGACTAAACTGTGAGCCTATGACACGTGAGCTAGACCAGACTCCATTGCTAAGAAATTGTAATGTATGGGAGAATATCCCTACGTGCAGTGTGGCTGGTAAATTCATAGCAGCAATACATTGACAATAAGTGCTAAATTGCCCTAAGCTGAGCAGTGATTTTGTCCAGTAACTCATGGGATATGTTCAGACAAGGCAAGGGAGAGACACAAGTTTGCTTTTGTGATAAAAGGTGATACTATAAATCTGAAGATTAATCAGTTCTGATTCTTAACACACTGAATTATATACAGTACCATCTAATATCAATTTGAATTAGCTGGTAAATTGATTTGTATTATAAATGTCATACTGTTCAATACTAGTTTGTCCCCAAGTTCAGGTAACTGACTTTAGCCCAGAGCATGTGCTTTGAATCAGCAGAAAACATATGTGGATACACAGATCTGCTGTAAAGTTGTGGTGGCCCAGGGCTGGCAAAGAAGAATAATCTTTGCTTAACTTTATATTGAGCTTGAATTCTTCTTTAATACCTTGCACAATGATTAGTCTCCAGGTAACATACAACAACATCTTTTTTTAATTTCTCTTTTACCTTTTTTGGTGGGATGGGAGCTGCCTGCCCACCCACAATAGCACAGTTTGCTCCTGTAGCCAATTCTATTCTTGTATCTTGGCCAAGTTCCCTAAAGAGAACAGAGAGTTTTACATATTAGTGTTTTAGTACAAAATAATAGCTGTCAGCACAAAAGCAAAAACTTTGGGGGTTTGAATATGATAGACCAAGACTAGAAAATTCCAGGGAGGGTAACGGATTTAAAAAGACATTAAGTGTAAAACAGATTTAAAACGAAACCATTGAAAACACAGGACAACAACCTGATATTAACTATGTAAAACAGAAAGGAAACAGATGTGTTGTCATACTGAAGGCAGGGCACAAATGAATTTAGTGATTTAAATTTAATTTGGTGGTTACTGTATGTTCTATTTACCTAACAGATCGTTATATTAAAATGATGGCGCTCAAAAGCTCAGAAAACACCTTGCACTGCTCAACAAAGCTAATCTATAGGTTCCTGTCCTTGACTTTCACTTGCATTGTGTGTATCCTGTCTTTCTCCTGTGCTCCTGTATGTTAGTGTCACTGTATGAACATCTACTCTGTCTTGCAATGGCTGCTACCTGTTTCTTTCCCTTTTTATTCCCTTATTCCATGTTCCGGATCATAATGTCATCTAATTATTCATTGCTGCAAATTGTTGTAGTTTTACAAGCTCTATATTCTGTTCTCCTGCTGCAGGTTTTATTTTTGCTTCTGACCTTTTCTTGAAAAATGCCATTATGTTTTTAGCTCTCTCCCCTACTAATAACATTGACTTCAAACATCATGTCAACCATACTTGTGTGCTAAGAATTTGATTCTATTTTTATCTGAGTAGCTATGGTAGTTTCCCAGTTCTGGTCTTCTTTCTTCAAAGGTTGGTGGCACATGGGAAGATAAATCTTTGCTACTGCGGGCAACTAATCTCCCTGAAATGCCTTGCTACTTGCGATTCACATTCTTGCAGATGGGAAGGCATTTTGGGAGATCATTAGCCCACAGCAGCTTTGTTTTCCAAAATCACCTGAAGTTTCCTAGTGAGGCAACTTCGGGCGACTTTTAGAAAACTGAAGCAATGCTTACGCCATCCCACCTGCGATTCAGTGGGAAGGCATTTCAGGGAGACTCATCACCCGCAGTAGCGAAGATCTATCTCTTAGCAAGTAATCTCCCCGTGTGCCACCACCCTAAACTGGATCTGTACCTTCCCCTTCTCTAACAAGAGAGCAGTGATTTGCTCTTACAGGTCATTATAGTAACATCTTATGATATGATTTGCATCTAGCTGCCTTGGCTTTGTTATGGGAATGCTTCAGTAACTGGCTCGGCCAGTGAGACACCAGGGGAAAATCCTTGTAGGCCCCATCCACCCAGACCAGATTCCCATCTGCATTCTGCTGCTGCCCTCCTGCCCCCAATCATGGCAAAAGTAAGAATAATGTGCATGTTGGGGGGCGGATAAGGGGCTGGTGGTGGGTGCGTAGGCTGGCGTTGAGAGCCAGTGCAGTAGCAGCTTTAGTGTATCTTGCACACACCAGTCTGACCCTGGAGGGAAATCACAAGCCATCACTTCCTATAACTATTATTATTAGCCCTATGAGGTACAATTATGTTTTTTTCAAAATAAGTGCTTGCAACAATCCTGCAAATATAAGCAAGAGCAAAAAGTGGCTAGGGAAGCTATAAGACTAATACAAAAGTCATAAAATTGGCATCAGGTGTAGTTACCCACAGCAAGTAGTAGGGATGTACTGAATCCACTATTTTGGATTTGGCCGAACCCCCAAATCCCGCCCGAATACCGAACCGAATCCGAACCTTTATTTGCATAGGCAGTCTCTGGATTTTTATTAAAAAGTCCAGAGTTTTTTGATATCCTGCTCCATAATAAGTTTATGAAACTTAATTAAATAAGAGTTTTTCAGCAGAGAGACCAGAATACTGAGCACCTGCACTTAGATACATTTGTAACAATTCAAGATAAGAAAAGATAGAATTGTAAATATTTACAATAAACAAATCTCTTGGTAGAACTGTGTCTTACAGCTTAAAGGATACCATTATCCTGAAGAAGGGAGGTATTACCCCCCGAAACGTTGATATTATGGTGGCATGAATAAAAGAGGCACACTCCCCGACTGCTAAAAATTGTGTGTGCGGACCGACTTTACAGTTGTACGGTTATAGCTTAAAGGGCAATTTCACTTTCATTAGCAAAAGTGTAATGACACATAAAACATATCCCTAAAACTCCATGAAATGGGTTCAAAGCTTCATAACCTGCCAAATTTAATAAAATGGACATGCTAATTAGGGGGTGTGGTCATTAAATGGGCATGGTTGTTAAATTTTTTTAGCTGTTGGGAGGTTTGTCAATTAACATGACTACTTGTATCTGACAAACTAAAAATAACTGTGAAGTAAATTGTAATGCTTAAAGGAGAAGGAAAGCTACCAAAGCAGTTTATTGCCAATAGATTAGTCACAATAGTGCAAGTTATAATACTATATTTATTCTGCAGAATGCTTTACCGTACCTGAGTTAACAGCTCTAGACATGGTCTCTGTTTCTTTAGGATAGCAGCCAGGTCAGGACTGGCAATCTGTGGTTCTGGGAAATGCCAGAGGGGCTGCTATAAGGCGCCTTAGAAAGTCAGTTTTTTGTGGGCTGGTGGGGGCTGTTAGGGCCTCTGTGTGGGTCTTTGCGTACCTGAAATGCCAGGGTCTATTTTGATTCTCAGTCCGGACCTGATAGCAGCTGCCATTAGCTTGGTGTGACATCACTTCCTGCCTGAGGTTGTCCCTGCTCACTCATAGCTCTGGGCTCAGATTACAGCAGGGAGGGGAGGAGGGAGGTAGGAAAAGGAAGGGGGAGAGGTAGGGGGAGCAAACTGAGCATGCTCAAGCCCTAGCCCTGGAGGTTTATGCTGATAACAGGAAGTCTGATACAAAAGCTCATTTATACACAATAGAAGGAAAGAAATACGTGTTTCTTTTTACTCAAAGTGTATTTATATAGACATTTCTGATAAAGCTTACTTAGCTTTAGCCTTTCCTTCTACTTTAAAGTTACAACCCATGGACATGAAAACACAAAAAAAAAATTACTGGAGAGCACAGTTTATAACAAAGGTTACCGCTCAGTAAAGCTACAAGAAATCTGTGAGCATTTACCATTGGCTGGCACTATTTAATTAGGGTCTCATGAAAGTAAGTAGTATTGCAGCTTTTGCAAATTACTAAATACAACTACATAGAGAAAGAAACAAGTATAGGGGCTGACTTATAAATGTTCAAATTTGAATTTTTACAGAATTCCAAAACTTGAATGTACAATATTTATTATAAAATTGTTGTTCACCTTTAAGGCACAATTTGCACTTGTTTTTCTTTTTTCATTATTTGTGGTTTTTGAGTTATATAGCTTTGTTATTCAGCAGCTCCACAGTTTGCAGTTTCAGCAGTCTGCTTGCTTTGGTCCAAATTACCCTAGCAACCATGCATTTATTTGAATAAGAGACTGGAATATGAATATAAGAAGACCTTTCTTTAAAAAAGGGGAAAAAAAATCAAAAAGTTTGCTAAAATGTATTCAAATAAAAAAAAATTCACAAATTCGATAAATAGGCCCCAAAAATTTGCTACACAAAAAATTTAAGCATTAAATACATCCAACAAAATGTTTTGGCCAATATGGGTTCATACAGCTTAGTCAGGATCAAGTACAAGGTATACTTTTATTGTATCAGAAAAACAGACAAAAAAGAATACTTGACAGCTATAAAATATAAGTGACATTTGACCATCCACATTACATTTAAAATGCAAGCGTATTTGATCAGTTTAAACCATACTTATATCTTATTCCAGGAAAATAAAAAAGCAAATGCTAAATTAATATCGGCATGTACTGCCCCCGCTGGTCAGACAATGCACAATGCTGTAAAGCCCTGCATGTAGCTGAATAGGGAACACCCTTGAAACTTATTGGCAAGCAGTATATTCCCCATCTAAAGGTGACTTCTTTGAACATTCCATACATATAAGCATTTATATATGTTAAAAAAAAAACATTAAGGCAGCATGATTTTTCATTTCACATTAATCTAAGAACAAAGCACTACTGACCTCTAGTGGATAGACATAAAGTGGCATTTTGTTTTACATGGCATCAAGATTTTACCAGGTTATGGTTGATTTTTACATATTTAAATGGGGGTTTCCAGATCACTGAAAAATTCAGGGACACGTCAAGAAATCCTGGAAAATGTGGACCGATTGCAATGAAATTGAAATAATGTGAGTCAGGCTAATTGTCATTCCATCAATGAATGGATAGAAACATTTAATGGCTAGAATTCATTGATTCAACTGCATCTGGGAAAACTGGTGCAATGTTTTTAGTGTATAGCTACATATTATTCCACAATGTATAATGGATGTTACTGGCCAACTTTGTTTCCTGTTTAAAGGAACAGTGACAGGAAAAAAAAATGTGTTTAAAAGTAATACAAATATAATGCAGTGTTGCTCTGCACTGCTGTTTTTGCTTCAGTATTATAATTTCTAAAATTTGAATGCCTGGTGTATCTGTACGGGCTCCCCCAGCCTGGAGCGTGACTTGGTGCTGACACACTGCCGCGTTGACACGCATGCGTAGTAGGCTGCAGGGCCGGTGCGAGACATCAGTCAGAGTCAGTCATTACAAAAGTTGGATTGGTTGGGCAGAGAGGATATGCTGTGCGCGCTAGAGGGGAGCAGTAACGCATCTTTTTCCTGATGGGCTTTTGGCAGCTGCACCTGCCTTTTACTTCTTGCGGGGACAGGTACAGATCATGGGGGCTTGGGTGGGCCACAGGTATGGGCTTGGGGCTGCAGCTGCAGTATTAATGGATATGGCTTTGTTGGTTGCTGGCCTTGTCTGGCAATGGCACAGGTACAGATCATGGGGGCTTGAGTTGCGCACAGCACAGGTACAGGTGAGGGTGTTGGCTTGGGGCCTGCAATATAAATTGTGGATATGGCTGGGCCTGGCCTGGACGGGGGGGTGCAGGGGCACGTTGATTGGAACCCTTGCCTAGGGTGCCAAACTACAGTAACTTGGCCCTGCCCTGGGTGTGCCATAAATTGGGAGCGCAGTTGGGGATTGCAGTGTACCAGGCACCATCAAGGATTTTTTACAGGGGGGGGGGGGCTCAGTACACTCTACTTACATCACTGGTGTTTGTGCATAATAGAGAGGGTGTCCTGCACAAAAGACTGGGCCAGGATCAATAAGCCTTACACCTTTGGTGATACAAGAATCAATCTTCATATTAAGGTAAGAGAAAGCACTTTGCCAAAGATCCCACAGTTAGTTACACTTGTAGAGAAGTGAATCAGTCTCACGATTTAATTAAATAATTAAATCATTTTCTAATGCAGTGCAGTTTGCAAAGTGCTCAGACACAATCAACATGTTTTTTCCCCATCACACTGCATTGTTCATGCTGAATTCAAGTGTAATGGTTGCACAAGTTGGTTGTGCTGCAGTTGCATGCAGTGTGTCCAGAATGTGAATTGTGTTGTGCTAGCATTCTCAGATGTGAATCCAGGGTGTCAAATAATAACTTATTAATAATAATTAGTGTGCAGCTTACTTGGTGCAAGTTAGCATTGACATATTTTATTATTTTGATATTGATACAATCAGTATACACCTAGGGTGGCGAGTCCTTACCAGCAATAGACACACTTAATCAGACAGGGTAGTTGCATTGGCACCTAGTGCTAATACACAGAAGAGGCATGTTTGGGCACATATGGATTGTGTCAATATGTGCATCATTTTGTGTACATTTTAGCGTGTCCCACTTGCAGTCACAAATGAGTTTTTAGGTATCAGGAGATGAATAAGACTTTGTGCCTTTATGATTTATTAAGTAAACTTCTAATAGATTCATGGTAAAAAATGATATGGGGGAATGTAATAAAAGTCGGTAAAAGGGAAAAAATATTTGAAATGTGAAAAGTTACGCCTTTGTTTGAGCAAATTTGCCTTTGTGCGAATTTAATATAGCTTTTGCAAACCCAGAAACTGTTTAGCGAACACTTTTAAGGGCTCTTACACACAAGCGGTTTTACCTGCGCACCCCTGCGTTCCGTTTTGCTGCGTTCAGTCGCAGGGAAGCGCAGGTATAGACACACTCAATGCTTTTCAATGGGGCTGTACTCACACGAACGCATGTAGGCGCCGAACGCAGGTTCAGACGCAACATGCTGCATTTTTCCTGCATTCGGCACTTACATGCGCTTATGTGAGTACTGCCTCATTGAAAAGCATTGAGTGCGTCTATACCTGCAATTCCCTGCGACTGAACACAGCAAAACGGAACGCAGGGGAGCGCAGGTAAAAACGATTGTGTGTAAGAGCCCTAACAGGGGAAGAAGGTTTGTGAATTTTATAGTTTGCTCAAGTGAATGTAGTAAAACTTCTTATTGAAAACGTTATTTTCAGTCCGAAAGATTACGCTTGCAATGTGCAATTCAAATTTGCAATGCAATAACAGTTTAAGGAAGAGTATTACATTGCGAAATGTGTTTGTATTCTTGTTTGTGCAAATTTTTTGATCTTTGCTACTTTTATCACATTCCCCAATAGTGTTTCAGATACTTCTTTCATAGTGGGAAAACCCATTCAGAGATATGTCCCAGCCCAAATTTCAGCATAAATGTAGATGCACGTTTTGACTGCATGCAAGTTTTAACAGACCTTTTTAGAGTAGTAATGGCCCTACTTCCAGCAAAGGATCCATAGGACCAATAGTAGTTCAGTTAAAAAAAAATTTATTTATACAAAATTAAAATTACATCTGCATTGTTATCTACCCTACGTGTTTCGTGTCCATTCAGGGAACTTAATCATGGGTTCTGTCAACTATCCCAGGATGTGAGTATTTATACAGAAATTGACCAATCAGAAAAATAAAGAAAAAAAAATTAACTAGGGATGCACCGAATACACTATTTTGATTCGGCCGAATACCGAACCGAACCCTAATTAGCATATGCAAATTATGGGTGGGAAGGGGAAAACATTTTTTACTTGCTTGTTTTGTACCAAAAAGTCACGTGATTTCCCTCCCTAGCCCTAATTAGGATTCGGTTCGGCCAGGCAGAAGGATTCGTCCGAATCCGAATGAAAAAGGCAGAATCCTGGCCGAATCCCGAATTAGGTGCATCCCTAAAAAAAATCCTTAAAGGAAAACTATACTCCCCAAGCAATGTAGGTCTCTATAAACAGATATTGCATAAAACAACTCATATGTAAAACCCTGCTTCGTGTAAATAAACCATTTTCATAATAGCATGTGCCATTGGGTAATCATAAATAGAAAATAGCCATTTTAAAAAATAAGGACAGCCTCCTGGGATCCTAGGATCCAACGGTGCACACAAACATACCAAACAAACTATAAAGTTAGGTCACATGAGCCAAGTAACAGACAAAGTTGTGTCTTTTGCTTCCACACGTCTAACTGTTACAGTTAGAGTAGAAATATTTCTGGTCAGGTGATCTCTGAGGCAGCACACAGACCATCACGAAATGGTGGTTCAAGGCAAGAGATGTAAAAGGGCAATATTTACTTAAATGTACATACCTGTTTTCTCTACACATACTTTGCCGTGCCGCTCCTTAAAGCTGGAGGTCTGGGACTGGAGCTGTTTACAAAATTGTTCTGGAGCACCTTGTTCTCTTCTATTTCAGAGATAGTGGTGGTGGATGTTACTAACCCTTCTGGTGTGCTCATTGGAGCCTTTGGCGACTCTGCTAACTACCCTTATTCTATCTTACACTCTGCTTTTGCAGAAAGCGTCCTCACATTGACTTCTATTTCAGCCTACCTCAGGCTCTTCTGTCAAAAATGTGGTTCCTGTCAGCAAAAACTAATTGGCCATATCAACTTTATTTCTATTAGCGGCTCATGAATTGCCTGTGCAGACTCAAGGTATTGTTTAAGCACCCCTTTAGCTGAATCCAGTTCTCCCACTGCTTTCTACTAACTTTAGGGTTGTCACCTTTGCTGGAAGCTAAACCCGAACAAAGGGAAGGATAGCATTCGGGTGTGCAAGTGATGACATCAGAGGTGGGCACACTAATGTGGGTGAAGTTATGACACCAGGGTAGGGTTATTGCATCACTTAGACACAACAGGCTCGATTTCTGTCCAGTTTTCTCAGTATTTTAAACTGGACAGAATCTTTTGACACAGGGACAACCCTTTTAATTATCTATATTCAGCCTGATTGGTAAGTCCAACCCTTCAATTACAAGTTTGGGATCTATTGTACAGAAATCAGTTATACAAAAAGCTCTGAAATACAAAGGGCTGGATTTAATCTCTTCCTAGTGCTGCCCACGAATGCTCACACCCCCGAGTGCACATGCGCCAGCCCAAGGGTTGCCACCTGGCCGGTAAAATTTAGGGTTGATCACAATGTTATTAATAGGGAAAACAGATCTATATATAGGAAGGCCGGTATTTTTTTCCAGAAAAGGTGGCAGCCCTAGCCGGCCCCTAGGCCTCCAAGTCCTAGAGCTCGCCCACAAGCTCACACTCCACAGTGAGCTTCTAGATGCGGCTTGGTGGCACGTAGGGTTGCCATCTTTTCTTTAAAAAAATACCGGCCTTCCTATATATTAAGCTTTTTTCCCAATTAATAACATTGGTACCAACCATCAAAAATGCCGGGCAGGCCGGTAAAAATCCAACCAGGTGGCAACCCTAGTGGCATGTCACCCCTCAAATTTTGCTGCCCTAGGCCCAGGCCTTTGTGGTCTCACCACAAATCCAGGCCTGGAAATATAGCAATGTTAATTTAGAAAACAATTGTGTCTAGGGTTGGCATTGCCACTTTTTCTTGTATGTATCTTTGTTTCCTATTAAAGGGCACCTATGGCCCAAAAAGCAGCCGATTTTCATACTGCGCATGCGCTTCAGAAGACATGGCGGCTCGAATAAGCCAGCGCCTGCAGGGGGCATTTTTAAAAAAAGAAGTACTAGAACCTCAAACCGGAATGCGGGCTCTATCCTCCTGCACCTTCGGTTTGAGGCAAATGTTTTGGGCCATAGGTGCCCTTTAATAGGAAACAAAGATACATATACACAGTAGGAAGGCTGGTCATTTT
>CM044432.1:58061207-58076030 GCA_024363595.1 Xenopus borealis | reverse complement strand
CTGGGTCCTAGCTTTCCCTTCTCAGTCATCAGCTCTTGCTCTTCACTCCTCAGGGTGCGCATAGTCGGTCCTGGATCCTGAGTTTTTAGTTACTTGTTCAATAGGCGCTATAGGTTTTTAATTGCACCAATCAAATTCGAGCTACAGGAGGAAGAAGCTAGGACCCAGGACGGATGTGGAGGAGCGAGGACCACCCTTTCTATGTAACTACTTCGGACAAATTTCATGCAAAGACCATGTATGACATTATCAGCTATTCAGAATCAGAGTAATAGAAGGAAGAAGCCACTGATACAGCAGAAGGGTGGCAGAGGCCTTTATCTAAAGTGGAATTGCATAAAGCAAGGATGTCCAGCCTGCAGCAACCTTAGTTATTGCAGGCTGTCAGATAGGTCAGGTGTTTTCAGTGTGGAAATGGGATCCGCGTCCCTCAAGAAATCCAGAAGAATGTATGTACCATAGTGGAGGCAAACTTTGTTAGGGCATCAGGTCAGATTTCAAAACTGAATATAAAAAAAAATCTGTTTGCTCTTTCGAGAAATGGATTTCTGTGCAGAAGTCTACTGGAGCAGCACTATTAACTGATAAATCCCATGACAGTGTCCCTTTATCTCCAAACACACTCATCACTTCCATGTAGCTGCTCTAAGCTCCATTCTGTTTGTTCTGCCTCTGCTGCTAAATCTTGTGCAGCTATTGATTCTGGGGAACCCTGAGTCTATCACCACCCTGAACATAGCAGTAATTCCACGGTTGCCACAGATGGTCACGTCAATAGGAATAATGGCATATGCTGAAAATTATGCAATCTCCACTTTTAAAATGTTATCCCCGAACAGGCCTGGATTTTGTTGGATGACAGCTCCTAGGGGGATTTTTTGCCCAGCCACATTTGCATTCGCTTGCTAATTCCCACTAACACTTAGGGGCAGATTTACTACGTTTTGAATGGTAAATTGAATTTTCACTTTTTTTTGGGTCAAAACTCAGAAATTGGAATTTAAAACCAACAACTCAAATTTGAATTAGAATACGAGATTCATCACACCTTGGCCCTGGAAACAGTTTGACTATTCTCCATCTAAAACCTGCCGATTTCATGTGGTCATGAAGTCAATGACGGAGGTCCCTTGAACTATTTGAAGATGTTACGCCCCCTGGGGGCAAATTCACTAAAGCGCAAAACGTCTAACGCTAGCACTAATTCGCCAGAGTGACGTCATTTCGCAACTCCGTAAATTCACTAACACCGACTTGCGCAACTTTGCACCCTTACGCCAGGTGAAGTTGCGCACTGACGAAGGATCGTAATTACGCAAATTCACTAAGATAACCATTTTCCTGAACGTTACCACTTACGCTAGACTTTACTTTGCCTGGTCAGACCTGGTGAAGTTCAATACAATAGATAGGAGTTTGAAAAAAAAAATTGGAAAATATTTCTAAGTCCCAAAAAAACGCTTTACCATTGTAGGGTGATAGTCTGAAAAAGATCGTTTTTTTTTTGGGTGAGGGGTTACCCTCCTTCCCCCCTACATTTCCTAACATATAGCAACTCAAATATACAGGGGGCACATATAGGACAACTTTATTTTATTGATTAAAGGTTTCCTGGGCTTGTGTAGTGGAATGTAGAGGCTGTAACATATACTTCTATTATACACTTAAGTTCCAGACGTATGCAAATTAGGCATCACTAGCGTAACTGCGCTTTGCCTGGTGAAAGAACGGTTGTGCTAGTTCACTAACGTTCGCCCCCCTGAGCATCTTAGTGAATTTGCGTAGTGCTGGCGAAAATTCGCCTGGCAAAGTGTGGCAAACGTTAGCGAAGCCAACGCTAGCGGATTTTTGCATCTTAGTGAATTTGCCCCATAGACTCCAATGGGAGAAAAAAAAAATGTTGCTCATCAAAAAGGAATTTGACTCGCAAAAATTGACGCTTATTTTCAGACGAAAACGCAATTAAAATTCAATTAGAATTTGATTCAAGTTTTCAGGTCAGGGCTATTTGATTGCATTTCAGACTTTTGAATCATAAATAACACACCATTTGAATTGTGAATAAAATTTATTTGAGTTTTAAAAAAATCGCATTACATACAAATTCGACCTTTGATCCCCCTTGTGTACTAAGAACTGGATGCACAAGAGATTTTGACAGTTATTGAAAACTCCCACTCACAAAGTCTCTAGTGCTCTTGGTGAAGGTGGGAATTGGGCACATGCAAGAGAGGGGTGTGTGTGTACAGGAGAACATGGAGACAGCTTGGGGAGTCCATATTATAAATTTGGTCCTGGCCCCAACGTTCCTCCAGTTTTTGCACAAACATGCACAAGCATTAATTTAGACAAATCTAAATTTGTTCCACACATGCCCAGAATGACGTTGGAACTCTAGGAGAAATGCTGCTGCACCCTTAAAGCCTTCTTTCTTGCACTTGTCCAAGACCAGATGATAGGAACTTAGGGGCAAATTTATCATTATTCACAAATTCGAGGGCTTTTAGCCCTCGAATTCAGCAGAAATTTGGTTATCGAATTGAAATCGTATAGTAGGCTATTTTTTGTTGCGCTATTCGATTTCTCGAAAAATTTGTACGATCGAGAATCAATCATTCGATTTCACGAAAAAAATTTGAAATTTCCTTGGATTGTTCGAAAAATTAGTACAATTCGAACGATCGAGGCGTTCAATCGTACGAACGCTATTCAAGCAGGTAATAGAAAAAAAGCCTATGGGGGGATTCCCATAGACTTCTATTGCTATTCGGTAGGTTCAATCTGGTCAAAGTAGGCAGTCGATTAAAATTTAAAGTTAAAGTACTTCGATCATCGAATGGTCAAATATTCGATCTGATCGAATTCTTGCATATTCGTTGATCAAAGTGGCCAAATTTGCATATTCGAATATTCGATAGAATCTTATTATCGGTATTCGATCGAACTTCAAATTATTCACGTGAATTTTCTAAATTTGCCCCTAAGGGGCAAATGTACTATAATTCACCCAAAAATCCCTCGAATCCCCTCGAAATTCGATAAGCATTCGACTATCGAATGCTTATCGAATAGTTTTAGGCTATTTTTTCCTCGATATTCGATTTCTCGATTAAATTGTACGATCGAATACCGATCGTTCGATTTCACGAAAGAGTCATACTTTTTTTTTCGATCGAGGATTCGACCGTACGAATGGTATTCGAGCAGGTGTTTGTAAAAGATGCCTATACCTATATCTTATATCTGGTACTCATTTATTATTACAGTGAAAAAGAAATTGGTTTTAAAAATCTGAATTATTTGACTAAAACGGAGTCTATGAGAGATGGCCTTCCCTTAATTTGGAGTTGGGTGTCAGATAGTCATTGACAGATCCAATATATCTTGTAGGGGGAACTTACTTTCCTAGCAGATGAATTAGAGCTCACTCAAATAACTGATTCTAGTACAAAGAAAATCTAACAAAATAACTGGCTTTTGCACAAATTCTGCATGTAGAGAGACAGGATTTGTGGTGATTTTAATTGAGTGAGCTCTAATACAACTTCTATGCAGAAACAGCCCCTATAAGTACAAGTTATGTTTGTTACCTTGTCCCAGCCCAAACCATCCACGAGTTCCTCCCGCATGAATTGTTATCGGCTTTGTGGACATGATGCAGCCTAATTGAGATAAAATATCAAGCGAACATAACCGAACTGGCTTGTATGGGAATAGGAGAGAACACCTACAACCTAGGCACACTGGGCAGTGCGATTGCTCGTTTCCCCTAAACTTGACATAATCCCACCAACCTCAGCACTAGCTTCTGGGGGAGGTGGGGTTTATCACGCCGCTTTGCACAAGCTGCTTTGGTTACTTGATAAGGCTGGAATCCAGTGAGGGTCCTCTTCATGTAGTTTGGTTAATACTATCGAGATTAACCATTTAGCTCCGGGCTGTACTTCAGGACTTAGCCCACTTCAAGCTCTGTCCCAATTTGTAATTTTAGCTTCAACTTTTTCCTGGACTCAGATTTTAATATCATCTTATTAAATAGCTACACCACATATTACGTATAATTGCCTAACAAAATGAGGGCTTTTTCATTTATTCTATGTCTCCTTCAAATGCAAAGATTCTGCTTAGCAGGGCCAAAGATAAAAAAATTAGCAACTAAATGTATCATTTAAATGAAACTTTTTAAGATTTACTGATTGATAAGAGTCTAACACGTGTCGGTATATCTCCCCTTCTGCCTGGAGTAACTGAGCATTACTATAAGCTCTAAATACAGAGAATTCCTGCTCCTACATCCCACATTAGCAACTTTTCTTAGAGATGTGCCTCTGACTGTTTCTAAATAATCTCTTTCCACGTGTTACTATATATTTGCATGGCAGCAAGTTGACGTTCTAAATCTATTCACCGGTGTTCAATTTTTTTGTCTTGTTTCCCAAATAAATGTCCCCTCTGTGCTTGGATTAGGTATAGGTTTAGGTATAAGGTTTATGTGCATCAAAGGCACATTATTGCTTGTACGCTAAGAAAGTATCACTCCTCTGGGGACTCTTACAGGAACGGTAACATCAAAAATTGAAAGTGTTTTAAAGTAATAAAAATATAATGTAGTGTTGCCCTGCACTGGTAAGCTCTGTAGAACATGGTGTTATCTGTTATCCACTATTTAAAGGAACAAGAACACCAAAAGTGTTTTAAAGTAATGAGAATATCATGGACCGTTGTTTGCTTCATATAAACAAGCTGCTGTGTAGCAATGGAGGAAATTAAAAAAGGCTATATGGTACAGGTTACAAAGTGGATATCAGATAACACCATTATATTCCACAGAGTTGCCCCATTGATACACAGCAGCTTATTTATATAAACTATAGTAGAATTTCTGAAGCAAACAGACCAGTTTTACCAGTGAAGGTCAACACTGCATTTTATTTTTATTACTTTAATTCTTATTACTTACATTTTTTATGTTACTGTTCCTTTAACCTGTGCCATATAGCCTTTTATCTATTTCCGCCATTGCTACACAACAGCTTATTTATATGAACTATAGTAGTGTTTCTAAAGCAAACAGATCAGTTTTACCAATGCAGGGAAAAATACATGATATTTTCCTTACTTTAAAAACACTTTTATTCTGTTACTGGTCCTTTAATCTAAATCTTAATCACGCTTTTAAGAAGATTTGAAAACCTCTATGACAATAATGATCATAGGATAGGATTTGGTATAATTTGTTTGTTGTTAGAAAAGTACTGGAACAAATCTGTAGATAATCTGTAAGGTGTTGCAGAACAGGCTTCTATAGTAGTGTTATGTGCACAAGTACAATTTTCCCCTCATTTCATTCAAATGGAGTAGCACCTAGACCTTTCTCTGTCACTGGGTGCTAAAACTTGCAGCCATCTATTACACGTTTGACAACCCTAACTACAACTACCAGCATCCATGAGATCTTCAGTTGGAGTTTTGCCTCTGTGTATCCTGGCCCCAACAAGAAAGAGGTACCCAGCTCCCTCTCCCTTCTTCATGAGGCACCTTGATAGGGAGCGACACAGAGCGTGCTCACCCTTAGCGTGATTAATGTAAGCAAAGGGCCAATAGACGCACAGGAGACACATCATAGAACGATTGGAAACCTCTCCCTTTTGCGACATTGTCATTTCCGGCTTACAGGGAGGCTTTGGAACGGCTCTATACATATTGACTCAGAGACGGATTAATCTACATTGAAGTTTTGTCTCTTCATAAAATAAAACAGACAGAATGAAAGAATTTGCTGATCCATAAACACATACATGTTTAAATAAAAATATTTTTATTACATTGATGTAACACTGATTCCCCCCCCCTCCCCCGATTGTCTTCACATGTTGGCATACTCAACAAATTTACGGAGATCTTGCCAAATAAAACAATTGCAAAACTAGATAGCATGCCTAGAAAGCGATTTCACTTTTAGATCACTAATGGTGCACTCAAACGAGTTTCCTAGTGTCTTAGTGCAAATTATTCTGTCACCCCCAGAGGTCAAAAGGATTATGGTTTTGCCAAAATCAGTATAGATTTCTGTTCTTCTGCAGTTTGACTATCAAACAGAATGGCACATAGTGATAAGCCTGTGCAAACTCCATCATAATCTATGCCATATGGCATTGAGTGTTTCTGAGGCATAATCAGCTGATCCGTGCACCACACTGGGAAAATTCCCAAGTCCGATGTGCCATTGCCCGTAAAAACAGAAGAGGAATATCATGAATATTAAAGGAATATTGTCATGAGAAAACATTTCAAAATGCATCAGTTAATAGTGCTGCTCCATTAGACTTCTGCACTGAAAATACATTCCTCAAAAGAGCAAACAGATTTTTTTATATTCAATTTTGAAATCTGACATGGGGCTAGACATACTGTCAGTTTCCAAGTTGCTCCCAGTCATGTGACTTGTGACTGCACTTTAGGATGGAACTACTTTCTGGCAGGCTGTTATTTCTACTACTTAGGGGCAGATTTACTAAATTCACATGAAGAATTCGAAGTTCGATCGAATTTCAAATAGATAAAAATATGCAAATTAGGCAAATTCGACCATCGAATATTCAAATTTTAATATTCAAATTTAATTTTAATCGAATAGTCGACAATTCGATGGTTGAAGTACTTCCCCTTAAAATTTTTATTCAACCGCCTAGTTTGCCAGATCAAAGCTACCGAATCGATCGAAAAAAATTTCCTAGTCGATCATATAACCAATCGAATTGCAGTAAAATCCTTCAAATTCGATATTTGAATTTGAAAGATTTTATTTCACATACTATTCACATGGTCGAATTCAAAAAAATTTTCAATTCGAAATTCGACCATTGATAAATCTGTCCCTTAATGTAACAATGTGTCTCAGGAGTAAATAGTAAAAGCCAAGTCCCACTTTTACTTATACTATTGCGCGTTGTTCTTAGATGTACCAGGGAGCCGTTACCTTATGTAAAGCTCCCCATAGACGCAAAAATCTTTCTCTGCCGAATGACCGATGTTAACGAAGTCCGACCAATCTGTCAAATTATCGTGTGGTTAGTGGGATTCGAACGATCGTAAATTTTACGATGTCTTGTCCGACATCGGTCTAAAGATTGATCGGCCAGGTTAGAAAATCTTTATCAGTCCCCATGAAATCTACCTATGTTTGCAGGGCCAAGCAGGCAGCAACCCTTCAGTTTTGCTGGCAATATCGCCTGAAATGGTCTTTTTAGTTGATGGACACATCGGACATTTAAATGATCGTCTAGCCCCATGTCAGATTAAAAAAAATTGAATATAAAAAAAAATCTGTTTTCGCTTTTGAAAAATGGATTTCACTGCATAATTCTGCTGGAGCCACACTATTAACTGATGCGTTAAAAAAGTACTAGTATTTGCTCTGAAATGCCTTATAGTCACAAAATCCCCCCAACAGCACAAGTGAAAAAGATGAGAACATCAGCTATATAGCCATGGTTTATTTTTCCTTCTAAAACTTAATTTCTGGGAACTGTTACATTGAAAAATAAAAGCCCATGCCTCTGCATACCAGAGAACTCTATTGTGTGTGTACCTTACTTCAATCTCTTGTAATCCACCCGTGCTACAGTGGGGACTTGCTTAAAGCGAGTACTGACTTTTGAATGGTTAAAAAAGGAGAGCATGAACAACGCAAATGATGTTTGACATTCAGGGGGTGCAAACAAGTGTTACATAAGGCTCCTCTGGTTTATATTTAAGTGACTATAGAAAGGAGTGTAGCTAAATATTGCACAGGAACATTGTCATTTCTTGTGCTGTAAAAACAGTTAATTTTCTTCCAATCATATACATCTATATACAAAAATGTAACAAACAGAATTGCAATTTCAATGTCAACAAAGGCAGTAATATACAGAAAAGTTAAGAAATGTACTTCTCCTTATATTTAATATATATATTACAAGAAGTTTTAAAATATATTTTGTATTGTACAAATATATATATATATATCAATACATCAGGACATATATAAAATATATATCATATAGATTTATCAGGCACAGAAGCAAACCCATACAAAAAAGACTAAAAAAATCCACATCAGAATGCACAAATAATCAAAACAGCTCATTAGGGTGTAGAATTGTACAAGTCTTTCCCACTCAATCAGAGCAAGTATTTCTCTTTAGTACGAAGGGCTTTATCTAAATTACGGATGTATGTTGTCTAAACGCCACAGTATTTTAGTTGCATGGACTGACAAGTGCTTTGCCCTGTTATATACTGCGGTTTAATCAGCTGCAAGCACATATTCCGACTTTAACAAATATTCATACAGACCCTGCATTCAGCGGTCAATGGGTGAGTTAAAAGGCACAGAAAAGTAGAACAGCCTGAACACAGGGCAAACCACAAGGAGAGATGTGGAGCATGCAGCCCTTCAGCTGCTGAACTTGTAAAGTCTAGCATTCAGTGTTGTACAACTGTTTGAGACATAGGTTAGACAGCCCTGGTTTCAGTAGATTAAAAGAATAGTAGCATCAACAAATTAGTGTTTTACAGGAATGAAAATTAGGGATGCGCCAAATCCAGGATTCGGTTCGGCTGGGCAGAAGGATTCAGACAAATCCCGAACCATAATTTGCATATGCAACTTTAGGGGCGGCATGGAAATTGCATGACTTTTTGTCCCAAAACAAGGAAGTAAAAAATGTTTTACCCTTCCCACCCCTAATTTGCATATGTAAATCAGGGTTCAGATTCGGTTCGGTATTCGGACGAATCTTTCTCAAAGGATTCGGCCGAATCCAAAATAGTGGATTTGGTGCATCCCTTACGAAAATATACTGTACTGTTGCCCTGCACTGGTAAAACTGGTGTTTGCTTCAGAAACACTACTATAGTTCTATAAACAAGCTGCTGTGTAGCCATGGGGGAAGACATTCAAGCATATGATCTGTTAAAGGATAGAAATCTGTTAACAGTAACAGGAACAGTATCACCAAAAAATTTAAGTGTTTTAGGGCTAGGCCAAATGGAAAGATTCAGGGAGATTAGTCGACTTTACATTCTAGCAGGCGCAAGACACGGGTAAGCAATTCAGGGAGATTAGTCGCCCCAAAGAAGCGGCCATTAGTCGCCAGGCGACATATCTCCCTGAATCTTCCCATATGGCCTAGCCCTTAAAGGAATGACAATATAATGTACGGTTGCCTTGCAATGGAAAAAATCTGTGTGTTTGCTTCTGAAACACAAGTATAGTTTATATAAATAAGCTGCTTTGTAGCCATGGGGTAGCCACTCAAGCACAGGATACACTGTGGATAAGAGATAAGTTCTGAAGAATCTCATTGTATAGTACAGGGCTTCCTTGTTATCTGCTGTTCATCCTATGCCTTTTCTCCTTTTGTATAGCTGCCCCCATGGCTATACAGCAGCTTCTTTATATAAACTACTGTAGTATTTTTGAAGAAAACACCTGTTCTACCAGTGCAGCACAACATTACATTATATTTTCATTAATTACCACACTCATTTTTTGGTGTTACTGTACCTTTAAGCTATGTAGAATCCCATTATTTGCTATAGTGTTTGTCTGTCATATGCTGTGTAACCTGGGCCTTTTCTCCTTTTTCAGCTTTGAATAATTGCCCCTATGGCAACATAGCAGCTTCTATAAAGTACAGCAGAGCTTCTGAAGCACACACCAATTGTACCAATGAAGGGCAACAGTAAAATATAATATAATATTACTTAATTTAAAATAAAATGTTTGTAATTGGTGTTATAATTGTGCTCTGTGACTTAGTGTCAGTCCACACAAGGAAATTTCGGGCGATTTCAGAAAATTAAGCGACGCGTGTTAATTGCCGCAGTGGATTTTCATTTTAGCAAGCGCAAGAGAGGGGGAAGTGGTTCGGGGAGATTAGTTGCCCCAAAGAAGAGGCAATCTGTTGCTGGGGCGACTAATCTCCCCATGTGGACTGACCCTTAGAAGGACTATCAAATTCAAAATAATGTAAAGGCAAACTATATGCCCATAGCTCAAATACATTTACTGGGCTATTTCAGTTTGAGGAAACATTTAGACTTCTTCCCAAAATGTAAATGAAAGAAAAGAGTGGGAAAAGAAAGCTGCATCCAATAGTGAAACAAATTACCAAACGTTTGCATTTCGTTTATTCATTAAAGGCACTCTAATCACAACACTGTGCTGCTCAGTTGGGCAATGCATACGCTAGCTAGAATTTATATTGTCTCTCTGCAAGGCCTCTCTGGAACAGTTGTAAAGACATTATCAGGGAAATTTGGGGTGAATGTTTCTTTGGTGTATTATCTGAGCCGAGCATTTTTCTTACATATTCCAGGCATTTAAGCATGATGACATGATGAGTTTTTTTTTTTTTTTGTTATTAGGTTATGGGTATTCCTGACTGTTAGGTCAAAAGATGGGGCTAAAGTCAGAAAGAAGAATTAAAAAAAAAAAGTCCTCAGCCATTTTCCTGAGAAATAGTTTGGTTTACAAACGGAAGGAGCACATTATGATTCATGCCTCTCCATATAAGGCATATATGCTGCAGTTAGAAACAAGAAAGTATAAGCCTGGTAATAGAACATGGTAAAATACCACCAATTGGCGAGAAATCGCCCCAAAATAACTTGCCACTGATAACATTTTGATCACTGCAAGTAAAACATATACTTGTGGCAATCCGGTTTAATCTCAGGAAAATGCACAGGGAGGCAATCTCCTGCAAAGAAGATGCCACAAGTATGTTTTACTTGAGTGATCGTAATGTTCATCAAAGACAGGTCATTTTCAGGCGATTTGGGATCCGTGGTATCACAGATTTCGCCATGTGCCATTACCTTAATATTTCCAACAGTAGGGGAAAACAGTAAAAAGGTATGACTGTGCCAATAAACCAAATTTACATTTAGTTTATCTTGGGCAATGCCACTAAGCATACAATTGCTAAGGACTCTCTTCTAGTGTTTGAGTAGAAATGGAAGAGTCTAAAGGGGACTCAAAAGAAGCTTTTATGGGCTGACATAGTGATGATAAAAGGAGAACCAACCCCTTTATATTAAAAATCCCCTACCCTAAACAGGTCCCCCCACCCTAGGTGTTACCCTTAGTAAATGCCTCTAACTCTTACTTACCCTTGTTGCAGATTCAGGGCATTGGAGTTCACAGGTGCCATCCTCTTCTTTTTGGTCATGTTCGTGAAGTGATCGGCGTATTGGCACAAGCGCAGTTGGAGCAGTCTTCTAGTTTTTGACAACTGCGCATGCGACGAAAGTGATGGAAATTGCCGAATCTCCAGAAGAAGACCTGAAGTTTACTGAAGAGAAGAAGATGGTGCCCGTGAACTCCAATGCCCTGAATCTGCAAAGAGGGGTAAGTAAAGAGTTAGGGGAATTTACCGAGGGTAACACCTAGGCTGGAGGGGAGCAGGGAGGGGGTCTATATAGAGTAGGTGGGTAGGCTATTTTAATATAAAGGGTTTGGTTCCCCTTTAAGGTTTCAGACTGCAGATTTAGTATAAACTAGCAAATGGCAAATGTTAGACATAGCAGGGACAAACCTGGATTCTACATCCAAATGGATTTTCACCCCATATGTGTAGTGACAGCCAGATTCTGCTCCTGCCATGAACACACACACACAGGGTGAAACTACATATCTGATATTGGCCTGACAATGCCATGCTTAACTCAACATTCTTTTCACTACAAAGAACCTGCAGCTGTTAAAGGACTGCTGCTGTCACTGCTATAGAAGTTGGGCCCAAATACAGGTTTTCAATATACAAATATCTGCTGAAATAGCAAAATTACTGATTCGATCTGAGAATGGTACAAAACAGTGCATATTTACCGTTATTCTAAAAATACACATTAAAAAAGGATTACTTTTACCCAAACAATCTGCATTCTTACTGAAGTGCCTAGACATTAGCCATGTGCAACCTAAAGGCTAGTGAGACCATTTAATAATGTTCGCCTATTATATAATGTACCTTAGACAATAAATCATCAGGTAACATCTCTGCATATAGAAAATAAATGGAAATTGCTAGTTCTAAGGCTGCCACATGAAAAATTTAACCACAAAATGCTGCAGCATACATGGTGGATTTTGGGTGTTTTGCCCACTAAACTTTCTGAGCAATAGTTAAACTGCAACTATATATTGTATATATACAAACCACTCTAGGGGCAGATTTATTACAGTGTGAAATAAGAGAAAAACTCAACCACTTTCTGTTGCTTCCAAGTGGAACTTCAGAAGCCTATCGATTTCTGGGTGAAAGTCAGCGTTCACAATTTCTGTCTTGGGAAAAACCCTATAAGAATGAATGCAAAAAAGGGTGAATTTTATTGTGATGAGCTCTAATTTCACACTTTGTTAAATTTGCCCTTAGTGTGGGGGTTCAGGTTGCAATTGGTATAGAAGTCATTGAACTCTATGGGAGGTAGTTTTGGCTATTCCTCTGCACATCAAAAATTCAGAAGGGAAAAACAGCTGAAATGTGTGCAACTAGGTGAAAAGAAACAATATTCAATCTCCAAAAAATATGTTTGGTTAAGAAAAATACCCAGCTTTCCCTTACTTTCCATTTATGTTTGCCGCTAAGCATAATGTATTAATAATCCCTTTTATTTATAGCCAAACCTGTCTAAACCTGTCGAATATGAACATTTCCAACACTAAAGCTCACAGTCTATCAATGCAAAAAAAAAAAATAAGAAATGGTAAACACTTAAGTTCTAATTTAAATCACTAACAGCTTTGTAATATACTGCAGAGATTCTCCATTGCCATGAAAATTTACACATTTCATACACTGCTATAAAAAAAGTTTCTGGTTAATAAAAGTACAGTTTTATCATTGCACACACTCACACTGGTGCTATGGTTTAAGAACCGGTCTTAAAACTGCGATAGACTGAGACTAGCAGAAAAAGAAATGATGTTTACATTTGAACTTTTAGTTATATGCAGTAGGGCCTTTTTGTCACACCTTGCTAATCTGACTTAAAAACAAAGTAGTAAAATAATAATAATTATAATAATAACTGAACAAAAATTTTAATTGAACTTCTGCCCAGTTCCTGGTTGTTGGGGTCTGTGACAAGACACTAGCATCTATACAACACTGTAAATGCTAGCTGGCAGAAAGTTCCAATAGAAAGGCAAATAAAACCCAACCCTTGAAAGTTTGATTACGCACTTAAAGGTTTTGGAAAGGCAAGTTCTGTAGTTTGATTGTACACTCTATATTATACAAAAGTAAAATGTTCATAGAAATGATTCTGGAATAAATAATTAAAAAAACAGACTACCGATTACAGGATATACCTCCCAACGTTTGTTTGGTACGTGAAGTCAGTGACGTGTGAGCATTTTCTAGAGTTCTGTGGTATGCTGGCCCCATTAATTTATCTGTTAGCTGTAGGTGGCCAGGTTCCCTCTGGTATCCAGAACGGTCTCCCATGTTCACCCTGGGCCTGTGGTGATATTTCATCCTGTAAGTGTCCGTCATACAGTTATCAACTGAAAAGTAAGTCGTGGGTGCAATGGGATCATTTATATTTGGAGAAACATCTCTGGGCATAGTGTGCAGGTTCACCTTTGGCTGACAGTCATACAAGGAGGAACCAGCTGGGTTAGAATTAATATGAATGTCAGTACCATGAAATGGTTCTTCCTTTGGATAATAGTCAGGCTCAGGCCTAATGAAATCCCCTGATAAATGTCTCTCGTAGACTGCTGGATAAGTGCGAGCTAATGTTTCAGAAAGCTTACTGTTGATCGGCAATGCAAAGTTTTGTTCAGTTCTTTGCGCTGCATTTCTTATGTATTTTTTGGGGGGTAGAGGAGGAGGTATTTCAGGATGGTCTACAGAGCAGTGCTCATATCTGCTGCAGGACTGATCCTCACTAAATATGAAGAATTGAGAGTTTTCATACTGCTGCCTGTTGCTGTGAGAGGCTGGCTTTAAAGAGATTTTAGATAGAGACCCTGTTGCTGAAGGTTGCAGGCGCTGAGAACAAAATCCATTATACATCATTTTTGCTGGGCCCATTGAAGTCTCCCGCAGTGAGTGAATATTTTCATGGTGCAAATGACAAGTGTCTAAGGAGCATGAATTCAACCAACTAGAACTTTCCATACTATTATCTGACTTAACATCATCATGGGTTGCTGGTAACAGGTTTGGCGAGCGTAGGTCTCTTCTCAGTTCAACAAATTGCTTCCTGAATAAGAAAATAATAATATGCTAAACATAAGACACAATATACTTCATTTAAATGACCACATCCACAATTTCAATGCATGGGGAGCTACGTTAACAGAAGAACAAAATACCAATGAGCCCTGGGTGGAATATTAATAACTCTAAAGATTGTAAACTGTATTATACCTTAGACCTGATGGGCTATGTGCGGGTTCCTGGGGGACTACAGAAAACTTGTCCTCAGATTTACAGTGTGCCAGGCCATGGTGTTCATTGTCTGCACCTAAAACCAAGAAATCATTTACATCAGGCATGAACACAAATTACACTCCATACATAGAATACTGAAAAATACACAGGCCTTAGGAAATTAACAAAAACCAGAAGCAATCCCCTAACTATTCTATACCAAAAACACAACACTATAGGTAGATTATGAGAGGCGATATTCTTATAAATGCATGTCCTGTGCAGAGTAGAAAATAAATCAACTGGGAAAGAGATAGTTTCAGAGATGGTGAACTGTGTAACACATACTATTTGTTTAAAGGGGTGGTTCACTTTAAAGGGATACATT
>CM044432.1:58019482-58029743 GCA_024363595.1 Xenopus borealis | reverse complement strand
AAAACAGACCTGAATCATCTGTGCAGTTCTACCCTAAAGTGGATAGTGAAGGGAATGTGATGCACCTGTCAAGGGCAGATTTCAGTCAGGAAACAAAAGCCCCAAGTACTCAATGATAGACAGATTTCAGTCACACAGGACAGATACAAACAGGATTGGCCTTTTCTTTGCTGTGTTTGGACCTTAGGCCTAATAGGCTGCAGCTAATAGAAAGGAGGTGTTTGTTCATTCCAAAGAAAAAAAACAGTATCTAGCTTATCAATACTTTATTTTCGTAAACGGACATGGCAGTGGCATAGATAGACACCCACTTCAATGTAAAGGAACAGGAAAAATCATACGTTCCATACAATACATTTCCGTCCACTGCACTGAGATGGAACAGGAAAGAGATTTTTAATAGGCAGATGACTGTTAAATAACATAAAAAATATTTCTTATTTAAGAAGAATCAGTAGATATCACGTCCATACTTGATCATATTTTTCAACCAACCTTTACCTCAATTAAAGGCAGAGATAGACCTATGTGAAATGAATAGCCTGCTGTGGGACAAGCCACATGTGCAAGTACCAGCTGTGACAAGACACTTGGGAATCTTGCAGTTAGCGTTTCCTTGGTGAAGTTAGTTTGTTAGTGGGGACAGTGCTAGCTATCAGTGACAACTGTCAGGCAAGCAATTTATTGCACACAAGTCATGCGCGCGGAACACCACCTACAAAGGACGTTCTGAGACATGATATGCGACATTCCAGTAGCTCATGTTCAGCTCCCCTCAGTTTGCCTTCAGACCAATTCTACTTTGTTAGTAAAGCTTTGGTCACGTTATACAAGAGAAATCAACACATTATTTCCAATAACCATCCTACAGTGGTACAAATGTAGAAAGCAGAACCTTTAGCCTATTCACCTTTAAGTTAAAGGACAAGTCAACCCCATGATAAAAATGTGCCTAATAAAAGCAAACATTATTATAAGCAATATACATTGATTACACAGTTTGTATATGCAGTTATTAAAAGCAGTGTCTGTCCCTTTGTATTCTCTGCCCTGATGTCTAAGGCTGTTGATACAATGGAAGACAAGGCAGCTGATTAACAGACCTGTCTTTGCTGGGGAACCAAGGCTTCTGCAACATTGTTTAAAAATTAGCAACCAGGAGTTTCATAGCAATTGTTTTTACAAATAACTTTTGAAAGCACTGAACATTTTTAATTAAATGAACTCCACAAAAGCCTAACTTAAGCATTTTGAAAAGTAAACATGATTTAAAGCAACTTTGCAATATACACAGTTTGAAACATCAGTGTTAATCCCTCCTTCCCTGCCAGGATTTCAAATGATGCAGAAAGAGAAGAGCTGTTAAACAGCTGGATTTCAGCAAAGAAAATGGAATTTATTCATACTTTTTGAAGAAACAGGTAAATGTGATGGGTATATTATGTGGTTCTGTGTTATGTGGGCCTCTTTATCAAATTTTAGTTTGGAAGCCGGAGTTCCCCTTTAATATATATTGGAAAGCTACTAAGAATTATGGTTTCCTTTATTAGCCAAATTTTCATTTGGGGTTGAGTTGCCCTTTATTTATTATTTTGAGCAAAACTGCAAACACTCCAAATATATATGGTTTCATTTTTTTTTTGGATGCTGGGTTTAGTGACCCCAAAATTGTGAGATGGATACAGCAGTATAAAGCTAACCATTACAAATGATTTTGAAACACCTATTGAAAAGCTTCTAATAATACAACATTGTATAACATTCTGAATGTCATACAGCAGACTGCCAGTTATAAAAATCAACAGCGAGTGTTCCATAAAAAAAAAAAGGCAGAAAATTATAGCCACAATCACGAACACTAACATCCGGCATTCAACTAGATACAGTAAAAGCATGTTGCATGAAAAAACTCTATACGTTTTATACATTTGGTTGACCCTTTAATTTGCCACACCAGCACTATGCATTTTGTACAACTTATGCAAGGATTTCATAATACCCTTAATCTCTAATTATTAAAGGTAACAACTTAACTCACTTCATGCACTTCACTCAGAAATGCCTTCTTAACATTACTCACTGCCCCAGCCCTTTACCCTTGTTGCCCCGTCTGTCTGGAATGCACAAGCTGCACTTAATAACAAAACAGGATGTTCATATAGGAAGGCGTTTGTAACAGTCACAAATAAAGAATGTGCTACATTAGAATCCAAAATATTTCTAGCTTTAAAGAGATAGAGCAGATGCTGTATGCTGTTTCCTCTTAAAGTGGTAGTTTACCATTAAAGGAAAACTATACCCCCCAAACAATATAGGTCTCTATAAACAGATACTGCATAAAACAACTCATATGTAAAACCCTGCTTCATGTAAATAAACCATTTTCATAATAATACACTTTTCTAGTAGCATGTGCCATTGGGTAATCATAAATAGAAAATTGCCATTTTAAAAAATAAGGACAGCCTCCTGGGATCCTAGGATCCAACGGTGCACACAAACATACCAAACAAACTATAAAGTTAGGTCACATGAGCCAATTAACAGACAGAGGTGTGTCTTTTGCTTCAATACTTCTTCCCTTTACAGTTAGAGTTGAAATATTTCTGGTCAGGTGATCTCTGAGGCAGCACACAGACCATCATGAAATGGTGGTTCAACCAAGAGATATAAAAGTTGCTCAAAAATTAATTTTCGGGGTATAGTTTTCCTTTAAGTTGACTTCTAGTATGATAATATATTACCAATTCTTAGCAACTTTCTAGTTTGTTACATTTTTAACCCTCGAAAATCGACCCTTGATAAATCTGCCCCTTAGTGTAGCAGATCCCATCCATGTGTATGTACCAGTGGTACTGGAATTGTTTAGCCACAAATACTAGATTTTCTTCGGGAAAAAAAAACAATTACTTTTCTAATTAAAGGGGACTCCACAAAAACATAATGTAAACTTTTTGAAAAGTAAATATAATTTAAACTTTGCAATATACATCACTAAAATATGCAGACATTTCATGGTTTTTAATGGTTTCTGACAGCTCCCTAAGCCTAACCCCCTGCTCTCCTGCTGATCTCTCTGACTACTTTGCTGAGCTGGCTGACTACGGTTACTTTTTATCAACAGCCAGCTGTCCTCAGCCTGCATCCTCCAAACCCCACAATTCCCTGCACATGTGATTTCAATAAGGATAGGAACATCACAGTACAATGCATTGTAGGTTATGTAGTTCCTGCATACAAAAAGAAAAGGCGCATGGGCTGGAGGATAGTAGTTCCGGAATTGTGTCTGTAAACTGTGTAGAATTTTCCTGACCTGCAACTGACCGCCCTCCCACATCCCGTTCCAGTCCCGCACCTGACTTCCGGGTTCCTTTTATAGACCCACTCTGACCCGCCGATGATGGCATAAAAGGGCGGGGTGCTCAGGAGTGCGTTTATGAGAGCTCAACCCCGAAGTCAGCATTTGTGCGAACCAAAAAAGGGGGTGCAAGGATGGTTCAAACCTGCCTGACCCATGGTTAGAGTCCTGCGGGTTGCAGGTAGAAGTTCCAGGTGTGGGCACAGACGTGGGTCGGGCCGCAGGTCTTCTCAATAGCTTTTTTAAAATCACACCTACTTCCGATGAGGTCACTTCTGGTTACAATGACAGCATTTCCTGATTCTTGATGGTCAGTGAGTCGTGGGTCCGGGTTGTTGATAAGGTACTTGTGGGTCGGGGTCGTGGGTCCAGGCGGGTAAGAATGCGGGTTGCGGGTCCAGGTTCTGGATTGCAAAAAATGGACCCGCACGGGACTCTACCACGGGTATCGGACCAGCTGGCACATCACTAGTGGAGAAGTTGTTACAATTTGTAACATCAGCGTTTTTAGTCCCTCCTTTGCTGCCAGGATTTCAAATGATGGGTATATTAGGGGTTCCTGTGTTATGTTGGCCTCCTTATCATATTTTGCTTTGGAATCTAGATCTAGTTATATTCATAGATTTGCCTTTTATATTTTAAATCAGAGGTCAAAAATTGAATTAATCTCTGATCTGGGAATCATCTGCAAGGTGTTAGTATGTTTTCCTATGTCTGTGTGGATTTCCTCCATTCACTCCTGTTCCCTCCCACACTCCAAAAATATGCAGACAACAGTTAACTGCCTGATGACATTTTTTTCCAAGAGTGTGGGAATGTGGCACACCAATAATATCGTCCAATATATGTGTGTGTATGATGGCAGTCGAGCAGACCAATATCGGTAGAAGACTTGGGCTGGCCAGAAAATTGTGATTTAGCTCCTTTAAAGGCACCTGAACATCGGCCAATATTAGTGCTGAATAGTAATATACAGATAGAATTCTATTGTTTCTATCTGTATATCAGATGATTCAGCTATACACGAGTATACTGAAACGAACAACCTTTCCTGGAAAGATGTTTTCCAGGAAAGATCGTAATCGTTATGTCTATGGCCACCGTGCGCTCTACTGGGACACAGACAGATGTGACGGATGGAAAAGAGACAAACAAGCTGGACTCTATATAATTACAGGATACTAATACAATGAGATTAAGGATATATCTTTGCAACTTGACCAATAATAGACAGAATCATGAAAATGGAAATGTTCTAGTAGTACGACTTCTAAGAACACAACAGAAAAACAGCCAGTAACATTGGTTGCTTTAAAGGAGACAGTTTGTGTAAGAAATAAGAACGTACCAGTGCGTTATACTCGTTTAGATATAGAAGAATTGTGCTTAAAAAGTAGTGTTTCAGGCTGATTTATTGAATATTTCTGCAAAAACCCAATATCCCTTCTATTCCACTTTATGCTCCCTGGATTCCCAGGCTGTGAAGGGAATCTCACTGCACTGTAGGATAGGAACCAATCAGCAGCTAGCAGAACCTGAAAGGGAATTGAAGATTGTGTGTGTGCGCCTGCAGGGCTGTCCCCCTTCTTTTGTGCATCTGACAGGGACCTTTAAGACATACCAACCCCTCATTTGAAACCAGGACAGTGAACACCTATAGGGAGCTCTAATAAAGGGGCTATTTAAAAAAAATATACATTTTTAGCACCATGTAAAGCAACACCATATTTTAATCATAATTTTTTTCATTTATCCTATGGGTCTTCTTTTTAAAGTCTGCCACTTACATGCAGTAACAATTGTCTAAAAGTGAGATTAAACTGAGAACTGAGCTGGGCCGCATTCATATCCATCCTGGGCCGCATTTGGCCATGGGACCGCAGTTTGGACACCCCTGGTCTAAGTGAATATTCAAATAAAATTAGAATTCAAAAAATTAGAATTTCGGGCTACTTCGACTATCGGATAGCCCAAAATTCGATTTGAATAGCAAAAATTCCAATATTTTATATCCTTCGACTTTGGCACTTTGTCACCTTAAAGCTGCCGAATTGCCATTTTAGCCAATGGGGGACCTCATAAAACCTGTCCTGAAAATTTTTCCAAGTTCCAAGTATTCCAAGGAATTTGCGCAGAGTTGTTCGATCGAACGATTCAAACTATTTTTATTCGATCGAAAAAGGTCAATTTTCAATCGAAAATGCCCTTTAAAAATACTTTGAGGGTCGAATTTCACAGTTTTTTCACTTCAAAAATTCAGCCCTTGGTAAATCTGTCCCTTTGTTTCTGGATTTGTTTAGATGCAAGTTTTGAAAGTTTTTTTTGAAACGGCTCCAAACATACTTCAGATATTATAGGTACATTAACAAAAAATAATTAAAGTGTGTTTTAAAGGAATGACAATATCCTATAAGTTTGCACTGTGCTGAGAAAAATTGGTGGGATTGGTTCATAAACTATAGTTTATATAAGCAAGCTGCTGTGTAGCCATGGGGGCAGCCATTCAAGCCCAGGCGACACAGTAGATAATACAGCAGATATGTTTTGAAGAATCCCATTGTATTCTACAGAGTTTATCTTCCCCCATGGCTATACAGCAGCTTGTTGATGTGCTAATCTGAGACGATTTGCAATTGGTTTTAATTTTTTATTATTTGTGGTTTTGAGTTATTTAGCTCTTTATCCAGCAGCTCTGAAATACTGGAATATGAGGAACCAAACAGAAAACGGAGCAATAAAAATTAGCAATAAGGATGTGGCCCCTATTTGACAGAGCCGGAAAAAGAAGGCAAATTAAAAAAAAAAAAAAACTATTGAAAAGTTACATAAATCTGGCCATTCTATAACATACATAAATGTGAGGCACATTTAATTTGACCTAAATTTGAGGGTCGAATATGAGGTTTATTTAATCCCTAGAAATTCGACCCTTAGTAAATGTGTCCCATAAAGTATGAAGATCCAAATTAAGGAAAGATCCGTTATTTGGAAAAACCCAGGTCCCAAGCATTCTGGATAATAGGTCCTATACCTGTAGTAAATATTAAAAAGTGAAATGTTATAACCAGTGATTTCCATGAAGCTAAAATGGTGAATGGATTATTACATGGCAACTCAGGTCACTATCTTGCATAGTAACACTTACTAAAGATTTCACTCATCTGCATAGTGACCAATTTGATTTGGTAAATTATTCGCTTAAAGGTGTTGTTCACCTTCGAGATACCTTTTAGTATGATGCAGAGAGTGATATTCTGAGAAAATTTGCAATTGGTTTTCATTTTTTATTATTTGTGGTTTTTGAGCTTTTTATTCAGCAGCTCTTCTCTCTGCAATTTCAGCAATCTGGTTTCTAGGGTTCAAATTACCATAGCAACCATGCATTTAATCTGAATAAGAGACTAATATAAAATAGGAAAGGGTCTGAATAGAAAGCAGAGTATTTGTTTATTTAAAGGGGGGTCAACAAGGCCCAATTGAAAACTGCAAAGTGTCATAAGTTAAAGGCAAATAATTATAAACCTATAAATGAAAAAAAATTAAATAATGAAGACCAATTGAAAAGTTGCTTAGAATTGGGCATTTGATAGCATAGTAAAAGTTATCTTAATGGTGAGCCACCCCTCTAAATACAGTTTTTATAGAGGTACTCTTTTACTGAATACGGGCAATAAGGAGTCCAAACTATTTGATTACACGAATCCCAATATTTAGAGAATAATACAGGTATGGGAAGTATTATGCAGAATGCTCGGGACCTGGGGTTTTCCGGATAACGGATCTTTCTGTAATTTGGATCTTCATACCTAAAGTCTATTAGAAAAGCATGTACGCATGAAATAAACCCAATAGGCTGGGTTCTGCTTTCAATGCAGATTCATAATATATTTATTTGGATCAAGTTCAAGCTACTGTTTTATTATTACAGAGAAAAAGGAAATTATTTTTTAAAATTTGGATAAAAAGGAGTCAATGGGAACCTGCCTTTCCATAATAGAAGCATTCTGGATAATGGGTTTTCAGGTAACGGATCCCATACCTGTACCATCAAAATATTAAAATGTCAGAAGTTATCAGAATGTCCATAATCATATGACAGCATAAACCCAAGCCAAATGTTTGTCTATATGGCTGTGGAACTTTGCAGTAACTTTCTAATATCCTTATACTTGAATACAGTGGGGACATTATTTTTTATTATTATTATTATTATACACACATTTTGCGGAGAGAAGTGGCACAAATTATATCATTGGGCACGTTTATAAAGATATATTTCACAGTTCACTAGTTATTCTCTGCACTAGCGTCTTATAATTATTATTCAGCACAGGTGCATCTACAGTGTGTAAGTAGTTTCCAAATTCTAATTAAGTGGGGAAACTCCACTGTGAACAAAGCCTGATAACGGATGCCAATTTTCTTTATTCTTATATACAGTAAATCTGAGTTGGCTGGACCAGTCTCCATCTGTTCCATTCATCTGACGGCTCTGTTCAAACTATAAGTCTGGGATCTATTATTTGGAAAGCTTGATACTTTGGGTTTCTTGATAAATAGTCCTTCCATAGCCTGGAGAACTCCGACTAAAGCTACTAAAAATACAGGTATGGGATTTATTATCCAGAATGCTCAGGACCCGTGGTTTTCCGGATAACGGATCTTTCTGTAATTTGGATCTTCATACTTTAAGTCTACTAGAAAATCATGTAAAATTAAATAAACTCAATAGGCTGGTTTTGTTTCCAAAAAGGATTAATTATATCTAAGTTTAGATGAAGTACAAGGTACTGGTTTATTATTACACAGAAAAAGGAAATCATTTATAAATATTTTGATTATTTCATTATAATGGAGTTTGTGGAAGATGGCCATTCTGCAATGGAGCTTTCTGGATAACGGGTTTCCGGATAACAGCTCCCATACCTGTATATATTTAAAAAAAAAAAAATTCTGCTAGTTATCACCAAGTATCAGCAAATGCCAATGCTGCATTTTGAAGCTTTTTGGATCAGGGATTAACGGCAAAAATATTTAGTTTGTGAAGGATAGGAGGAGTTGCAGCAGTCTGACGGAAACCTTGGTTCAACCTGACCAGTAGGACTATTGTTAACATCCCAAATTCATCCCTATATGACCACCCAGATTAGCATATTTCCAGACTGCATTTCGTTTAGACTGAAATGGTTCTCTGGAACTGATGAGTATAGGATCGCATGACAGGACTAGGTCGAAACAAACCAATAGAGTGACAAAATCTACACACTTAAGCTCCCCATAGATCGAACGACCGATTTTAGCAAAGTCCGACCAATCTGTCAAATTATCGTGCGGTTAGTGGGATTCGAACGATCATACATCTTACGATTTTTCGTCCGACATCAGTCTGAAAATTGATCGGCCAGGTTAGAAAATCTTTATTGGTCCCCAAGCAATCTACTTATGTTTGCAGGGCCAAGCAGGCAGCTACCCTTCAGTTTTGCTGGCAATATTGCCTGAAATTATCTTTGATGGACACATTGGACATTTAAACAATTGTTTTGAGACAATCGTGGTCTCGCAATAACCATTGGATCTTTTAAAAATCTTTACGTCTATGGCCAGCTTAAGGCGGCAATAGACGGTACAATTACGATCTTTCTCGGAAAAGATCTTTCCAACAAAGATAGTTTGTTTCAACACACATGTGTAAAGCTGAATGGTCAGATAAACATGTAGAAACAATAGAATTCTGCCTGTGTCCAACGATTCAGCTCTAAACGGTGGCCGATGTTCGGCACCCAATCTAAATTTTCCATCCAGCTGGCTCGACCAGCCGACCAATATCAAAGTCTTCTGCCGGCTCCTTTGCCAACATACACGCACCGAATATCGTACGAAAATTTGTTTCATTTGATATTATCTGTGCGTCTATGGCCACCTTTAGGCACAAAGAAGCATTAAAGGAGAATTCAACACTAACGTTAAAAAAACCCCACCCCCCCATTACCTGTTCCCCCCAGCCTCAGTGTTACCCTGGGGAAAAGCCCCTAACGTTTTACTTAACCATCGATGCAAATTCAGCCATCAGACTTCACAGGCGCCATCTTAAGCCGCTTCAGTACTCTTCGGAATGAGAGCGGCGTAATGGCGCATGCGAATTTGGAGCAATTTTCTATTGACCGACAACTACATATGCGCCGAAACTCACCGAAGCGCCACTCTCATTCTGAAGATTACCGAAGTGGCTGAAGATGGTGATTAAGTCCAATGGCTGAATCTGCACGCAGGGTTAAGTAAAGTGTTGGGGGCATTTGCCAGGGGTATCACTTTGGCTGGGGGGAGTTGGGAGGGGGTCTTGGTGGGGATGGGGGGTAGGGATTATTTTAATGTTAGGGTTGAATTCTCTTTTAAAGGGGTTGTTCACGTTTCCATTGACTTTTAGTATGATGTTATTTCGATACAACTTGCAATTGGTTTTCATTTGTTATTTGTGCTTTTTGAGATATGTAGCTTTTTATTTAGCAGCTCTTCAGTCTGCTATTTCCGCAAGGGTTCAAGAAACCCTAGCAACCATGCATTTATTTTGAATAAGAGACTATTTTGGATTCAGCCAAACCCCCGAATCCATTGCAGAAAGATTCGGCCGAATACCCTACTCAATCCTAATTTGCATATGTAAATTAGTGAGAGGAAGGGCAAATGCCAGCCGACCAGCTTTTTTTCCTTCCTTGTTTTGTGACAAAAAGTCACATGATTTTACAGGGCACCTATTGCTTAAAAAAATTACCCCCAACCAAAGGTGCGGGCTGATAAAGCCCGCATTCCGGTTGGGGATACCAGTACTTTTAAAAAATTGCCCCCAGCCAGCGCAGGCAAACTCGCACCAGGAGCTACCGATGCGAGCCGCCATGACAGTGGATG
>CM044432.1:57970876-58008314 GCA_024363595.1 Xenopus borealis | reverse complement strand
TGGCCCTTCTACAATATACTAAAAGTTAACTTGAAGGTGAACCACCCCTTTAATAAGGTTACTGCATTTTTCTTTATGTTGAGATGTTTTACCTCTGTGGGCATGTGCACAGACTTCCTAAACTTTACATCTGTGGATAATGATACCAAAACCTAAGGAAATATACATTATAGGCATCTTCACTTGTTATATGTTTTAGGGCCCCTTAAAAATAAAAATACTAATCCACGATGTATATTTAAGGAAAAGATCAGGATCATTTCTACAAAGCATTACATATTGTAATAAAAAAGAGCCATTAATACATTATATCCTTATAAACAGTGAATAGTGAAGTCATCAGCTATAATCAGAACTTAGTAATGTAATTTTTATCATGTGTCTCACATAAACTTGCGTATTATAAAAAATAAGGTACCCCCTGTTGTAAAATATGAGGCTATTAAAATTCACATTGGAGTTTCTTATTGACATATAAAATGCTTATACAATAGGGGGTATTTTATACATTCTATAATAGTATACTCTCTGTATACTTTTTTTAATTCTCAATATGTAGTTTAAAGGGCAAATAAAAATCTGATAAAATATAAGATGCATAACTGCAAATTAGTTGACTTTTGTCTAGAAAACTATGTTACTGTTATATAGAGACAGGATCAGCCACATTGTGGTGAATGTAATTGAAATGCAAGTTTTTATATCATCCCTCACCTGTTCAAAAAGTAAAAAAATCAGGTCATAGTGCATCTGTGTTAAACAGTCCAGCAGTATAAGGGTAAGGTCAGATGGGAAGATTTGAGGAGATTTGTCGCCTGGTGACCAATTGCCTCTTCTTTGGGGCGACATCTCCCTGAACGGCTTCCCCCTGCCTTCCAGCATCTTTAATGAATAATCGACTGCGCCTATTCACACGCTGCGCTGGCTTTTCCAAAGTCATTCGATGTTTTAATGTACAATGTTTTCTAAATAACTAAATAACATTAATCACTGGATTATTTCTAGTATGGCCCATATTTTAAATTATCTTATCATTGCTAAAACAGATTCACATTTCTGCTTTTGGTATAATGAAGATATTTCCTTTCCCTTTCAGTGATTTTTATTAACATAAAAGTGCCCATAAATATTAAAGGTGAATATATTTTACTCAATATCCCTTTCTATGTGTGTCTGTATGTTTTTTTAATTATTTATATTGTATTTATTTATTTTTTTGCACTAGAGTGTTTTGTAATATCTTAGCTGATTGTGTTCCACACCTTCTGTGACAGATAGCAGGGGTTTCTTATATTTTTGGTTTAAGCCTTTTAAAAATATTTTACATTCTGAGATTAGATTTAAACTTTGAGATAAAAGGATGATGGATCAGAGTAGGCAAGTCACTGAAGCAGGCAGAGTAAAAAGCAGAGGCCTTGTAAAACATGGGGTGAGGAAGAGAAAAAAAACTGCTATTGGCTTAAAAGCCACAGCTAAAAAAAATGGTAGCCAAAGGAAGAAGTCAAATAGATGGACACATAAAGCAGCTGGAGAATGGTAGAACTGCATCAAAGCTTAGGCAACTGTGTAAGAACAGAATACAGAATACAGCTGGGAACAGAGGGAGCAGAGAGGCTATGCAAGAGGGTTATTACAGTGCAACTAAAGAATAAGGTTAACTAGCCTCTATGTTGTAGGATGCTTTTTAGCCTAAGTTCTAAGTAGAGGCATCGTCAAAAGGGAAGACCTGGGTTGAAGAAAATATTTTGTAAGTTTTCTTACATCAGTTTTTATATGTTGACACTTTCTAGTCCGTGGGCTTAAAAGAAGCACCTAGACATCCTGGATTTCGTTTCAAATATTTACTCACTAGTCCATCAGGGAAAAAACTTCTTAAACAAGTGTTAAGCTGACTCATTTGTGTAATGCTCTGCAGTGTACGCCTCAATTATGGAAGAAGAGTATTCTGAACTGAAATAGATGTGGCATGTGCAAATTCGTGTAGGTGACATCACTGCAAATGTCTAGAACTCTGTCCTCATATTTCCCTGTTAGCTCTTAGAATTCTTTCTCTTTTTTTTCCAGGTCTGCCATATCCATGCAGTGGTTGCTAGGTGTCAACTGCTCTAGAGTGCCAACAGTTTGTACGAGGTTGGCTTTTTCTTAGATCATAGGAGCACTGTGCCAACTCTGTGTTGCAAGTAATCCTTTCAATTAGGAGTTAAACAGTAACTCGGACCTTGGCTGAGAATAATGAATGATGCATACAACCGCTGCAGAGCTGTTGGTTCTTTTTGTACTTCAATCATTATTCTTCCAATAGGTGTACAGTTTATCACTGTTAGGAAGTCATTGCTGTAAGAAATATCACATGGTTGTCTCCCATGCCAAGTCCCATGACTTGTCTGCAAACAATTTAATAGTGTTTGTGTATAAGCGATGTGGTATTTATTTTATGTGTTTGCAGCATGCCTGTATAAAGGATAAATTATTCTTAAATATGATTATGGCTAAAAATGCCATATTTTAGATGCTCAATTTAAAGTCTTAAGTTTCAGCTTCTCAATAGTAGCAAGGATCCAGGAATTGTCACAGGGGTCACCATCTTGAAAAGTGTGTGCAACACTCACATGCTTTGAGCAGCAGTTCAGAAGCTAAGCTTAGGGGTCATCAGTCATCACACATTATCAAGAGGAAAATGAAGTAGGCCTTTAATATACGTAAGCTGATGCTACAGGGCTGATTATTACATTCTGATGCTAGTTGTACTGGTTTCTGAGCTGCCATGTAATAAATATCTGTATTAATTACTAATCAGCGTTATATTATAACATTAATATTCTGTGAGTACTATATATTGTGAGCTGCTCCCTAACTCAGTAATTGACAGCATCACAGAGCATGTGCAGGGAATCAGCAGAAAAGAAGATGGTGAGCTAGAGGGGCATCTTTGGAGACACAGATCTTTACTGCTAAGGGGCTGTGGTAGCCTTGGGCTGGTACTAGGGTTGCCACCTTTTCCGGAAAAAAATACCAGCCTTCCTATATATTTATCTTTTTTGCTATTAATAACATTGGGATCAGCCATCATTTGTACCGGCCAGGCTGGTAAATTACCGGCCAGGGGGCAACCCTAGCTTGTACAGAAGCCCAGAACATAATGTACGACATTTCTAGCTACTTCTTTAGTTAGAATAACAATATCACTGCGCTAAATTGGGGTTCCCACTAGTGCACACTTTAGTCCTATTTTGGTAACTTGGTCAACAGAGATAGGTATCTGTGTACAGAGTTTCCACCTTTAGCTGTTGGTTATAGAATGTCCCTGTTTTTGGCATGCAAACTTTATAATTCAACTACAGGGGAGCTGTTCTGTATATTGACAGCAACAGCAGTGATTGACAGCAGCAGTGTGACAGCAGCTGCAACGCATAAAATGCTAGCATATTTATTTTGTGTTTTTTTTTCCTTGAAAGGAATTTTTTGTCTGTGACCTTGAGTGGGTATGGTCAAGAGAATAGTCAAAAAGTAGATGTGGCCCAAATATACATGTGCATGCTAAATTAAATATGATGCAAATTCATGTCTGTATACTGATCTGATACAATCATGTTTTTTTGCTGCATTATCAAGATGTGGCAATTAGCCAAAAGTGACACTGCATCCTAGGTCAGAAATACAAGATTTTAATATATTCTTGAGACCGTGGATGATACTTCATACTTACAGTACATGTTACACAATTAGTTCCCGCAAACTGTTTTGTTGGGGCTGCGATTAATTAACAAAAATAAAATTGCACCTGTGCTCAGATTGCAATGTAGTTGTAATAATGAGAAAAGGCTGTCAAAGCAGATTTGATGCAAGCCTAGCACTTATAATCTTTACTATCCTGCTCCAGATTTTAGGTACAAATTATTTGTGCCACATCTACTAAAATAACCACTAAAGCTGGACTCACACAGGCAGATAAAGCTACCGATATCGACAGCTTATCTGCCCATGTATGTGGGTTTCCAATATTGATCGGGAAGGTCGGATTTTCTTCCGACCAACCCGCTTGAAGTCCATTGCACTTCTCATAATCCGATCGTTCAGCCACAGGGCTGAACGTTGGGATTACCCTGATGCCAGTTAGTGGCATATCAGGGAAAGATCCGCTCGTTTGTCGATGTCGCCAAATGAGCGGATCTTTGCATCTATGGCCAGCTTTACTTGCACCATGGCAGTTGCTAGTAGCAACAATTTGTTTTGATTACACCAGTATTTAGAAAATAAATACTGGTGTAATCAAAACAAATTGCAGTACAACTGATTGCTATGGGCAACTACACTGGTTCAATTAAAACACGTTAGTAAAAAATGTTTGCATAGACACATGATAACTGTGAAACTGAGCAGTGGTTACCCAGTTTTAAAAGCAGTCTTTACAGTTTACATCCTATGGTAACTTACATTGCAATCCATTCATAAAAGCCTGATACTCAGTGGCAGATTAATAACGTGGGGCCCTAGGCTGCATCCACAAAGGCCTCCCTTTTTGCTGGATCCAGATGCGTACAGATCCAGGCACATGTACACCTGAGGTCTCTGTGCCGGGCCAGGTTCGGTGCATGCCCAACCAGACCCAGCAATTTAAATGAAAATAGAAATAATAATTGAAAAAGGCTAGATGGGCCCTGATCATGGACCGCTAGGCTATAGCCTAGGGTAGCCTTTGCATTAATCTGCCCTTGCAGATTGTAAATGTAAGTTCAGTTTGTGTGTTTTAAGGATTTATCCAAAAGGATAAAGGCCAATGAGGCCCCCACCTGTCAATATGGTGCCCTGCATGGCCATACAAATAACCATCTGAAAGGGCAGTCTTAATGTCATACTTTTATTACAATTACTGCTGGATGTAAAATTTGCTCAGCCCTATTTCTACTCTATTGGTCAATTTTATCAGTACAGTTTCACAGAAAAATCTGGTGCAGGAAAAAAACTGAATAGTTAAATTTTTTTGGATTTGCCCCCCCCTCTGGAAAACTTTTTCCGATTATCGCCTGAAAACCATGAAACAGCACTGTACGAAAACCAGCGCAGAGAAGGATATCTTCCAATTGTCAACAGGAAATCTGCCATTGACTTTTTTGTTTTTTTCCCCCCAAAAATAGTTTTCCCCTTTAAAGGTCCAACCAGAAAAAAATGTAGTTTAGTAACTAACCCCTTAGCATGTGTATGTCATTGACACTCAATCCAAGATGGAAATCACATGTGACAACTTAGAAGGCCTTATCATTACTATAATAGAGATGCTGAACCTTTAGACTGGTGCAGTAAGCTTATTATAAAAAATATGACATTTCTAGCCATAATCAATTTTATTGTTTAGTTCTTCTTTAATTCTTCATTGTAAGGATTGATTGTAGCAACTCAAGCAGAATATTTTAGTGAATGTGCCAGATATCACTTTTGAAGCTCAAGGACCTCCCTTTTCTGCACCAGGATTTAATTGCGACTGTTTGAAGAATTGAGCACAAAGCAAAGTGCACTCTGGTGCAATGGAACCATGTTATTTACTCCTACAGTACCTTAAGCAGGCATTTATTAAGAGGTTCCTTTTGTGTTTTTTTGCATTCCTACTTGTGCATTATGGATGCTAAATTCTGTTGTAAGCCTACATCAATTGAATAACAATTTGCATTAGATTTACCATTACATATTTTTTGTATGCATATTCCATTAGGATGCAAGTTAGGAATGCTACATTGTGGGTACAAAACATGAGGAACTGCAACTGATCCAGGTCTGAACTCACTACAGTCACACACACAGACAGGATTTCAATCAAAAATTGACCTAGTTTAATCCTGCCTCCTATTGGGCTCTGAAGCTCTAAATGTAGTTCAAGAATGTTATAGTGGATTCATGTTAAAAACCACCCCAAATAATTGCAAATTAAATATGTAAAAATATGTAAATTGTCCATGAAAATGAATTGATATACTGTGTGAAGGCTCTGCTTATTCTAAATATGCCAGTATACATTCCTGCATTTAACAGCTACAGTTTAAAAACAAACTTCAGTTTGAGAAAACAAACCTCTTTCAATGGAGAAAGTGACTTAATCAATTGCAGTTATGACACAATAATTTGCAACTCATGGTATTACGTCTGGTTAATGCTGGGTGCTCACTGCTGACCTACTGTAGCTACAATAGGGAAACAACACTACTGTAACCACAACATGGCAACACTAGTGTAATTACTGCAATAAATATACAGATTCAATAAACAATACAAAGATGAGACTGAATCAGTTACTAGTAAATTAAAAATAAAAAGTAGATGTATCAAGGTATAGCTGTAGCTTAGTGAAATGTTTGGAAATAATGTACTGAGGTTTGGTGGTTTGAGAGGGCAGGTGCAGATACAGTAGTAGCTAATGAAAACACAGTTAATATTACATAAACTGACATTTCGAGTAAATTAGGATTAAACTTTTTTTTTGTGCTGAAGATATATCACAGTGCTCATTTGGTGGGAAGAAAAATGGCAGATTGGATTTCTTATCATCCTGTTGACTGCAGAAAAAATGTAAATCACTCACTTTCCCCAGGGCAGCGTGACTAGGGTTGCCACCTAGCTGGCATTTTACTGGCATGGCCCGTAAAAATGATGCTTGATGCCAAAGTTATTAATAGGAAAAAATGGCAAGAAGATAGGAAGGCCGGTATTTTTTTCCAGTAAATATGACAACCCTAAGCGTGACTGGCAGATCCAGTGTGCTTGACCACACATGCAACTATTGTGGTATAGTATCTTCATATACAATTATTTTTATTTTACTATTATTAGTAAAAAATTAGCTCTGAACCTCATACATATCGTGAAGAAGGTTTAAAACCTCATCCAGAACAATTTAGGTTTAATAAATAACTGTTCAACTCTATTTTGTAATTTTTTAGTAGATAAAAAGTTGTGTAATTTTAGGTGTAATTCTCTGGTTACTAAAGCAAATAAATGTATAACGCTTAACTCTTTATAGGTCCCTGGTAAGCGCTTACCTGGAGTATGCTGTGTAGTTTTCTGCTCCAGCCCTTAAAATTATATAAATGAACTGGAGAGAATGCAGCAATGCGTAACTAGACTGGCGAAAGGAATGAGGATGGAATTTCAAGGTGAGGGTTGTTCTCTCTGGTAAAAAAGTGGGCATGATTACTCTTGTTGTGATGGCTGATTCTGTTAATGCCTTTAAGAGTGGCTTGGATGATTTATTGGACAAGCATAATATCTATGGCTATAGTGATACTAAAATCAAATAATAGATATATTGGCAGATATAGTTTATGTGAGTGTACGGAAGGGTCGAGTGAGTGTGTGTATGTTTAGATGCTGGATTTCATTTGGAGGGGTTGAACTTGAGTGAATCTGGTCTTTTTTTCAACACGTAACTACTGTATATAAGTATGGTTTAAGATCCTCTGGTGAGACAGCCCATACCTTTGAAACCACAAGCCTTACCATGCAACCCCCAAACACTTCATTTTCCAATCACAGTGTGTAATTCTTTGCCTATTCACTAACCACTCATACTGTCATATTGGCAACTATCACCATGCAAAAAATTATCATGAACCCCAGGGCACCAGCTAATATTTTATTGGGACATCCCAATTTGTATGCCCTATATAACCTTACATCTAGCTCATTCTACCATAAAATTATAGATTCTCCTACAAATCTGTGTTCTATTCTGTAGTTTCTGTTCTTTTTATGATCTATTTATCAATCTAGTGTTATCCTCCACAGGTGTTCAGAGCTTAGTGCTTTTCAGATGCATGGCTTCCCTGCTGCTCTCTTGCCTGTTTCTCCAGTCACTCATTTCTACCTTCCATTCATACAGGTTTCTCACACCACTCCTCAGATACTGTTATACCTTCACTTCAACTTTCCCTAGGAAATATTATAGAAAGGGTATATCTATGAGACTAAGGGGCAGATTTACTAAGGATCGAATTTCGAATGCCAAAAAAAATTTGAAATTCGACCAGGGAATAGTGGGAAATTAAAAAAATTTGAATTCGAATTTTTTTAGCGCAATTCAATCGATTGAATGATCGAATAGGGAAATTAGATCGAATTTGATTCAAATTCGAATCAAATTTTCAAACGATTTTTAAACGATCGATCGAATTTTTCTTATTCTATCTTAGGGAACGATCCATTTCAGTAGGTTTAATCTGTCAAAGTAGGTGATGGAATTTAAATTTAAAGGGAAAGTATTCGACCATCGAATTTTCGAATATTCTAATAAAATAAAATTCGAATCATTCGAATTCGAATATTCGATGGTCGAATTGCCTACTTTGCATATTCAAAATTCTAATTCAAATCTTTTTGAAAATTTGATCGAATATTCAAATCCTTCATGTGAATTTAGTAAATCTGCCCCTTAGTTTAAAGGGCTTTGAAACATCTCAGTGTATGCTTATAGTGGGGACCGCAAGCTTTCAATGAATGCTTTGGTATTCCCTTAAAATAAATGAAAGGGAAACAAAACAACTTTAATGGTTCTCATAATTATACAATTATGTTCTTTGCTTTGTGCCACTTGGAATTTTTATTCTTCCCTTGTTCCTCAAAGAAATAGGATAAAGTAGGAATTGTTCAGCCATGTCCTCGCAGGACTATAAATATACTTCTGTGATTCATGTTGCCATTATTTGTGATTGCTTGTTGCCTCAAGAGATAATTACTCTGAGTTACATAACATTATTTAACATAAAAACATTCCAGTGTAACCAAATTATGTTATGTTTCTGTCTGATGGTATCCCCTGGACTTGTGTTTCTCCTTTTGACTTGTAGCACGTGTTCCACAATCACAATAAGGAAATTAAAGTGATATTAACACTAAAAAAATTAATTTTAACATATGAATGTACATTAAATGTTACCTATAGGTCATGTTGATAATTTTTTGCTGAGAGGTTTGTTTTTGTATATAATTGTTAGTTGAAGTTCCTAAGCCTGACTCTCTGACACTCCAACCTGGCTGTCCCATCTCATTACAGTTTCTAATGCTAACGGACTCCAAATATGGCAGCCTCCTCATACAGGAACATGGGGCAACAGACAGGTAACGTAAACGCATCATGCAAATACATTATGGCAAAGTTAGAAGTTGCTTTCAAAGCCAATATTATAATAGATGTAAAGAGTTTAATTTCAGGTGTCAAGTCTGTGAATTGGCAATGTAGAGTTTTTTTTTCAGTTTGTCATATTGGCAAATAATTTTCGGTCTGTAAAGCAATAGAGGCTATTTAAATGAAAGAAGGATAATCATTGTCCAGTGTCTAAGCATGGAGTATACAGATTAAATATAATTTTACAGCAGAAGGCATTACAGCTTTCACTGATATTGATACTTACCATGAACCCCCTACATAAAATATGTTATCCCCTTTTGTCTTTGGGGGGACCCAAAATGAATGTTGATATAACAGCTTGATATCACTGGCAGCACACTGGGTTAGGTTACACCAAAATTCACTACAGAGTTTCCACTGACAGGATTTAGAGTGTTATCAAAGTGTTATTTGCAGAATTGTATGTTAACTCATGTTTATTAAAAAAACAGTAACAAAAAAAGGAATGACAAAATAATGTAGTGTTGCGCTGCACTGGTAAAATTGCTTCACAAACTCTACTTTGGTTTATATAAACAAGCTGCTGTAGCCATTGGAGCAGTCATTCAAGCACAGGATACACAATAGAAAACAGAGACGTTCTGAAGAAACACACTGTACTACTACAGAGCTTATCTGTAATCTGCTGTGTATCCAGTGATTTTTCTCCTTTTTCAGTGGCTGCCTCCATGGATACACAGCAGCTTGTTTATGTAAACTAATGTAGAGTTTCTGAAGCAGAAACACAAATTTTACCAGTATAAGGTAACACTACATTATATTTTAATTCTTTTAAAACACTTTAAATTTATTGGCATTACTGTACTGTTTCTTTAATGGTCTGGATGTCTGATTGGTTACAATTTAGCCCTAAACTGATTACATACATAGCAAAATTAGGTAGTCAGTGAATGGTAGCAGAGTGCAGAAAGAAAGTTATTATAGTATGTGGCTGTAAGCCCCTGTAAAGCTGCATTATAAGAGAATTGGGAGAATTTCATTAACACTGCACATTACAGGTATAGAACATGTACTGTATAAATAATACTTCTGTTAAATCAGATTGTTTGTTTAAATGAAGTTAAGGCTTTCAATAATGGTTTGAAGATCAGATATGGTGGCAGTCTGGCAGACTATACAAAAGAATCGGTTAAACGCTGTAGTGTGAAAGGGTGCAGCACGGGTGGAATCTGGATATGGGGAAACAAATATTTGAGTGTTTCTCTATTCTTAGAGCTGTCTGAATTCCTTTAAAACACAGCAAAACCTACTGCACCCAGTTTTAACTGAATCTGATTTTCTCTGATTTGTAGTGTTATGGAATGTTCTATTCTTTGCAACTTTTCATTTGATCTTTATTTTATATACTTTTTGCATTATTTGCCTCTGTCCAACTTTCAAAAGATTACTCTACAACACTATTTTCTGTTCAGTTGTTTTCAAATTGTTCCCCAGAAATAAAAACTTTTTCAGTGACTTTCTATTATTTATCTTTTACTGTTTTTTAAATAACTAAGTTTTAAGTTGAATGTTGGTGTCTCTGGTGTTTGAGTCTGGCAGCTCAGTAATTCAACAATTTTGCAACATTTAATTGATACATTTCACAGTAATATCTCTGGAGTATTAGCAACTATTGTATCAATTCTAACAGCTGCCTGTAGTAATGAAACCCAGAGATTCTGCTCAGCAGGGACTAAGCAAATTTACTAATTTCACGTGAAATGATCGAAGTGCGATCGAATTTGATCGAACAACGATATACGACTGCCTACTTCGCCAGATTGAACCTACCGAATTGTAATAGAAGCCTATGGTAAGCTCCCCATAGGCTTCTGAGGCTAAGTCCTGCTCGAATACCATTCGTACGATTGTAGCGTTTGATCGTTCAAATCATACGAATTGTTCGGACTCTCAAAGGAAATTTCACGATTTTTTGTGAAATCGAACGATCGGTATCCGATCGTACGAATTCATTGAGAAATCAGATATCGAGCAAAATGATAAACATTCGATGGTCGAATACTTATCGAATTGCGAATTTGGTCGAGCTAATTATGGGGAATAATAGTAAATTTGCCCCTAAATGTATCAGTTTAGAACACTTAGGGGCAAATTTACAAAATTCACATGAATAGATCGAAGTTCGATCGAATTCCGATTTTTTTTTCTATATTCAAATATGCAAATTTGGCCACTTCGATCATCGAATACTCAAAATTTGAGCATATGGAATGATCGAATATTGGACCATTCGATGATCGAAGGACTTTAACTTTAAAATTTTATTCAACTGCCTACTTCGCCAGATTGAACCTACCGAATTGCAATAGAAGCCTATGTGAATCCCCCCATAGGCTTCTTTTTCAAACACCTGCTCGAATACCATTCGTACGATCGAACGCCTCGGGTAGTTCACCTCTGAGTTAGCATTTAGCATGATGTAGAGAATGATATTCTGAGACAAATTGCAATTAGTTTTTATTTTTGAGTTATTTAGCTTTTTATTCAGCAGCACTCCAGTTTACAAATTACTCTAGCAACCATGCATTAATTTGAATGAGCAACTGGAATATGAATAGAAGATGGCCTGAATAGAAAGAGCAGTAATAAAAAGTAGTGAAAACATAATATTTGTAGCCTTACTGAGCATGTGTTTTTAGGTGGGGACAGTGACCCCCATTTGAAAGCTGTAGAAGAAGGCAAATAAAAAAAAAAAATATATAAAATAATAAAGAAGACCAATTGGAAATTTGCTTAGAACACATGCTTAGAGCCAGAGGTGGGCCTAGCCGACTGGGTGCCCTAGGCACCCAAGCTGGACAGCTCGCCCCTCATCCCCGTCTTCCGCTCATGCGCGACGGCAGCGCAGGCCTGCACATTAGCGGTGTTCGTGTGCACATGCGCATTAGCGGTGCACGCATGTGCGTCAGTGGCATCCGTGTGCAAGCATTCCAGAAGGGCTTGTGAGCTGAAGTCTTGTACCAGGTCTGGTCTAGGGGTAGGCAGTAGAGGTAGTTGCCCAGCGCCCCCCAATCTTTTCGCCCTAGGCAGCTGCCTCTTCTGCCTACCCCTAGTTCCGGCCCTGCTTAGAGCTTACACAAAGCCAGACAAAGCACTTGGTACATGTGCATGAGGCGAAAATTTGACACCAAAACTCCCCAAATATATATACACAAAGATTAGCAGAATGACTCAATTGGAATATAGCTACAGTACCTGTAAAACCCTTTAGTTACCTTTAAGGCTTAATGAAATCACTCCCATCTCTTTCCTGTGCATGAAAAAAACAAAAGAATTTTAAAAGAAAGCTATTGAGGAAATAACATTATATTGTGTATTAAATGTTTTAAAGATCTTCTTTTCTTCTGAACAAGATGAGCTGAGTACTTTGCATCATTGCATAGGCACAGTAACTTCAATTTGTGTTGCTCTGTATTTTATTGCAATATACAGTAGTTGTCATCTTGTTGAGATCCTAAATGCTGTCACACATTGTAGGTGCCATTATAAATGTGACTCATTGTTTTTGGAAATTAGAATTTGATTTGCTTATTTATTTAACAGACCTAAACATACAGATAAAAGTGCAAACATAAGATACAATAGACATTGTCCATTCTGCTCTAGCTAGCTAAAACATGCCAAGCAAGCTGTCTCGTTTGAGGGTGTGAAGACTGTATGACACAATTCTCAGCCAATTACAGATCATCTGATTCTGGAATTTCAGCGTTGAAGGTGAGGTCAGTAGCATAACAGATAGGGATATTTTCAGATGTCCATCCCTGAGCCATTCTGTTAAAGGATTGTCTTGAACTTAGAGGGTTTGGTGACATATTTACAGCAGGATCAATCATTGGAGACAGATCAAACTCAGGCAGCTTAAATGTGGTTAGCTTTGATGCATTGTCAAATCCCCCAAAAGGAGTGGCAGCTCTGAAATTTTGGGAAAATAGAAAAAAATTCATAAGTACAAAAATATTTTCTGCATATTTCCCCTCTGACAGTGACCTACCCGCTTCAAGTCGATATTGGTAATATTTGTAACCCTTAAAGCGGACCCACACATAAAACGTTGTATAATAAAAGACCTTTATAAATTAAATATGGAATCTAAATTATTTTCTTTATTAAAGCATCCCTACTTGTTATAAAGGTGTTTCAATATCTGAGCTGTCAATCAAATATTACAATTACTTTTACTTTCCAATTCAGCAATTTCTAGATCTCACTGCTCTCCCCCACATCCCCCCTCTCTCCTCACACTCTATAATTGCCTAGGGCACTGCTCATGGGCATTAAGTCCCCCACTCTGACGCATACTCAAAATTTGGGGTGATAAAAAATTTGTCTTAATGACAGTGTCAACAAAATGGCTGCTGCCTGCCTTCTGGGATTTTGTAATTCCAAGAGTGAAGGAAACACAATTTAAATAATAAATGTAGTGTAAGTAAAGTTTATATTGCTCAACTAACTTGATGGAAAGGAATTTGGAATTATTTCTTAGGGTGACAGGTCCCCTTTAAACACTCTGCATACTGGATGGTGTGGTTTCATGAAGAAACAAACACCCTTACCTATCTATCCTCTCCAGCACCTTCCAATACTGCTTATGACAGATGGTGGAGGCACCAACAACTTGGGAATTAGACCACCATGATACTCCATAAGTGGTCAAAATGCTGTAGGCCTAAATTTATTCCTATGCAGATACAGTTTAGTCAGCTCCAATCACACAATTATTGGTGCACGTACCGTCAGTGGCCCACCATCCACTTACACACAATTAGAACAAGATTGTTTGTACGGCACTAAGTAATTGTTCGTTAAAATGCCTTTATTGGACATGTGTAGCAGAACCTGGTTAATAAAAACATTTCAGGCCACATCCAAGCTTTTATCAAGCTAAATTTGTTCCTACTCTCCAAAAAAAATAATTAATCTTTCATTTTGTTTCTATCTCTGCCTTTCACTTGCTTAAATAAATAGTAACCCTGGGATTGAGCCCAAGGACTCTCTAATATTTACCTTTTTTCCCCTGCAGATAATATGCCCACCCATGTTCATAACAGCTTTTGTGCACTGGTCATGACATTTCAGTGTGTGATGAAAGAAAAAGGTAAACTAGATTTGTGTTACTTTGAAGAAGGCAAAGGATCTGGACAGGGACAATAATGCATGGCAATATCATGTATCAGAATTTCTTATACCCAAATATATTTTGCACTCAACCCAAACTGGACTTAAAACTAAATGCAGAAGGTTTCAAACCTTTTCTGAGAAGATGTTTAGATGTGTTCTCATGTTGGCTGACCTAAGTGATCCAGTAAGGTCGTGGACCTTTCTGTAGGGGATCATGGTTTAACCTAGTGAACTTCAACTTCAATAAATTTCCTACACAAAAATAAATGATATGATTATGTGTTGCTGAAGATTAACTATCCCAGTTCATTTGATTCCAGTTCAAGTCCAAGTGCCAGCTTTAAATACTTATATCATTTAGGCTGCTTAATCATTGACATTTTTTAACGTTCCAGCAGACAATGTTGTTTCAAGGGCATGATGTAAATACAGAATGGGAGGAATGATTAATTTTCTAGAAAGCAGGTTATAGGTCACTATGGATTTAATAGTTAAAATAAAAGAAAGAAATATTTATGTTCCAACACAGACATTGTTGTATACACACCATTGCCAACACTATAAACTTGCTGACATAATAAAAAAGGCTAAATATCTCAATTTAGTGCATGAGATTAAGGGTAGAACTCCACGAGTGTTTTGGTTGGATCGACGCCCGGCGACAAAACACACGCGACAAATTGGATGGGGACTAGGGTTGCCACCTGGCTGGTATTTTACTGGCTTGGCCAGTATTTTTGAAGGTTGATCCCAATGTTATTAATATTAAAAAAAGATAAATATATAGGAAGGCCGGTATTTTTTTCAAGAAAAGGTGGCAACCCTAACAGGGACACAGACATCTAATTCTAATTGGACTGAATTATAAGTCGCAGGTAAGAACTACATTAGATCCGATGCGACACAACTGTAATCTGCATCTTCATCCGACAGTCGGACAACTTCTCATTCAGTCGAATTATATTTTGACGCTTGCGACTCCATCCATCACCTGCGTTTTGTCGCCGGGCGTTCATCCGACCAGAAACGCTCGTGGAGTTCTGCCCTTAGGTGAGATTTGTATTTATCACCTTTAATTAGGGTTCTAGTCTGGGAATTTAACATATACGTTTAAAATACATGATTTTGTTAAGGACTAAAACTCCCAGCATCCTTTCTGCCTGGTTTCCATGCCTTTAACAAGTTTTATTTTGACAGTCAAATAAAAGGTAAAGCCACGAGAAATGGCAGCAGTACAACCTCTCAGGCCCATTACTGCTGTAACTGCACACAAAGGAGTAAAAGCACAGAAAAGCAGGACCACATTGTCTTTCTGTGTATAGTGGAACATTGTAACTTGGCACAATATAGTAGCACCAGCCACACTGCACAAAGTGGATGCATTTCAAGTGGAAAAGGGGCTCTTTTTAGAAAGGCTGGTATTGGTAAAGCAGTGGGGGAAAGTGTTGGGCCCTCTTGTGTAAAACATGCTTTCAGGGGCAAGTCAACCCCAATATAAAGATGTGCCTAATAAAAAAAAAACATAATTCTAAACAATGTTCCAATATACATTTATCCAATCAACATGGTCAGTGCTTTTTCATTGTTTCAACACTCTGAGCCATCAGGGCAGGGAATCGAAAGGGACAGACAAACACTGCTTCCAATAGCAACACATATACAAATAACTTAAAAACCAAGGACAACTAGTAATGAATGTATGTATATGTTTTCAATTATTAGGCAAAAAATATTTCCTTAATTTCTCCTTTCAATTGGAGAATCTGACTTTTTGCACGTTACTCATATTACAAACTCACAACAGATATAAAAGTAGGGTGCTTGAACCTGTAAAACAGAGCTGACTGAATGAGGAGCATGGCATATGTAGCCTAGAAGCACCTTGGCGCTTACAAGTACTTATCCCCCTAAGTGAGGCTGAGCGGTAGGAAGAGTATACAGTGTTTATAATACTATTGCAAAAGCTCAACAGCAAGCATTGTATCCATCACACTGGTCAGTTTGGCTAGTAGTCTAAAGGTAAATACTGTGGATATGGAGCAGTTTTCTGGCACATAGCACGTTAAATCAATTAAAACCACAAAATGTATCTGTTGCATCCACTTTTGTGTTATCCAAAGCATGTATTCTGCATGTTTTTCAGAAACCTGCATTAGATGTATGGCCTGAAACAACAGTTGCTCTATTGTCATAACTGTAGTGGAAGCTACAGTCTAATTAACATGCATTGGGATATATTGCACAAACATTGTTTCTATGTATATAAAGTTGTGTGAGTTATATTCCACTTATATGATGTATAAACATACACATGGTAGCACAGAAACCATTGCAACTATCAGCCTTGTAGCATCACCTTATACAGGCCAACCTCATTTTCTGCTTTACAATTGGCAATAACCCCTAAGCTTATCTTCTCATCAGCTGATCAATGCACAATGAACATTTGAGTGTCACAGACACTTTCCAAAAGGGTGACACCATGTGACAAATTTTAATTCTTCTCTGGATCATCAAAGCTACTGAGAAGTTAAAACTTTAGGCTGGTGAAATAAATTCAGTATATTTTTAGCCATATTCATTGTTAGAGTTTAGTTCTCCTTTAAGGTAAACATGGACATGCTGCCATACGCGTTCAGGTTATTACAAAACTACAGCTTCGTGATGTATTGTCAGCCCAATCTACCAGCCATACAAGAAATATGTAAATTAGAAACATGACCTGAAAGCTATAAATGAAGACCTTCCCACAGACACCCATTAACAGTATGGCTCACTAGGGTGCGTTCTGTTTAGAAACATTGCTTCTTTGTTTCTTTATATTTTCTTATTGAAGTGGGGGGATATTAAGTGTTTCTCTTAAATTGTATTAACTGGTCATAAATAATTACCTGTTGAAGCTCTTGTAGTCAGGAATCTCAGCATTTTGGCCAGGTACAGGCAATTTTGGGTACAGGGCATCAAGGAGGTCTGGTTCATTGCTTATGGCTTCTAGCCATGGAGACATATAAAACTTAGGAACAGCAGTTTCATTGAACTTCTCTGGGGGTATTTCTTTGAGTGGGCCTGTATATCCTGCCATTACAAAGAAACGTTTAGCTTAGTATGTGTGTTACATGGGCATTAGCAGAACATGGAGTGGTATACAACTGCATTTGTAAAGAAATTCTGTGTGGCATGTTAAATTCATGATTAGCTTATCAGCTATGTATTGTATCAAAATGCAGATTGGATAAAGAGAGAAACACAAAGCACGTTAATGTTCTTTTGGGATAAAAAGTGTTTTAAATTATTAGGAATGAACTTCCCTTCCACAAAGTCAGTACTAGATTTTTATTAGTGCCACTGTCCTCTCTGGGAGAAATCCAAACATCAAGGCCATCCCCTGCTGACAGCCATTTTCATACACATGAATGGGAAAGGCTTTATCCAGGGATGCCCACCTATCAGCAGAAGTATTTGCATGGACTGTGTGCTTCCATTTCAAGTGTATGGGAAGAGGCTGTGAGTGGAGGCAGTGATCATCAAAATTCACAGTGAGATTGCTATGGTGATCAAAAACGTCTGTCCCATACGCCTAAAAAATAATGGAAAACTAGTTACTGACTCTAAGTAGAGAAAAGTAAATTATTTGGTAACAGCTCTGTACCTATTCTGCACTCACACCTATTCTGAGTAGAAATAACAGATCGGCAACTATTTTAGACAGTTTCTTTGCTAGAATTTTTCAACAACAATTCATAGTGGTAAATCATAAAGGGCATTGCATTCAGAATCATGGTTTTAAAGGAGAATTCAACCCTGCTGGTGCTAAAACCCCTCCCTCCCGTAGGCCCTCCTCCTCTGGCCTACCCCCTCCCAGTGCTATTGACCCTAAAGTGTAAACTACCCCAAAGCGCAGGTCCCCTTCTGGAAGGTTAAGGGCGCCATCTTCTGCTGCACCATCTTCTTCATTGTCACAATGGCATTTACGGGGCATGCGCAGTGGGACGCATTTGCCGGCTAGTACTACTGCACTTTCGCCGAAGTTCATGAAGTTTAATCGGAAAACTTTGTGAACATTGGGCGCATGTGCAGTAGTATCAACCGGCAACTGTGTCCTACTGCACATGCGCTTCAAAAACCGTCGGGACAACGAAGAAGACGTTGCTGCAGAAGATGGCACCCGTAAACCTTCCAGAAGGGGACCTGTGATTTGGGGTAATTTACACCTTAGGGGAATAGCCTGGGATGGAGGGGGGCCTACGGGGGGAGGGGTTTTAGCGCAGCAGTGTTGAATTTCTTTGAATTTCATTGAATCCTTTAATTTGTAAAGATGTTCGTTGTCCAGGAAGCTTTATAAATTTGGAACCTGTAATAGAACAGAAAAGGTATTGTGCTTTGGTGGCCAGAGATGTGGTTAAAGTCAATGGAATATGACTCTGAAACCTCCCCTTTAGCCTGAAACAAATGATCTCAGCGGTAGGATTCAAGAAAATCTGATTCATTTGTTTTCCTTAGGAAGCAGCTGCTGGAAATGCCAGTCTAAGATTGTTCTTATTCATTGCATTCAATGGGTTTTATGGGGAACTTCCTGTTAGAGCACCAAGGAATAGTGATTGAGGGATAAACCATCTGAGCACATGTAACTGCTGGTGATTGAATAATAACATAATAAAGCCATTACCCTAATTTGTAATCGGGAAACTGTATTTCCTCAGCCATGCTATTTACCTGGTGCAATGTTTTCAGGGTTAGGAGGGCTTCGAGGATCTGGTGTGTTAGGAGGTGTCTGTGGAGAGATTTGCTGGTTGGCATCCAATGTATTTCCTTCTGTGTTTCCATTTTGGTTGACTTGATTTTGCTGTAAGCAAATTCAAAAAGATAAAGCTAAAACATTGCATTTATGTGTATAAAATGAATTTACAAAACACATTATAGGCGAGAGCCCACTCGCTAAGCAAAATGCTCTACATGCTGGGGTGCTGTGTAACACTGTGCTAGAAAGGACATATCCATTCACTGTACGTCTCAATAACGGACAGATATCTCTAGTAAAATAAGAGATAGAGGGTGTACAATGTTTACAATTTGCTTGAATAGAGCATTACTACAACAAAAGTAGTATATTATATGTAGGAAGCTCCAGGTTTGCTGAAGGCAATTTTAATCGGCTGTGTAAAGGTCTTTAAGGTGGCCATAGACATAAGATTTTTTTTCCCTAACGACCAATTTTAGTGTGATCCATCAAATTATCGCGAGGTTAGTGGGCACAGAACCATTGTGCATCTAATGACTTTTTGTCTGACAACAGTCAGAAAATCAGTCTGTCAAGTTAGAAAATTTTCATTGTTTACAGTGAAATTGAAACGGTCATTTAAGTTGATGGACATATCATACATTTTAACGATCGTTTCAGGATAAGCTTGGTCCTACAATAATAATTATTAACATCAGTCCATACCCTAATAGATCTTGCAATCTAAGGTCCCTGTCACATTCACACACACTGTGGGCAATTTTATCGAAATTCAGTTAGCCTGCCTCAACCAGTATGTTTTAAGTTTGGAAAGAAACCATAGAACTTCCATACAAATATTCAAATAAATACAAGGTGCAAGCCCCCCTGCAAAAAAAATTCATTCTATAATCAGTCAAAATCCAGCAAACTGTTTTTATTGACTCATACTGACATTCTCTCTTTTCCACATCAGAACTGCACTGAGTTTAAGGTACGAACACGTAGGGCAGATTTATTAATGGTCGAATTTCGAATTAAAAGAAATTAGAAATTCGACCATGGGAATATCGAATATAAAAAATTTTGAATATTGAAACGTTTTTAATTGATCGATCAAATATTTTATATTTGATCAAAGATAATGATACCCAATTTGGTAGCTTTGATCTGGCGAGGTAGTTGGTCGAATTAAAATTTAAAAGGGAAGTATTCGGCCATCGAATATTCAAATAAAATTTTATTTGAATATTCGAATCACCTAATTTGCATATTCGAAGATTCGAATTTAATACAAATTCGATCGAACTTCGAATTATTTACACAAATTTTGTAAATCTGCCCCATAATCTAATGAAATAATTATCCTTCTGCCAGTCCAGCCAAGTAAGCTGATTAATTTCAGCACAAAATGACCTCCTAGCTGTGCTATGAGTCAAGTTGTCTAAATATTCTCAAGGCTCTGTTATCGTACAAAGGGTCCTGTTAGCTCCCAAGCAAAACATTCAGCTTTCTACAGACACCTGTGGAGGCCTGAATTAAAAGAAAACATTAGCAAAATAAATTGCAGTTCATGTCTAGTTTATAAGCCAAATTTATCAGCCTAGCCAGGAATCATTCAGAGCTCAATATTGTAATTATTGATGCTTAAAACGTTCTTCTAAACACTTCCATTTTTAATTTAAATTTAACTAATTCTGTAATCCCTTTATGTTGATATAATAATGGGACTATTCAAAGATTATCCCAGATAGTAGGAGCTATTAAAGACACATGTACAAGCAAAAAAAGTCTTATTGCAATTACCTTCTATGATATCCACCCCGACTTCTCAATTTTTTACTCAGAATTCTGGTGCTACTGCAGATAGGGCTGCTTCATTAAAGGGGAAAAGGGGCACCTTACTAGGGCCCACTGATTGGTGAGGACCACTGTGTCACTATGGCTTAATTTCTTTATATATAATTTTTTAGCCCTACTCTTCAAGTCTTTCCACGCTGACTCATCTGTTTGGAGAAAATCCAAGATGCTGGTGCTTTCCACTGTAGCACTGCTAGAGAGAGATAGAGAGAGAGGGCACGCCAATCATTCTGGGAGCCCAAGGAAAGAAGAAAACTTTGTTACTGGTGCTCATTGGCCATTTCTACTGTGGTTATACTGGCACAGCTGGGGTTAATATGCTGATTATCCATTTTCTGTAGCAATTATACTGGCACGTCTAAGGTCAATATACTTGTTATCATTTTGCTTGGGGATTATATTGGATCATCTAGGGTTAATCTGCTCAGAATCCATTTTCTATGGTAAGTATATTGGCATGTCTAGAGTATGTTTTGGTAAAATGGGTGTGGTATATAGTGGTGTGGCCCAGGGGCGTAACTATTGGGTGCATCAGTCTTGCACCCTCTTGGGGCCCTCTGGAGGAAGTGGGGGGCCTGGCTGCACTGCCTGCATTTGGGCCAACCCTGTTTAATTAAGTTACTGGTGTAGCCAAAAAGTAGGTGTGGATAATAGTAACATGCTGCGTTCCACCTATGTTCTGCGCTTACTTGCGTCATCGTGAGGATGGCCCCTTAAAGAAGAATTGAGTGCATCTGGGCCTGCAGTCCACTGCGTTGAACAATTGAAATGGAATGTAGGGGAGCATAGCTGAGAACACTAGTGTGGAACAGTCCAAAAGGTTCATATTGTTCTGAGTTAAATAAAGTTAATAGTGGTTGTGGCAGGGGTGGATAAATGCACAGGCTACTGTAGGCTATAGATTAGGGGCCCAGAGTGATCAGGGGCCCATTGCTGATTTCTTTCAATGTTTCTTTAATTATAATTTTATTTGTGCTGATGGGTCCGGTTGTGCACACGTACGGGGAGAAGAATCCAGGCAAGGTTGGAAGAATGCTTACTTTGTCATAGCTGCATAAATACCATCCTCCTTTGGAAAAGATAATTTACATTCTGTAATTTGTATGAACCCCCATACTACCATTGTCTAAAAGGTACATGGCAACCTTGGCCAGGGCCCCACTGTGATCTATGAATTAAACTACACTTTAACCAAGAGTGTGGGCCCTGTGGGGCATAAAGAAAAAACCCAGTGCGTCATCACCGCCCCAAACAGATATTAGATTGCAGCAGTCATAGGTTTACAGTGGTAGGGAAGAGAAGGTACATGGTGGGGGAAGGAGGTATGAGTTGGGGAGGGGAGTAGCAAGGAGGTTTGCTACAGGGGTGGGGGCCCATGAGCTGACAGCCCCAGATGGGCCCGGGCACTCCAGTCCACCAACATTAACCTACTATTCAACAGTGGCATAAGTGGCTAAGGTTTATTTGCCCCCAACCACATGCATATTATCTAGAGTTATTCTTATGTCTTTTGTCAGTTGAGGGTAAATGAGCCAACTGCCTCAATGTCACATGAAGTGTTCATATTGTCTCCCTGGCTGTCAACCTTGCACCTTCATGAGCTGAGGAACATCTATTAGTCACCCCTACTATGACTTTTTTGCCCATACTTACAGCCCCAAGGTCAGTCATAGCAATATGTTCTGCTCGCTCTTGCATAAATATACTTGCTGAACTAATGACATAGATACTGCCCATTCTGCAATTTCTCTGTGTTGCATGAAAGGGGTTGTTCACCTTTGAATTAACTTTTAGTATAATGTAGAGAGGGATATTCTGAGACAATTTGCAATTGGTTTTCATTTTTTATTGTTTGTGGTTTTATAGATATTTAGCTTTTTATTCATCAGCTCTATATTTTGCAGTGTCAACAATTTGGTTTCTAGGGTACAAATTACCCTAGCAACCCTGCATTGATTTGAATAAGAGACTGGAATATGAATAGGGGATGGACTGAATAGAATGATAAGTAATAAAAAGTAACAATAACAATACATTTGTAGCCTTACAGAGCAATTGTTTTTAGATGGTGTCAGTGACCCCCATTTGAAAGCTGCAAAGAAACAGAAGGAAATTGCTAATCATTAAAAAACTATGAAAAATAAATAATGAAGACCAATTGAAAAGTTTCTTAGAATTGGCCCTTCTACAATATACTAAAAGTTAACTTGAAGGTGAACCACCCCTTGAACCTGATTCAATATTCACGTTTCACTTTAAATTATGGTGAAAATATACTAATATACAGAAGTCCCCTTTTTTCAATCTGGCCCTCTTTCCTGTACTAACATTGGGGGAAATGTTTTTTTTTTTAATGTATTTTCAAGCAACTCGTCTTCCCTGCATGAAAATACATATAAGTATATTTCTGCAGGCATACATATAAACACTCACATGTGCACATACAGTATAAAGTACTTCATACAATACATGTTGAAACCACATAATTGTGGTATTTTGCTAGCAAAGTATCACCACGTGTCATTTAAAGCTCTTTACAGTGTTTTGGATGAGGTAATGTCATGTGCACCTGTTCTGTAAAGCGTCTGATTCACAGTGACTCACGTGTGCCCGGAAGTCAGTAATAACACATGCACACCATATAGTACTGAAGTGACAAGGAGTAATTATGTTACTTAGGAACAAATGAGGCCTTGTCATGGACTAACTCAGCAGGTATTTGTTGTGCTGCTAATGGTTCAGCTCTCTCTTTTATTATCAAGTGTATAAAGTAATATACGGTCCAAGTGCCTGATCCATTAATCTTATATAATTATATCAATTATACAGATGAATTTGGAGGAACTATGAGTAATTGGAATATTCACATGGTATAGATTGGAATGCTTATGAAATAATAATAGTAATGCTAACATTTCTGTCACTGCTTTTACGTCATATGTATATTTCATGCATCCTTCTATTGTATAGTCACTTCATAGTAATTTCTTTCAGCTGTATTTTTTTGTGCAAATATACAGTATTTCGATATTGCTTGCAATATGAGGCACTTGTCTATTATGTAGATTCTTAATTGTACTTGTTTAACCAGTTTAACATGGCTTTGTCATTTCCTGTTGTCACTAGTACAGTGTCCTGCCAAGGAAAGGAGAAATGTAATGTAAAACTGTCGCTAACAGCATGACGAAAAGAGAATATAATTCCTATTGTATGAGTTTATTAAACCTTATCACAGTTTAGCAATATGTTTATGCTTTATAGCACTTTTTCTTTTATATTCAAGATCTGTAACTAAACATGCTTCTGTTCTTTATAGTTTGGCAATGTAGCTGGAGTCCACTGCCACCAGGGCTTATTTCTGTAAAAAGTCTTGGTTTAGAAAGTAAATTCGGGTTGCCATCTTTGTGCGGCTCACGATCTGGGCTGGGGGCAGGGCCATGATATCATAGGGGTGGGTCAGTGACATTGCGGGCAGGGTGTTCTGTGTCACGTGGGCGGTGTTATGACATGAAGCTCAGTGATTGGCTGATCACCATGTCAACCACGGGAGATCCTGCCCGGTTTTCCGTATTTAGAAAACCAGGCAGGTTGTCTTGACTTGGGCAGCCCTTCTGAAAACTGGGCTGTCTGGGTCAAATCCGGACAGGTGGCAACCCTAAGTACTCTACTACTTGCTTCAGGGATTCTGATAAATGACTCCTATTATCATTAGGGTATTTTTGATGGTTGATCTCAATGTTATTAATAGAAAAAAAGATAAATATATAGGAAGGCCTGTATTTTTTTCAAGAAAAGGTGGCAACCCTAATTATCATGGAAAAGGGGCAGTTTACTTTTTGCAAACTTTTACCACTGGAGGATGGGTTGCTATATTCTTTCACAGGTTTAAAAACTTTTGCAAAAATTGTTTACACAAAAAAGACTCTAATTTCTTAAATGTTGCTTCCATCTTGGTTGCTTGTTAACATGGAAACAGTTTAAAAACTAATCAAGGTCAGTTGCAAATTAAAAAAGCTCCCTTATCCTAAAAATCCCAAGTCATGGGGATCAAACTGAACAGGTCCCGTGTCTGTACTAATTTACATGAAATACAGTAAGAGTAAATCTCACTGGAAATAGCAATGTCCAGGGTTAATGCCTTGTGTTGTTAAAGAATTATCTTTTTTGCATTAAAATGCTATGGCATAACGTCACCTTGCTCATTTCAAATTAATAACACAATTCTTCATCCTCAGATTCCTTATATAAGGTTATACTTACAGCTGTCTGTGGCTTCATTGCATATGGAAAATTTTCAAATGTATATTTGTCTGATCTCCTCTGACGCATCTTAAATAGTCTTGCACCGCGGTTATTGACGTGGGATAACTCCTCAAGCATAATGTCTCTTGGGACACTGATCTTTTTTCCAAAGTCCAAGCCATCTGACTCTGTAAAGCAACATGGATAAAAGTAAATTCTCATGTAAATTAGATATTTATCCAGTGGCATAACTGAAAGTGATTGCATCTTAAGAAAAAATAAAAGTTTTTCTCCCCATAAAAATCTGTCAAAATTATCTGTTTTGTAAAAATATATTAAAATCACAAATTAATGATGGTGCTGCTTTTTAATCTAAAATGTAAAAAACAGTCAGCAGTTCCTTCATTCTATGGGGCAAATTCACTAAGCAGCGAAAATGCACTAGCAAGCCTTCGCCGCAATTTGCTTCACTTCTCCAGGCGACTTTTCACCAGTCCACCACTAAATTACTAGAATGCAAATTTGCGCTCAGGGAGGCGAAAAGTAGTGAAGTTGCGCTACCGTTACTTCGCCAGGCATAGCGCATTTATGCTAGCGATGCTTAATTTGCATAAGGTGCAAAGTTAAAAGTTTAATAGAATTATATGTTACAGCCACCACATTACACTACACAAGTTCAGGAAACCTTTAATAAATAAAATAAAGTTGTCCTATTGCCCTAAATATGTGCCCACTATATAGTTGAGTTGCCATATGTCAGACTATCACCCTAAAAAAAGGCAAAGAAGCCTGCATTGTTTTAGGACTTTCAAACTCCTGTCTATTGTATTGAACTTCGCCAGGTCTGACCTGGCGAAGTAAAGTCTAGCTCAAGAGGTAACTTTCAGTAAAATGGGAATCTTAGTGAATTAGCGCAGTTACGTCACTTCGTCAGTGCGAACTTCGCCTAGCGTAAGAGTGCGAAGTTGCGCTAGTCTAATCTACTTCGCCAGGGACATTGTTAGTGAATTGGCAAAGTTGTGAAGTTTAGTGAATTTGCTCCTATGCATTAAGGCCTCAGCCACAGGGAGGAGATTTGCAGCCTATGGGGGTTCATCGCAGTCTATGAGGCCCCTACAGAGAAAGCACAACTACCAGTTAAAATTACAAGCTATTTATCTGCCAGTGTGATATAAGACTAATCTAGCATTGATAAACAATCGTATTGTTTGCAATTTGGCATTAATCTAATAGAACTGTGTGGTCCATTTGAGAACATGCACATATTGCATGCCAGTGACTGAGCAAAACGAATGTGAAACAATGCAATAAGTAAAAATATATCCTTTTTCCTTATACTTCTTTTGTGTTTTGAACCTAAACCTGCATTCCAAACTATATTGATGCAACTGGAAACAATATTCTGCTTCCTGTACACTTGATACCCAAGGCTCCAACATCATCATGTCTCCTACATTGCATTGTAATGAGTAAAGCTGGCCATAGAAAGATCCAATGGTTATCGTCTCAAAACGATCGTTTAAATGCCCGATGTGTCCATCAACTAAAAAGACTATTTCGGGCGATATTGCCAGCAAAACTGAAGGATCGCTGCCTGCTTGGCCCTGCAAACATAAGTAGATTGCATGGGGACCGATAATGATTTTCTAACCTGGCCGATCAATCTTCAAAATCGTACGGTCGTTTGTATTCCACTAACCACACGATAATTTGACAATACAATATATTTCTCCCCCTAATGAACAGGCTTTTACTTTAATGGCATTTAGAGGAACATCTTTAGGTTATCTGTAAACAGGGGCTGTAAAAACGGGATTGTCGCTAATAAATAAGCTTATAGTAACACCTATAGTACACAAGAATACCCTACACTATGTGCTGCGATGTGCCTTGTAGCGGTTTATTTTTATCTGTGTGAGATTCCTTTTGTTTTTAACCCTTGCTCTGCTAGCAATATAGATTCCATGTTGTTAGCAAAGGGGTTAATAAGCTGCCAGCAATGTAGATGTTATGTGCATTATATCGAAATGAATGGAAAAGCATGTTGCTAGGCAATGATTTGTTTCCAATGAAAATGGTTAATCACCAGTGGAATGCTAAGAAGTTTAAAAGACGCCAGACACAGTGTTATATGAGGGATAAGAGTAGGGTGTAAAGTGCAAAAAATGTACTTATTCCACTATGTTTTTACACTTTGCTCCCTGCTTTGCTTCTATCTTCATGTCCACTCTGTGATTCAAAATGAGTGCAGAGACCTTCCCCCGTTAATACAGCATTACCTGCATTAGGCATTGATGTAGTTATGAAGGGCATGGAAGCAAGTAGGGACCCCTTCTCCCTTGTTCAGCATACAGCCAGATCCTGGATACAAGGGTTTTTAGAAACAGCACTCAGGTGGAACAATTTTGACCCCCTTAGCACAGTGATTTTCAACCTTGTGCCTCCAGCTGTTAAGAAACTACAAGTCCCACAATGCATTTGCCTGACTGTGGCTGTCAGACTCCTTCATTGCATTGTGGGACTTGTAGTTCCTTAACAGCTGGAGGCACAAGGTTGACAATCACTGTCTTAGCACATACATCTTGATCAATAGAAAATGAACTGAATGTGCAACTAGTCTATCAGTATGACCAAATTGACCAGTATTGCATACATTTACCAATATACATGCTATTGAATGAATATGCATGACTACACTACAGTAATTAGCTGAATTCACTGGGCTGAAACAAATCCGTTCGCATATCATGTTTGCCAAAATTATCTATGATTTTGCTTAGTGACCAGGCTGATGAAATGGACCTCACTGTGTACTGTAATTTGCTGCACTTCACAGTATCACAAGTCTCATGTTTCTCGCAATGAGACCCAAAGTACAAAAAGTAACAGGTAAATAATATGTGCAGTGTATAAAGAAATGTATACAAGCTTTCCTTTCTGATTTTCACCATATGTGCTGCCAGCTTCATTCGGGTTCTTCTTTATTAAAGTGTTCTACTCAACAAGGTGTCCGAATAATTTTGACGTGCAACAATTTTTATGCATGGCAATTTTTTTCGACCTCTATTTCATGAAAACATTAGCGCAAAAATCCATGCTTACCGAATGTAAATGCCCATCACTAATTTTAACTAGCGATATGATATGCTAGTGTAGAGAACACAAATGAAAAAAAGAGACACATTTCAGGTTTAAAAAACAGAAGCTCTAAAAGTTTCCAGGAGTGGTTGAGGAGCAATTTTATATGGGCAACAGAATATGTCTTCTTTTATGGCCTTTCCAATGGAAGGCATGCTAGGTCTCCAGAGCTCTGTAAATTACATCTGCTTAGGAGAGGGAAACAGGTATGGGATCTGTTATCCATAAACCCGTTATCCAGATCCAAATTATGGAACATCTCCCATACACTCCATTTTATCCAAATAATCCACATTTTTTAAAATTATTTCCTTTTTCTCTGTAGTAATAAAACACATGTACCTTGTACTTGAGCCAAACTAAGATCTAATTTACCCATATTGTTAATAAAACTAGCGTATTGGGTTTATTTAATGTTTACATGATTTTCTAGTAGACTTAAGGTACAGAGATCCAAGTTATGGAAAGATCCATTATAACAGGTCCCATACCTGTACAAGCAGGGAGACAAGAAGAACAGTGGTTGTTGGGACGTATTTTGTAATTTTCGACACTGGGCAGGAAGATGCTTTGAATCCAGCCTACCAATATCTAGAGCTAGAATGCCAACATCAAACATTAGTTAAAATTCATTTCACGTGTAAAATGAAAATGTTAAGGTACAGACAGCATCAGCTTCAATTAATATTTATTCATGCCTTGGTTTCTTATATAATAGAAATCAACCTGTGGTGTAGCAAACCACATGAAGTCATTATCTGGTTGGGTGGTTGTGAGACATTATGTAACACTTTTGCCATGACAAATAGCATAGCAACAGCATCCCAGAGGAAGAAACAGCACAGATACATTTACTTGATAGCACTCCCAGAGTTCTGTTCACATGATATACTGTATATATATATGTATATATATACAATATTTGATACCACGACCTTGCCTCAACAAACACCTGTACAAACCTCCTGTTTATTATAAGAAGAGTGACATGATGCTTTTTACACCTGAGACTACCTGTGTTATCGTACAGTAGACTAAGCTAATGACAGAACTTACATTGCTGTTCTGCACCTTTTTCCACTCTATTTTCTATCAGGTTTTTCAATAGTTTCATGTCAGTCAAAAGTAAACGTAAGCCTTACTCTTTACCCATTATTCCAGACCCAATGGCTTGGATGTTCATTAATACCGATTAAATATTTACTTTAAAACAAAGGATAAGAAAAATCCCCAACTACTACCCAGAAGTTGTGTTCTTTATTGCCCAGTGTTGAATATTACTATTCCACAATACAAAGCTGAATCCCATCCAGATTAATTCCATGGTATCAGTTCACATAATACTTTACTACTATTTTTAGCGATACTTTCTTTATAAAATCATTCCTGTCCAGAGGATTTACTGTTTAAACTGATATTGTAATGGCACATATGGGAACATGTTTTTTTTCAAAATTCATCAGTTCATAGTACTGCTCCAGCAGAATTCTGCACTGAAATCTGTTTCTCAAAAAAACAAACTGATTTTTTTATATTTAATTTTGAAATCTGACATAGGGCTAGACATAATGTCAGTTTCCCAGTTTCCCCAAGTCATTTGACATGTACTCTGATAAACTTCAGACACTCTTTACTACTGTACTACAAGTTGGAGTGATATCACCCCCCCCTCCCTAACAGCCTAACAAAAGAACAGTGGGAATGTAACCAGACAACAGCTCTCTAATACAAGATAACAGCTGCCTGATAGGTCTAAGAACAACACTCAATAGTAAAAAACCAAGTCCCACTGAGACACATTCAGTTACATTGAGTTGGAGAAACAACAGCCTGCCAAAAAGCAGTTCCATCCTAAAGTGCTGTTTTTTTCTGAAAGCACGTGACCAGGCAAAATGACCCGAGATGTCTGCCTACACAACAGTATTATAAATTAAAAAAATATATACTTGCTGGTTCAGGAATGAAATTTCACATGGTAGAGTGAATTATTTACAGTGTAATTCAGAAATAAAACAACACCATAAAAAACCATGACAGAATCCCTTTAACTAACATTCCTTTAAAAAGAAAGGTCCTGCGATTTCGCCAGTGCCAATCAGAAATTTTATTTTGGCACTGTGTACTTCTAGATATAGACAAAACTGTGTTTCCTCAAAGAAACCTGCCTCCAAAGAAGTGTGGAATTAGCATAAAAGATGCTAATTAACCTTTCGGTTATCACCCTATTTTATATGCAGGTAGCATTTATTGAAAGTGTATGATATCAGCCTATGACTGTGATTCTGTGATACTCTACTCAAATAAGAAAACAATAAATTATTTGTACTGCTGTGTTCAGGGTCCATTGGCTGGCTTTGTAAAATCTCTTGAATTGTTGCACAAGGGTAATCTTAGTTCAGTAACGCTCCCCATGGTATCATCTGCATAAGTTAGTTTCAGAAGAAAGATTATCATAAATCTGTCTGCTAGCAGGGATGCTTGTCTGCTTCTAGCAGTATATATACATACTTACACTCAGGGTCAGGCTGGGAGGAAAAAGCAGCCCTGGCAAAAGTATCAAAGCAGCCCATGTATTCCCAAGTTGCCATAAAAAAAAAAAACACCCATTGACTTTAATGCATTTTGAATAAAAATAAATTGTTGCATGCTTCTCTAAAAAGTCTCATTTGAACATTATAAATATGAGGAGATAATTCTGATACAAATGCTCTTGTAGGATGTAACTGTAGTGTGTTAAGCAGCTCACACTCTAGCAAAACCTAATGGATTTTGTTGTGCTTTGATAGCAGAGGATGAGCAGAGTATAATATTAGCAGGTTCATGCAGCCATTACACAACAGCAGTAACTTGAACTGTAGCCCTCTCAAGCTGTACAGAAAGTACTGTGTATCTGCATAGAACAAGTAATGTGCACAGTGACACCCGCAGGCCATTTGTATAAACACCACATTCCCCCTATAGTAGGAGAGCATTTGTGCAAATCTAATAAACAACAATGAAACGGTATGCAAACTGTAAAAAATATTATACACTCTTCACAGCACATAGTCCTTGGTCTATGCAGGTAGTTTTCTGATTCTCTCAGTATGCTTTATAGGTTCACTTTCTTCGGGCCTATTGCGGTTGGTATCAGGAGTAGGAAAATAATGGCACGTCTCCAAAGTCATATCTAGCAGGAGCAAGATGATTTGCATTCCATATGCATCCATCAGACAGTTCATATGTGTATGGTCCTCGCTGGCGTCTCACTTCAAGCGGTGTAGTAAATTTAGATTGTCTTTGTTTCTTATTTCCTGGTTTCTTAATTCTGACTAAAGATCCAGGCTGAAAGTGTACTTCTCTTGCACCACGTTTTCTGTCCGTATAAGCCTTGCATTTGGCTTGTTGACATTTGACAATGTCAGCAGTAGATGAGTTTGTAGGAACTGTATTTGGTGGCAGTTTGATGTCTGCAACATGTAACCTAGTGTGCATCGGTCTGCCGTGTAATAATTCAGCTGGAGATGCTTTTGGTTGTTGCTCTGTAGTTATGTACTGATTTTACCTCTAGTCTCAACTTAACTTTGTACACAAAGTTCTTTGCACAGCCCAGTAAAGTGCCCACACTGGTGCTGTAGTAATGAGACATCAACTAATTGTATGTTTAATGCAGAAAAAAGATCCCTTCCAAGTACAGCAGTATCCTTATTAACAATGTCACATTTTGCAGTATTTGCTTCAAATTGTACAGTTACTGGCAAGCAACCAAGCACAGGGATTGGATCCTTTAAGTAACTGACCAGTCTCCGGGCAGGTGCAACAAGCATGTCTTTTGCAAAGTATTTCAAGAAAAAATCCTTTGGTAGTATAGAAACAGCTGAATATGTATCAAGCATCAGGTTAATGGAGTGTCCATTGTCAGCAGAAGCAGTATTGACATTGTGCATATAAACTTGTCTGGAATAAATGTACCAGCTTTATCCACACATGTAGTAGTGACTTCATAAACATCTTTAGCAGAACTATGGCAGGTTTTAGCCAAATGACCTACCTTTGAGCATTTGCAACGCTGTACCGCTTTTTCAGGACATGTATCATAATTTGCAATGTGTTGTGTTGAACCACAGCGAAAGCAGTATTTTTTTATTGTATTTGCTGCATGGTTTTGAATCCCTTTCCTTAGCACTGTATTTTGCCTGTGACTGTGCATTATTAGGCCATAGCACTGGATTCACAATCTGTACATTCCCAGCAGTTGCTTGACTGAGAGTTTTAGCCTCTGCCAGTGTTGTTTCAATTTGGCTAGCAACTGTAATAGCCTTTGCAAGGGTTAAATCCTGCAGTCTCTCTCTAATGTGATGTGAGTTTGTTTTTTCCACTGTTTGGTCTCTTAGCATTTCATCTGTTAGATTCCCAAACTCACAGGTAACAACCAGCTCTCTCAAAGCTGTTGCAAAATGTTCTGTGGATTCGCCATTACGCTGTGCACGTTGGCGGAATTTATATCTTTCGGCAACCATATTTACTCTTGGCCCAAAAAAGTTCTTTATAGCAGTAAGTATAGCAGTAAGAGCAGTTTCATAAGTCTCATCAGGTGATGGTAATGAATAGAATATACGCTGTCCCTTTGCTCTCAGGCAGCGAATAAGTAGCAACCGAAAACTCCCCTTGGTCAGCAGCAATAATGTTATTATCAAACATACAGATCCAAGCAGTAAAAAGTATGGTAGGCTCACCAGGGTTTGAAAGAAAAGCTGCAGGCTGCTGCAGAGGTAGAAGAGACATCCTGTTGTCAATCTATTGTGTTTTGATAGCTAAGGACAAGCACAGTATTACACAACAGCAGTAACTTGAACTCTATTCCTTTCAAGCTGTACAGAAAGTACTGTGTATCTGCATAGTACAAGTAATGGGCACAGTGTCACCCGCAGACCATTTGAATAAACCACAGGTTTGACATGAAAGTGCTGAGAGCAATGCTCCAGCTTTAGCAAAATAATCACTTATATAGTCTTACAACAAATATAATGTATCCTGATCAGTGCACATCATTAGGCATTGTGTTGTACTCCTAAATAATGAGATTCTGGGTTTTGCAACAGCAACTTATTTATTAAAATACAGTGCAGGAAAGAAGCATGGCTCTATGACTGTGCAGCTCAATCTCTGCCTCTGGAACTTGCCCCAATTATGTGCTTCTTTTTTTCTATGACAAACTTTAACATCAACAACTATCAACACAGGCATAATATGTATTTTATAAATTAAATATAAAGTATATAAACTAAAGTATATTTTTTAACCTAAAAAGCTGAGATGTTATATAATTTAGGAAAAACATTTCTTCTCTTATTTGCAACACTTGGAAATAAGGCTGAGGTAAGCCACATACAGTAAAAGCTAGGGCTGAGTTCCTATAACAGGAAAAGTGGAGAAATGTATCCCAAGCTTTGCAGATGTTTCCAACACCAATAGACATAACAGTCTCTTTGACTTGCGGTCTCTGGCCATTAAGGAAATTAAGAAGCAATGTGGGCTGCATTTTGATTAAACAAGAAATATCCTTCAAACTTACTCCCACAACAAACAGGAATTAAAGACTGATGTCTCTCACTTTTAACTAGTTTCATTTTACTTAATGGGCGGAAATTTAATTTAATTTCAACATTTTGTCCCTTTTTCCTGGCATATGCAACATTTTATTTGATTTCAATATGATAGGTGCTTTTTCTTTATAAATGGAGGAACTGAGTTTGTTATTCCTTTTTTAATCATTGCTCACAGAGTGTTTAGGAAACCTTTAATCGTCAGACACATAAAAGGCTGGAGTTTTGTTGATTCACTGAAAGGAAACATTGATTTACTACAGGAAACTGTACCACTGTATTTTTGTTTCTCAGATAACCCTTATTTTGTAACATTCTTATTTATTTTGGACCTCATGGTTATTCCTGTTTCTTCTTACTGGGGTTCTTGTATTCTTGGGGTTTGGTACCAGTTTTGGGGCCATGTATACTTCATCATCGCTGGCTTCAGGTGCTGGGACTTTGGGCTTGGGGAAGTTTCCCATGCTACAAAGGAATGTTGATAAGGAAATATGTCCACCACCACCATGGGAAACACTGCAGGGTACACTTCCTCACAGCCTAAGAATAATGGTGTTTGGGGAATTTACATTGCAGTGATAAAGAAATAAAATCTTCAACTGCCCAATGGCATTGTGCTCAGTTTTAACTGATGAACAATGTTCAGCAATTTTTCATTAAAGTTCTTTAAACACAGGGCAACGTGAAAGGAAAACAACAGAAGTTGTGTCAAGGTTCTAATGAAATGAAACATTTCTTTTGGACATGACATTTTATACACAGAACTGAAGAAATCAGAGAAACCTTCAAGCTCTGGAGTTAAAAATCAGACTGGATTTGTAGTACTGGAGCCCCTATGCAAGCCCATGTCTCCCTGCCCCCCTTGAGTGTGCATGCATACACAATTTCCACTCCCTGCACCGCCTCCATCTCCAAAAATGGTGAGCATGGGGGGTGGCAGCAGCAAGCCACCTCAGGCAGTGAAGGTGCTGGAATCACAAAGCTGAAAGTCAATCCTAGCAGAATATTTATCAGCTGTTAGCTTCAGTCCTTCATAGCAGTTGTTCATCTGAAAATAGATTTCCAATACACAACTACAAAAGGGCCAGTGCCCATAGGAGGCTCAAAGCTCAAACAGATTATTTATGACATCCATATGAAAGAATAGCACAGTGAGGTTGGATGTTAAAGCTAAATCATGTTAATGCAATGCAGTGAGCAGTAAAACATATATACCATTTCCACCATTTCCTTGCATTTCCTTCAAAATGGCTGATGCTTGCTCTCTCCTCTCCTTGTTGAGGGCACTTTGTGACAACATTGTTCTTTTATTTGGTTATCTGTCCCTGCAATATAAAATTAACAAAAGCAGTGAGAAGGATTGTTTGGTTTTATGGGAAATGAAGTTGTTTGGGCCTACATGGTGGATTTACAAGACAATATTAAATGCTGAAAAACTGAGCCCCTTTCCTTTCGTTTATGCAGGAAATCCTCAGGAAATCTTCATATTTACCTTATAATAATTTTAAGGTTTATTTCTAGTGTGGCTACATAACATTTTGAGAAGAAAAACAATACCTTTACTAGTGTTACATAACCAGGGGAATGTTTATGATTTTCAGGACGTGTATGTCCAACAATCTGAATATAAATCCTCATGTTAGTAAGTGCTATAAGTGCTATATTCTTCTGGGCAGCTCCATAATAGAGCTCAGAGGCCTGTGGCCATTCTTCAGTAGGCAAAAGCAATCTGCAAAAAACTGGAAAATTGTGCCTGTTTTTTGAACTTTAAACTTTGCACATTGCATCAGAGGTCATAAATTACCCCTGTTATCTGTATGGCCATGCAGATTTAATAGAAATCAATTCAATGCAACTTTCAACTATACATCTATAGCAATTCTTCCATTCATTTTAGAATCAATTTTAAACGTAATTGCTATTTAAAGCAATACTTTATCACGTTCAATCTTTGTACTGATAGCAGGCCCGTATTTGTGAAAAGGCCACCAAGGCTTATTATCCAATACATAAAAAGTAAACTGTATGCTACCTATATCAATCTAATTAAGATCCAAGATGAATCTACATCGTGTCTCACCCTCACATGTGATTAAAACCAAACAATAGTTGAAACGTTATCCACAAGGTCGGAACTTTCAGTCATGTGGGTACAAAATATAAAACATATACATTTTATACTTAAAGGCTTCATACCAACTGGTTAAAACATCCCTATCCCATGAAAAGAAAATAGAGCAGCAGTTAGAGGTGGGATCTCCTATAACATAAAATGAGTTCCACAGAAATGTATAATCTCTTAGTAAAGTCATGGGATCCATTATCCAGAAACCTGTTATCCAAAAAGCTCTGAATTAAAGAATGGCCATCTCCTATAGACTCCAACTAATCCAAATAATCCAATTTTTTTTCTCTGTAGTAATAATATAGTACCTTGTACTTGATCCAAACTAAGATACAATTCATCCTTATTGGAGGCAAAACCAGCCTTTTGGGTTCATTTAATGTTCAAATATTTTCTAGTAGACTAAGGGGCATATTTATCTTTTAGCCCTCGAATTCGGCAGAAATTCGATAGTAATTCGACTATCGAATGCTTATCGAATAATTTTAGGCTATTTTTTCTTCGCTATTCGATTTCACGAAAAAAATCATGCGATCAAACAGCAATCGTTAGATTTCGCGAAAATTTTTTAAAAATTTCCTTCGATCGTTCGAAAAATTTGTAAATTCAAACAATCGAGGCATTCGATCATACGAATGGTATTCGAACAGGTTGCAAACTTAAGCCCTTTAGAAAATGGAAAATTTTACTGGGTAATTAGCCCCTTGGTATTGTATGTGTCCTCCAAATAATCAATAAGGCAAGAATATACGTTACTGTGGTACATGCATTAAGAAATAAAAAAACATATAATGCCCAACTTAAATGTAACTGAAGTCTTGCTGGCATGTGGTTTCAGTGTAAAAACATTGCTACCACTCTTAGGGCAAGGCCAGACGGGGAGATTCGGGGGAGATCTGTCGCCTGGCGACATCTACTTTTAGGTTCATTTAGATTTCATTTTATTGCTTCTGTGGTTCTTTCACAGAAATGGCAATGCATGCAATGTTGTACTGCCTAGAGCACTAGGGGGCAGTCTACTGAAAAAATTCTGTCTGAATCACCTTGTATCCCCATTATCCATGCAGGGGATACAGGGCTTACCACAACCAGTTGAGTGGTACAGGTATGGGATCCATTATCTGGAAACCTGCTATCCAGAAATCTCCAAATTAGGGAAGGCCATCTCCCATACACTCCATTTTATCCAAATAATTCAAATAAAAAAAAAAAAAAAGATTCCTTTTTCTCAGTAATAATAAACAATGCCTTCTTCTAAGATATAATTAATTCTAATTCGAAGAAAAACTAGCCTATTGGGTTTATGTAATATTCCAGGTCCAAATTATTCCGGATAACAGGTCCTGGACCTGTACCTGTTGTTACAGTTATAGTGGGAAGCTGAGTTTTCTAAATTTGGCATATGGTCCACTCAAAGCAAAGGAAATTTAGTAGAAAGTCGGAAAACTACACAAACTCTGTTTGTAAAAGTTTGTAAAAGT
>CM044432.1:57956845-57968387 GCA_024363595.1 Xenopus borealis | reverse complement strand
TTCACTGAAAGAGTCAGCCCAACAATGGATAAAAATAAGCCATACTGACAAATGTGGTTTAGCTCTGCAACTGTAATACATATGTGACACACAAAAATAAAACATTGTGAATATTGTAGAATATGAACCATTGAATACTGGTGTAAAAAGAAGCATTTGCTATTGTAAAATCTATCTATGGGATGACAATACTGATGTAAATGCAGCAAAGATAATTCATGGTCACACACAATTTAATAATAATAATTATTTTTACATTTTTTTTGGGTCCGTTCAGTTTGAATCATATGTTGCGTTCCTCCTTTTACCATTATTCATGATCGCTAAGCTTGTGCGTGGAATGTCGGCTAAAAATAATTCAAGTCAAAACTTTTGTCCTTGTCTTATTCATCAGCTGGCTTATTTTTAATGTAGATGCAATGGGGTTGTATTTGAAGTCAGCGACAAAAATAGTTGCTTGGCAACATAATCTACAAAAGTGGACTTGCAACAAACCTGTATGGATTCTTTCTATATTTTTAATGCCTGCATATAAGCAGATGTTTACATTCACAGTGACTGTTTGATTAGACTTAATCCTGTCAATCTAATTTCACATGTTACGGTTCCGCCCAGTCCTAATCAGCTGAACGGCATCCTTAATCATACCCATCTATTGGGTGCATTAACTTTATGCCCCAGCCATTGACACCCACCAAAATGAGGAATCAGTTTACTTACCGTTAGCAGAGGCTCTGTTTTTCAGAAGGCAAAGCAAGTGAGATGTCTTTTGATAAATTGGTCAAAACACTCCAATGAATCTGAATGACCTCTCTTATCCTATACAGTCTTTCCCTGCTGTGTTACTGGTAGAGAGTCAAACCATGGGCTCAAGCACTCTATAGAGCCTGGCATCCAGATGACATCAGTTGGCTAAATATAGATTTAGCACTCCAGCCTCATATCTTTCAGCCTTGAAAAGAGTGAAGAGGGAACAAAAAGGAGCATGTACCATAATAAACCATTTGTTGGGATTATTTCCCCAATCTATATGAGAGCAAGAAATTTTGCAATGTGAAAGATTAGAGATTAGAACAAGAGCTACTTTCAGTATTCTAGTCTGCCAGTTCCTCCTGACAAACAATGTTGAGCAGTGTCGCGTGCTTCGTTTGACACTTTGGAGGGCATAGCATCTGTCAAGCTTTTTTTTCCCTTTGTAATGTGACCTGGTGCCTTTTCCAAAATGCCATTTCCACTCCCTCATGTGTTACAGTAACATAAATATTCAGGCAGCAAAAAATAGTTGTGTTAAACTTGAAGGGACGTCTGCCATGATGTCTATTATTTTTTTTTTTTTATATATATACAAACTGTAGCAAAGGCGTGACTTCTCATTATAAGTTATTTCTGGAAAACAATCCTTGTTGAGTCCATAGCAAAATGACTTTGAAGTTCCTATCAACATTTTTAAAATGTTCATATATATAAAAAAAAAGCAACCAACCAGAATTTAGTTTTAATTTCATGCAGCAGAGGCTGAATAGTTACAAGCAAAGGATTTGTTATGGGTTACTGCTGTGGTACAAGTATTTTTGCTTTGTTGGTCCATGAAAACACATTTCTGAAATTCTGATTTTACTAGATCGATCAAAGCTACTTGATGATTAATTAATATAGTAAATAAAGTACACCCATTTTATAAAATATGAGCATATTCTAAGGGGCAGATTTACAAAATTCATGTGAATTGATCTAAGTTCGATCGAATTACGATCGTACGATTTAATCGGATCTTCGAATATTCTAATTTGGCTTCTTCGATCATCGAATACTGAATTATCGAATGATCGGATATTCGATCATTCGATCATTCGATGATCAAAGGAATCGAAATTTAAAAATTCTTCTACTGCCTACTTCGCCAGATTGAACCTACCGAATTGCAATAGAAGCCTATGGGAACCCACCCCATAGGCTTCTTTGACTAAGTCCTGCTCGATCGTTCGAATCATACCAATTTTTCTGAGGCTTGATGGAAAAAGTATGATTTTTTTCGTGAAATTGAACGATCGGTATCCAATCGTACGAATCAATTGAGAAGTCAAATATCGAGCAAAATGATAGCCTAAAACTATTCGATAAGCATTCGATAGTCGAATGCTTATCGAATTTTGAATTAAATCGTAGGATTTTTGGGGAATAATAGTAAATTTGCCCCTAAGTCACAGATGAATTCCATGACCATATATTTAGTACATATATATTTTATACAGGCCATGGAACTTTAAGGTGACTTCTAATATCTTATTACTTTTCAACAAGGGTTCCTGTATTACAATTCACAAGTTTCAGTGAATCATGGGATAGAAATTACATCACTAAGCACTGTTTATAAAGATTTAATTTACTGGATATTCATGGCTCTTGCGTATAATATTTGGTTTTTGGAGCGTGGAACACTATACTGGGATAGAATCAATAGGAAATAAATGATAGCTGGTCTAGAAGGAATGAATAGAAGTCAGTCATGGTATGAGTCATAGAATTTCCTGGAGTAAGGGTTACAGCAGTACGGCAGTGTCTAGCACTTCACAGTTTCCAGTTTTCCTTAAAAGTGTCCATGTTAGTTAAGCTATGAGACCTAATAACCCATCACAAAATATGGGTTTCTGACTGAAGTAGTACATATATAGGTAATATAATTCCCAACAGTTATTAGCAAAATGTAAATATTATGATCTATCTAACAGACTATATTAACATTAAAACATGTTTGAATCAATTTAGCAACATTTAACAGTTCAGTCTCAAACTATAAAAGATATGTTATTTATAAAGCATTTACCATGGTATGGCTGCATTAGGTGCAGAATGGTATTTTTGTCCACTGCTGCTACTGGGAAAAAACAATGGTCGACAAAATGTTCTTTTTTCATTATCAATGTCCATAATTCTAGTGAATGTAAGCAGAGCAGTGACAGGTGGACCTCAGCACCAAAACGCCCACTTGAATGTTGAGAGTTGCTCACTTGCCACTATTTATGATCACTTCTCATTGTTGAGTATAGGACACAAGTATATTGAGCCCTGTAGTTGCAGCCAGAATTTCTGGCTGGCTGGAACAGAATTAAAGGTAATGAGCAAAAAAAAGCTCCTCCCATTGTGGAAATAGGAAGTGATCCTGGACAGTTTATATGCTGCAAATTGTAACAGCAACCAAATGTTTTTATAGCCCCTCAAGGATAGGGATATTTGAGGCACCACTTACCTTTGTTCCATTATTAATGCACTTGTATCCAGCCCTTCAGTGTCTGAACCCAACATACCTTAAAAATTAATATGCTATGAATGTATTTATTTATTCCAAGTCTAAAAGGAATAAATGCAAAAAAAAAATACCAGCAGTGTATTATATTATTACACACACACACAAATTGGTAAAACCTGTGAGTGCGGATTCTTCTGGATAGATTTAGTTTATTTTGCTGTCTCTGCACCCAGGCACCTTTACCGCAGTTATCGAGAGTGCCGGTATGAGAGTGGAACATATATATATATGATATCTGAACGTTCATAAAAGGGGTCCCCGGCCGCTAAATTGGATGCAACCAAATTGGATCCCTCCACCCACCTCCTGACATTTCACTGTAGATTATAATGCATAATGTACCCCCTACTGAAATTTATAAAGATATCAGAAGTCACCTTCGGAGTTATGTGACCTGTCTAAAAACACTCAGCCTGCAGCCTCCTGCTTTTATATGGTCACATAACTCCTCGGTGACTTATAATATCTTTATAAATTACATATATATATATGCAGAGAATGGAGGCACTCACGGATATTTGTGCTTAAAGTGTTTATTGGATCAACACATAATACACAGTATATATATATATATATATCAATATAAAAATAAGAGATGGGGTTTTTTTTCTGGCACTTTGCATTTATTTAATTCAGTTTTATTTTTGACCAGTTGTTAGATAAAAACCTTACAATGCCAATTTTTTTTTTTAAAAAGTCTGCTTATTCAGCAGAGGACACAGGTTTTTGTTGGTACCCCCATCTCACAAACTTTCAGGAGCAGCTACAACCTTGGCTTCTTCTGTCTCAGATTTCACATGTAGTATAACCATGAGATGCCAATATCCAGAGAAAAAATGAATGTAGGATTATCTAGGTTATAATTAGAATTGACTAATGTCTCAAGCATACATTCTTTACTTAATCAGCCAAAATGAAGAGCCAGGTGGCATATACTGAGTTCTTGCTAACCATGACTAAATTTATTTATGATATCAGATATTGTGTGTTTTTCCATCTGAACTGAAATACCTACTGTGCAACCATTCAGCTAGATTATTGGTATTGCGTATTTCTATCTCTTATTTACAGAGGACATTTTGCTAGGCTGTTTTTTTTTACTTCCATTGCACAAATTTTCACATACCATATTTGATTTTCAGATTTTTTTCCCAAATTTTCTTTGCCTAAACTAGTTAGTGTATGTTTGCTGAAAAAACACAATGGAACAGTGAAAATAATTCAATAAATCAGACTATGGCATCTATTTTTAAGCTTTATGGGTTCAAGCCACAATTTATGGCCCAGCACTTAACCAATCCACTGTTCCATTAATCTATAACAAGGGTAGAGATATATGAGATCAACAGTCATGATAAGAGAGTTTTGCACGTATAAAAGACAGTTGATAATCATTCACATGAAATCTTACCCAATCTGGCGATCAGGCTGGGACTGTAATAACTGCATATGGGTGATGGAACTATGGGGGCTAGATTCATTCACTATTTTTGTGTATCTTTTCAGTTGTTATTGAACAGAAGCCAAAATATAAAATGTACTATTTTTAGCTTTTACTTATCCAACTTTAAAAAAGTATGAATGTAAACTTTACTGACACTCATTTGTTTGTTTGAATTTAGAAAAAAAACTATTTTGTGTTAAAATGCAAACATTTCTTGACTTAAATGGGCCAATAATGAGTTTGTAATACAGTTGACCCATAACTTGTTACAGCCATGAAATTAAACAGATTTGACATTCAAGCTGGTCAGTCTAATAGAGCTGCAGCATTTTAACTGATTTGTATGTATCACTTTTAAATTAATTCACTGATCTTTGGATGTGTATTTATATTGTGTAAAACAGTGCTTGATTCACAGAGAGCATACTCTGGAATGGCATTTAGGCATGCAGGTTACTGGGCACCAGGAGCTGCAAGGTGATAAGTAGAGGGATGCATGCTTAATAATAACTAATGGTACAGATGAAGCCACTTTGGATTGTGTGTTTGACACAGAATAACTAAACTTAGATTTAACACTTGCCATTTAAGAAAATTGCGTCACAGCATCCCATCTAATTAAAGTGTTCATCATTGTGAACAATGGTGCTTTGGTATGCTAATGAAAAGGTTAAATGCATTAAATGAGTTAAGGTGACTTTAGATAACACAGTTTCTTCAATTAGCCATGATGCATTTAACACACAAATCCAAGTGGCTGCATCTGTACATAAAAAAAAAATAGTAGGGATGCATCGAATCCAGGATTCCGTTTGGGATTGGGCCTTTTTCAGAAGGATTTGGATTAGGCTGAATCCTTCTGTCCAACTGAAGCGAATCCCAACCCTTATTTTCATATGCAAGTTAGGGCCGGGGAGGGAAATCGGATAACTTTTTGTCGCAAAACAAGAAAGTAATATTTTGCATATGCAAATTCGGATTTGGTTCAGTATTGGTCCGAATCTTTCATGAAGGATTCTGGGGTTCAGCCAGATCCAAAATAGTGGATTTAGTGCACCCCTAGAAAAAAGTAACAGTATGCTAAAGTGCATTTTAAGTAAAAATATTTCTGTTACGTTATCTGTAAGAAGCATGGTTCTGCCTAGAATCATTAGCAAAAGTGTTTTTCCCCCTAAATTTTTGAGTGATCTCAAGACTTTAGAATTGATAATTCTACCTTAATATTCCAGACTTCTGTGTTTCTAGTAGTCACATAATACTTCTTATAACAAGGACACCAAAGCTAAAATAAGAATCACAAAGGTTTAATCCATTTATGCCAACAAAACTGCGAAGCAGATAAAGTCATGCTCCACATGCTTTTGGAGATTCACAGAGGGGTTACAATTAGAATTTCTTTGTAGAAGAAATAACATTCAGGATATGTTTTCTACCTAACAGCAACCCCCAATTTTTGACAAAAAAAACTGAGCTGTAATAAGAATGACACTTTGATATCATGTACTGTATGAATTGGAAGAATGGCACTGGTTTATATAAGAATTCTGACGTCTGGTTACAAAGTCAGCATACGTATAATTTTCTTTTCCATATACTCCTGACAGCAAATTGGGTGATATGACCTTGTCTTTTGCTAATCTCCTAAATTCAATGCATCGAAAAACCAAATTGTACACAGAAGAGATTAAGTGATTATCTAAATGCGGGCAAATCAAAACATCAATTCATCTTCAGTTTGTGCAGAAAAGTAATATTTATTCAAGCACATAGCTACATCTTGCAAGCAGTAGTTTTCCAATCATTCTACTTTATTGGACAATCAAAATGTCAAACTAAACACACACTTCAAAAAGCAAGAAAAGAACAAATTTTCATTAAAATGGCTATTATGTGAATAATTTACATTATATAAATAGTCACCCACTGTTCTGTTCCTCTTGTCTGAGCTAATCTGTGCTGAGCAGTTATTCATTCTCTGTCCACAGTTTTGTCTTTATTAATAACCAATACAAATGCAAGGTGTCATACTATACTATTTTCTGGAAAAAAGTTAAACTTTTGCTGGTTGTAAACATTTTCAAAGAACAGAATTGGAACTTTAGCTACAGGCAGTTAAAGGAGAGCTAAAGTGAAACTAAAGAATTATCTAGAAATGTTGTACATTATGTTTGTGCTTCTGTACCAGCCCAAGGCAACCACAGCCCTTAAGGCTTAATCCAGACGGGGAGATTCGGGGGCGATCCGTCGCCTGGCGACTTTTTGCCGTGACAGATCGCCCCGAATCTCCCCGAATAGCTAGGCACCGGCGAGGCTTAAAAGCGCCGGCGCTAATTCACACGGAGCGGTGCGATTTTTAAAATCGCTCCAAATTGCCTCGCCAGGCAATTTGGAGTGATTATAAAAATCGCGCCGCTCCGTGTGAACACGCGACGGCGCTTTTAAGCCTCGCCGGTGCCTAGCTATTCGGGGAGATTCGGGGGCAATCTGTGGCGGCGAAAAGTCGCCAGGCGACGGATCGCCCCGAATCTCCCCGTCTGGACTAAGCCTTAGCAGTAAAGATCTGTGTCTCCAAAGATGCCCCAGTAGCTCCTCATCTTCCTTTCTGCTGATTCACTGATTCACATGCTCTGTGCTGCTGTCACTTACTGAGCATTTGGGTAGTTTCTGTAGTGATTATGATTTAAAAAGAGTAAACACAGTTGTTTGACAATAAATGGCTTCAGCCAACCAATAACCAAGAGTGAAAGAAAAGTTCATATTCATATACAAGTTCATATTCTCTGAAAAATGGTTAAGAAATCATAAATTCTACGAGGGTATGTAAACTTATGAGCACAACTGTAAAATGTGGCATTTTTAGCCATATTCATTTTAGGCTTTAGTTCTCCTTTAAAGACCAATACCATCAACACCTCATGGAAAAGTCCTAAAAGCAATTACATTTCATCTTCACCTGGTCAAAACATTCTCATATTTTGCACAATTTCTAGAAAATATATTTCTATTCAAAATACCTTTAGTTTTATTTGGCAGGGAGCTTGGGGCAGCATGAATAGATGCAGTATCTAAAGGCTCATAGCATACAGTGGTGTGTCATACTGAAAAAACTCTAAGAAGGAAACCCCATATCATTCTTAAAATATACATCTCCATGTCCATGGACATTGTAGGACTGGTATTGGGTTTGCTTCCTTGAATTATTTCTGTTCTGCATACATATTAGGAGAGCTCACCTTACCTGAAAAGCTTTTCTAGTCCGCCAATGATGAATCCAACTTAGGGGGCTATTCGTTTTAATGGAACAGGTGGATTTTGGACCCAAATCCAAAAATCATGAGCATTAGGGTTTGTTAAAAACATAAGACCTGGTGGGGCATTGTTAAAAGAAGAAATTACATCTGTCAGAACATAGCAGAGCCTATCATATATATATATATATATATATATATATATATATATATATTCTGCAGTAATAACAGGGCTACTACTTCAAACATTTAACAGGATATATCAGTTAAAATAAATCATACATGTTTTTGTTTTTACCGTTCCGATAAAGAAATATTCTTCATGCATTCATCACAAGTGTAAATGATAGAATGAGTATAGATTGTGCTATAGCCCTACGATCATCGCTGTAATAATATACATATAAATAGTGCACAGAACACAAAATAGCATTTGTTACTCTTGGGAAACAGAATCCATTTCATTTATTTCAAATACTATATTCTTCTTTTTCATCAGAATGTCAAAAGGCAGGTGTTTCAGTTGACTATCATATTCTCAAACTCCCCAAAGTGTAAGTCTACTTGGATGCTGTTCTGATGATTTTAATCTAATACTTTGCTGCTTCTCCATGGTTTGAATCCCTCTGTACTTCAATTGAGCCACAGTCCCTGACAGATATAATGGTCCCCATATGCTCACAAAGACCCTGTCACATATTTGTTTACCTTGTTTGATAAAATATTTGCATGCAGATTAGTTTCCAATGCCAGACTTCTGTTCACTGTTTCCTTCTGCTCTACATATTGAGAAACAAAGAGTATTTGCAGGTGCAAATACTTAAGAATTTGCTTCTCAAATGAATGAATCTTCAATAAACAGGCCTCAGAGGTGTTGGCAGCCCCATTATATTACGTGACATCAAATAACTTGGCTTACATGCATAGTCTTCACTTGGTGTTTTTAACTTGCAGATAGAATTAAAATGACTTTCAGCATCTGTTCTTACAACATAAACATCATATGCAATCTTAAATATATACCTCCCGCTCGTTTCTAAACATAGCAGGATGGCAGGCTGTGTGCGTTCATGGTGGTGTAGGTGGGAGATTTGTATGTGAGCTGGAATATCATTTATAAAGCTTATTATTTTCTGAGGTTTTATTTTTCTATTTTTGTTCATTATCATTAAAAGGAAAACATAATAAGGCTAAGGCTAATAACAGTACCTAATGTTAGAGCCTTCTCTTGTTGTGGCATTTAAAAGACAGCAATATATACATGAAATACTGTATATCATAGAGCATTAGTATATGACAGAATCAAATTGCTATACTGCTTCCATTCCACCCCACTGGATTGCATATATATATAGGTAATACAATGACTTCTATTTATAGTTTTAAGCTAGTTACCAGTGGCATCCAGCACATTCAGAATACTGTAGTTCTTTACAATGGTGAAAACTGGGTCTAACAGCTCCTCCAAGAATATTACAGTGAGAAACAAATAGGAATCATATTACTACAGAATTAATGTAGTTGTTACTTTATAACTAGTCAGGCATTCCCTGTTCATCTTTCATTCTCTCATTCCAACATCTGCCTGGTTGCTAAGGTAAATTGGACCCCAGCTTCTGAAATGCCAAAATGGAGAGCTGCTGAACAGATTGCAAAAGAATTATAAGAAACCACAGAAAATAAAAAATGAAGACCAATTGCAAGTTGTCTCAGAATATTAACGCCTAAATCACACTGAAAGCTTATGTAAAGTTGAGCTACCGAGCTAACTGTGAAATCTGCTCATGTATTTATTCTATATTTAAAGGGAAACTGTCATGGGAAAACATGTTTTTTTTCAAAACGCATCAGTTAATAGTGCTGCTCCAGTAGACTTCTGCACTGAAATCCATTTCTCAAAAGAGCAAACAGATTTTTTTTTTTACTTGCAGTACAGCTGTAAAGAGTGACTGCAATTTATCAGAGCACAAGTCACATGACTTAAGGCAGCTGGGAAATTGACAAAATGTCTAGCCCCATGTCAGATTTCTAAATTAATTATAAAAAAATCAGTTTGCTCTTTTGAGAAATGGATTTCAATGCAGAATTATTCTGGAACAGCACTATTAACTGATGCATTTAGGAAAAAAAAACTTTTTCCATGACAGGATCCCTTTAATCCTTCTATTAACAAATACTGTAATTGTCTCTGCTCCTCTTCATAATGGAAGCTGCACACTCAGATTGGAAGCTGTGTGTTTTGTGAACATGCCATTAACAAACAAAGCAGCCATCAGAAATAGTTACAGAACATTTCTTTTGCAGCACACTCGAACTTTCTTAGTAAAAGTATTGCATTTTCTATCAAGTTGACATTTCTAAAGAGCTTTAGGTCAATGTTAGGACGCAAATTGTAGAGTTTGTGCGTTATACAAAACACCACAGGCTAAAGTACAAGAACATTGGGCAAAATTATAGTCCATTCATTCTCACAGCAGATTTCTCCATAATTATAGAGGCTTTCAAATGTGTTAGAGTCATGTACAGTTTATTTATATAACAAAAATCACTTTATCTTTTCAATTTTCAAAGCAGGAATCTTTTTTTTTTTTTTTAAATCAGGTAATTTTGCTATATCTTAGCCCACCTAGAAGGTTGTGCTATGTGTTTGTGCTTGTCATGAGTTCATTTAAAACATCAAAATGTCGGTCAGAATGAAGGGAAAATAAAACCTAGTTATTAAAAAAGTACATTTTTTTTTACCTTTACTTATTCCTTTAAATGTACAATAAAGTTTACAGGTGCAGAACAAACGCAAAATGTTCAAAAATGCTCCTGTATGTTTGTACTGACATCTGCCTTCTCCTGTTTATCTTTTTTCATTAATGCCATACTGTATTTTTACACATGTATATAAATATATATCTTTTTTTCACCATGTGTTCCTTATGCTAAGAAAGTTTCATCAGTTTGACTCACATATATATACTGTAGAAATACTGAATATATGCTTTCTGGTACCATATTTCTTTGTCTATCAACACATTTCCATATTATCTCTCCCTTTAATAAGGAATATTCACCCAAACATGCTCATATGATATTTCATTCTTATTCAACAACAACCCAGACGGCAAAAGCCTAAAGGACCAGCAACAACACCATTAGTATATTAATTACATTCCAGTATCGCTTCAGAATCCAAGAGAACAACAATTGTCTGCAATAATTATGTCAACGGCTTGGATCCATTTTCTTCTCTAAAACTTACCAACAACACCAGTTTCAGCTTTACGCATACCATTTATCCATTTATATACAGTTATCATATACAGGTATGAGACCTGCTATCCAGAATGCTTGGGATCTGGGGCTTTCCAGTAAAAGGGGTCTTGTTATTTGGATCTCCATACATTAAGTCTACTAAAAACATTAGTTAAACTGAGTAGGATTGTTTTGCTTCCAATACAATTTAATTATATCTTAGTTGGGATTAAGTACAAGGTACAGTGAAAAAGAAAATCATCAATCAGTCTGCTGTACCAGCCAAAGAAATCTTTAGCA
>CM044432.1:57920047-57931017 GCA_024363595.1 Xenopus borealis | reverse complement strand
TGTGTCACCAAACTGTCAATCAAAATCTAACTCCTGATTATTTCAGAAATGTTTCAGAATGTTTACTTGATTGTATATAGAAAACTTCTTATTTCCTTGAGGTGCAGCTCATATTAAAATTTCATGATTTTCATTTAAAAGGAACTAATGATTATGCACAGATTCAAACCTATCACTCCAGTATTACAAGACAATAATGGTAACCACTGTGCCATCGTGCTGCCCTTTTTCTAAAATAAAATCTATTTGTATATATACATTGTATACAGATGTCAATGATGACAAGATCAATACACCCCTCCCATCTAATATCTATATACATGAAGCAGCCCACAGTTTCCAATTCAAGGGAGCACAGAGGCAATAGCAGAGTTAAATCGCAGTGGGAACAGTGGGAAAGAGATCAGAAAGGAGAACTTCTGGCAGAATGGAATCACTTGGCAGAACTTAAGTGAAAGCACATTTCCTTAGCATTGCTATCCTGATGAAGTCAAAATAAAGTCATGCTGTGCTTCACAATAGCCTTTTACCAGTTAATAGTATGAAACATTGAAAAGTATATTATTTTTGCTTAAACACAATATTGTTTTTATCTATATTTTCATAAATGTCTTTACTGAGCTCATTTTACTTCTAAAAGTATCTCATTTGTATTTTGATGATATTGAGTTCAAGCCAATGATATGAGAGGTAATTTATGGCAAGAAAAGAAGAATCACAACTGCAATTGCCTTCATTGCTGTATTGCTGCTGGTCTCTGAGCTTCATTTTGGAGTGCAGAGACCTATGCCTGCCCACTTGGGTAGAGTGTTGAATGCATACAGTGCTCTGTTCCAGAGGGGTGGGTGGGAATGAATATAGGAATCCCATCTGCCCTCTACCACTCATCTAACTTTCATGTTGTTCTGATGAACAAGTTAGGGAGTGACAAAGGGCACAGGCCACAACAAGGCACTGTTCTTTTCCCCATGGAAAAAGTAAGACAATGAAGTAAAAAATGTTTTCCCCTTCCCATCCATAATTTGCATATGCAAATTAGGGTTCAGATTCAGTTCGGTATTTGGACGAATTTTGGATTCGGCCGAACCACCGAATCCTTCCTGAAAGATTCAGCTGAATACCAAACCAAATCTGAGCCCTAATTTGCATATTCAAATTATGGGTGGGAAGGGGAAAACATTTTTTACTTTCTTGTTTTGTGCCAAAAAGTCACGTGATTTCCCTCCCTAGCCCTACTTTACATATGCAAATTATGATTCGGTTCGGCCAGGCAGAAGGATTCGGCCTAATTGTAATCCTGTAGAAAAAGGCCAAATCCTGGCTGAATTGTGAACCGAATCCTGGATTTGGTGCATCCCTAGCTAGTATACCATGGGATACAGCCTTACTGTAGGCCAATGTAACTATTTACTAGATGTATAGTAGTTCCAGTAAGCTATTTATATACCTCTCTTGATTGGATGATCTCCTAAAGTGGCCATAGAGATTTTTATCTCCCTAACGCAGAGTTTAGCACTATCCAGCAAATTATTGTGAGGTTAGTGGGCACAGATTGATCATGCATCTAACGGTGAGAAAATCGATTAGTCAAGTTAGAAGATTTTCTTCTTCCACAGTGAAATGTATCCATTGTCTAATTGTTTGCAGGGCCAAGCAGGCAGCTGCCCACAGCTTTCCTTTCCCTTAAAGGAGAATTCAACCCTGTAATAAAAAAAACCTGTACCCCCACCCTGAGTAGACTTCCTTCCCTCCTCCCCCCAGCCTAACCGCCCTCCAGGGGAAATGCCCCATACTTTATACTTACTCCTCAGCACAGATTCAGGCAGTGGATCTTGAGGATCTTCGGTAACCTGACTGAGAGATTTGCGTGGTGGCAGTTGGAGCAATTAGCTGGTTTGTGCCGAAATGGATGGAAATCTCCCAGTAAGCTTAATGAAGACCCACAAGATGGCTGCGTGCAACTCCACTGCCTGAATCTGCACCGAGGAGTAAGTATAAAGTATGGGGCATTTCCCAGTTTGGCTCGGGGGTGGAGGAAGGGGGCCTACGTGTGGTGGGGGGTACTGTTTTTTTTATTACAGGGTTGAATTCTCCTTTAACTAGATGATATCACTTGAAACGGTCTTTTTAGTTGATAAACAAATTGTTCTTTTAAACCATAGATAAGTTTGGTCCTACGATAGCGTAAACATCTTTTAAAAACATCTAAAGCCACCTATAACAGACTCATTGGACAAGAGCTGTTGATTGACCCCTGACAGTGACAATTTAAAAGTAACAGTTTACAAGTTATCTCCACTTCACCTTCCATGGTTCATAAAGCCTGAAATCACCACACTAACTTGCATGGGAATGGGCATGGGAGATACATTTCTTGGCAACTATTGCCTAGATTTGGGTGGCTGCTCAAAAGTGTCCTTTTTAAAAAAAAATCCTATATTACACGTATGGGTCAGGTAATGCTTCGGACATGGGATTTTCACATTAGGGACCTCTTTATCATTTGGCTCTTCATACATTAAATCTGCTAAAAATAATTTAAACATGAAATAAACAAAATAGGGTAGTTGTAATGCATGCCAGGTTTGGTGCTGTCTGGTTAAGCCATTACTTCATCTTGCAACTGGTTAGACTTAATCAATGATTGGTTGATAAGACTTAATCAATGATTGGTTGAAAAGACTTAATCAGTGATTGGTTGATAAGACTTAATCAATGATTGGTTGATATGGCTTACTGCCTTGGTGCCATTTTTTTCCATTGTTAGTAGATTAGAATTTCAGGATATATACAGTAGAGTACATTTTAAAAGCAGTTGTAGTTGCTTCTGCCACATTTCTGTATTAGGCTTTTATTATTTTGTCCCTGAACATCAGAGCATAGTCATATTTGTTAGTGTTTTGGTTGCCCAGTCACAACAGATGTTTTATAGAATGGGAATACTTCTTGCTCCAGGCCACACTGCATTGTGTTAAATGCATGGAAACCCCTGAACTCAGGTTCACTGCTGCGTGCACTGTGCGGAACATTTGATTAACCCTGTAGGTACAGGAGTAGAAGTTGCCCTGTAGGGGTCTGTAGTAGAGGTTTCACTTACAGGGCTAGGTCTGTCATTGCTGTTGCCATCACTAAAAGCTCACATATACATTGCTGGTGCTGGAAAGTGTTGGAAGAAGAACCTCTATGTGTCATAAAGATGCTCTTATGCATGAAATAAATATTCATAAAAATACATTTACCAAACTGAGAATTCATTTTTTTATCAGTGCAGTAATGAAATATAGGATAATAAAACACCTATGAGATAAAAGATTTCCACTTAATAGCATAATATAGATTTCCTTTAATGGAAACTACGGTGATTCTCAGAAATTCTGAACTGATACGTCAGCATTGAAAAATAGCCCATTTGAAACCTATGATCTATTAAAGCTGATAAATATACAATTAGTAACTCAGAAAAAGTTAGAAGAATCATTCGTTATTTTGTAGGTTTGAAGACATTTTGGCCAGTGCACTTGTTATCTGAGATTGTTTTTGTTAGACACTTGCACCTCCCTTGGTTTTCAGTCATTTTCTTGTGTTATCTGGTGCCACCTTCTGGTGTCTCTAAATACTGTTCATGCTTATAATATAAAGAAACTAAAAGAGCTGAAGCTAATATTACATTTTTTGTTTTCACTATATTTTCAAAATGATGACAGGACATTTCAGGCAAATCACATCTCAATTTGCCAACTGAATGCACATGCCAATTTGAACGGAGCACCATGTACAGGCATGGAAACCATTATCTAGAAACCTGTTATCCAGAAAGCTCAAAATTATGCTAAAAGTTTTAGCAGATTTAAGATATGGTTCAAATGATGGAAAGATCATTTATCTAGGCCCTTAGTATTCTGATAACAATAATACGCACATAATAAAATGCAGAGTAATATGTTTCTATTACCAGGGGCGTTCTGCCAATGAGATCAGTTGAGGCAAAAATGCTACTCCTGGTAACTAAGAGCCGAATTTCCGGTTTTAGGCCATGAATTTGAAATTGAAGGCCTCCTCAGACGGCTAAGTGAGCTGGATCGCCCCTGGCTATTACCATATGTTTACCATATGTTTCAGTCTTTATTAAGAGACTTAAATTTGGTTTTTCAACAATGTATAAAAACAGGCTGTACACCTTTAAATACACTTTTAGCATGATGTACAGAGTGATATTCTGAGACAATTTGCAATTGTTTTTCATCTTTTATCATTTGTGGTTGTTAAGTTATTTAGCTTTTTATTCAGTAGCTCTCCAGTTTGCAATAACAGCAATCTGGTTGCTAAGGTTCAAGTTACCCTTGTAACAATACATTGATTTTCATAAGAGACTGGAATATGAATAGGAGAGGGCCTGAATAGAAAAATTAGTCATATAAAGTAGCATTAACAATACATTTGTCGCCATACAGAGCATTTTTTTTTAGATGGGGTCAGTTCAAGCGGGGGACTTGAAAGCTGGAAAGGGTCAGAAGAAGGCAAATAATTCGGAAACTATACAGAATAAAAAATGAAGGGCAATTGAAAAGTTGCTTAGAATTAAACATTCCATAACATACTTAAAGGTAACAAAGCAAGTAAACTAGGAAAAACTGGTTCTTGGTAGAGATCACCATACATTTTAAGCAACTGATTGTAATGTTAAAAAACTTTCTTTTTCACTGTAAAAATAAAACAGTACCTTGTACCACATTGGGGGTAAAACAATCCTATTGGTCTTATTTAATATTTAAATGTTGTTAGCAGACAGGTATGGTAATCCAAATTAAGTAATCAATAAGTAATCAATAAGTAATTTATAAGATCCCTTATCCAAAACACCCCAGGTCCCAAGCATTCTGGATAATAGATCTCGTACTGTACCTCTATATAAAATGGAAAATATGAATATGGTATAAAATAATAGGGTATGATGCAAGTCCCCTAATGCTCCAAACAAGAGTATATTTTCTGCTGAGCAACTTTCCCCCTTGCCCCTGTGCTTGAGAGCTTGGCCAAGTAGTATTAAGCCCAAGGCAATAAATACTATCTGACTGAATGACTACCAGCCTGGTCCTGGATGTTAAGCTCTAGACCAGTGATCCCCAACCAGTAGCTTGTGAGCAACATGTTGCTCTCCAACCCTTTGGGTGTAGCTCTCAGTGGCCTCAAAGCAGGTGCTTATTTTTGAATTTCAGTCTTGGAGGCAAGTTTTGGTTGTATAAAAACCAAGTGCACTGGCAAACAGAGCCTAAATGCAGGTTGACAATCCACATAGGGCTACCAAATGGCCAATCACAGCACTTATTTGGAACCTCAAGAACATTTTTCATACTTGTGTTGCTCCCCAACTCCTTTTACTCCTGAATGTTGCTCACGGGTTCAAAAAGTTGGGGATCCCTGTTCTAGACACATGCCTTCCCTGACAATTTCTGTCCCTGTCATGCTCTATTCCTTTACTTTGTGACCGTGGTTCAACCTATCCCTATCAAACATTGTCCCATGAAGTCTTTCCCTGTCTCTTAAGATGCATAACAAGAAGAATCTAGTTTAGGTTGACAAATTATTTTACTAGCATCAAATTAACTAGTTCTGCAGAATTGCTAAACTAGTTAATTTTGCTTTTCTCTACTCTGTTGATATTTAAGTGACTGTCAGACTTTTAATAAAAGCAGGGGACACTCCTGGAAGAATAATAAAAAATGTTCTATTCTGTGTCTATATATAAACAAAAGAATATATTTTTGCATATACAGTCTAAGTACACTTGAAGCTTTTAAAGTCAGCTGAAACGTTCAATAAATTACCTTTGTTTTTCAGCTTTCCCAATTCCTCTTGAATTATGTCCTTTTCTCTGATTGCATTTATTTTACACCCCACTATGATACCCTATCTATAGCAACTATGATATCACATCTATTGTAACCTTCTTTGCCCAAATCAACAGCTATTCTCTATTAGACTTTGTCTGTCATACTAACTTGCTTGTGTCCATTGCCAAACTACATCAATAAGCAGGAGATAGAGAAACAGCTACTCCAATATCCAGGTAAAGAAAGTACTAGTGTCCTACCACAGAAATTAGGTTCATCCAAAATGTTCTCACACAGCTGACAACTATAACCATCATTCTGAAGTGCCATGTTATAAAAGATAAGCAACATTACAGTGGGAGTTTCCTTTTAACCCAGGTCTACGTATTTATTTCAAACTTTGCATCTCCTTATAAATTCATTGTTTCCGAATGAGCGGATCTCTACCCGATATGCCCACCTTGAGGTGGGTGATATAGGGATGATCGATCGTTTGGCTCTAGGGTCCAACAATCAGATCATAATACAGCCAATATGGGCATCTGAATCGTGGGACCGCATCAACTTACAGATGCGCCTGTGATCTGGGAAGCTCGTTGGCCCCACATATGGGCAAATAAGCTGCCGACTCGTTCTGTTTGCACATATCACCTTCTATGCAATTTGGATGATCCCCAAATAATCTTACCCCATTAGACCTGGGAATGCCGGGAGTGATATTTTTCCTCTGTCGTTTCACAGCACTTTTCAATCAGAAGAAGCTTACCCTGATACGCTGATATGATCCCTGGCAATGTTCCACTGGTGAGCTCTTCTTTATTTGTAGATAAGGAAATCTTTTGAAGAAAAGACATGGATCCCTGGCTTGCAGTGTTTTTCTTTGTTCATCTCCTTTACCCACTCTAAAGGTCACAATATATCTCCCAACACATTTCAGGGGCAAAAGGGAAAACGCAGGTGCTTTGCGCATGCTCTGGGCCAGTGAAACTCATGGCATATCCCATTTGCCTGCATCAATATGTCAGCTGATAATGGGATGCAGACACCAGCTATCATGTATCAAATGAAAATATTTTATTCAATAATGAGACTGCCTTTTTCTGGTCATAGGTATTACACAGAGACCAGACCGAAAGTTCAATAAAGTCCATCAATGTACAAGGCCAAATTGTACTAATATATATATCCTAAATATTGGTCCTGCATGCCTAGCATCAGTGATCAGGTAAATGAGTAACTGCTCTGCAATGGCAGCCAGTGTGCACGTGAAGCACTAAGGGGCCCATTTACTAAAGGTCGAAGTGAATATTTGAATAAAATTCGAATTAAAAAAATTCAAATTTCAAAGTACTGTCCCTTTAAAAAAACTTCTAATTTGACCATTCACCACCTCAAACCTGCAGAATTACCATTATAGCCTATGGGGGACCTCCCATAGCCTTTACAGGCAATTTGGCAAAGATTTGCAAATTCAAAGCTTTTTAAAGAGAAATTGTTCGAATCGTTCAGATAGATCAATGCACTCGAATGATTCAAACAATTTTCGATCCATTTTTGATTAAAAAAGCCCTTTAAAAAAACTTTGATGGTCGAATATCGAAGTTTTTTCACTTTGGAAATTCGCCCATTAGTAAATCTGCCCCTAAGTGTTTTTATTGTTGCATTTAGGCATATTTACTAAATTCACATGAAGGATTTGAATATTCGATTGAATTTTCAAAAAGATTTAAATTTGAATTTCGAATATGCAAATTAGGCAAATTCGACCATCGAATATTCGAATTCGAATGATTCCAATATTCGAATTTAATTTTATTAGAATATTCGAAAATTTGATGGTCGAATACTTCCCCGTTAAATTTAAATTCGATCACTTACTTCGCCAGATTAAACCTACCGAAATGGGGATCATTCCCTAAGATCGAATAAGAAAAATTTGATCGATCGCTTAAAAAGCATTCGAATATTCTATTCGAATTCGATCGAATTTCCCTATTCGATCATTCGATCGATCGAATTGCGCCAAAAAAGTTTTTTTGATTCCCCACTATTCCCCCACTATTCCCTGGTCGAATTTCTAATTTTTTTGCCATTCGAAATTCGACCCTTAGTAAATCTGCCCCTAAATAAATGCTCCTTATGTTTTAATTCCTAATACACCTACATGTCCCATTCCATTAACTAATAGCAAACTTCCCTGGCTATCAAAGGGTTAGTTCACCCTCAGATTAGTTTTTAGTATGATGTAGACATTCATATTCTAAGACAATCTGCAATTGATCATCATTTTTTATTTTGGCATTTTTCTGTTATTTTTTAGCTTTTTGTAGCTCGCATGTTTGGAATTTCAGCAGCCGCTATCTGGTTGCTTGGGCCTTATTTACTGTAGCAATCAGGCAGTGGTTTGCATAAGAGACTGTAGTATGATTAGTTGAAGGACTGAATAGAAGGATAAGCAATAAAAAGTATCAATAACAGAGCAAAAGCTTTTTGGATGCTGGGCTCAGTGAACCCTGTTTGAAAACTTGAAAGAGGTAGAAGATGAAATACTATAGAAAAAATAAAATAATGAAGACCAATTGCAAAGTTGCTAGGAATAGGATATTCTGTAGCATACTAAAAGTTAACTTTATTTAACCGGTCCCTTTAGCTAACATTATGTCATGCACTGTGCTTATATTTAGTAATGCTATAGTGAAGCAGAGTGATGAAGAATTGAAAGAAATAGAAGGAGGCAGAAGAAAAGAAGACAGGAATCTTTGGATTTTAATGATGGAGTGAAAGACACAGCAAATAACAGTGGAAAATGTGAAGAAAGACATGGCAAACATTTCAGTACATAGACCTGTGAGAGAACAGAAGTGATTGTAGTGGAGAACAGAACACTGGGGGGGGCTTTCCTCAAGCAAATACTTGTTCTTACATGTTTACTGGTGTGTCCTTCTGGAGGTAATTATTTAGCTTATTTACACTGCATTACGGGAAAAAGTTATTTCCTTCTCCGTTAATAATTATAAATAGGTTTTTCTCTTTAACGCTACAGTTTACTGTAATGTGGCTGAATTAGGAAAAAGGCAAAACTAATTTCATTATTGCTGACTACATTTAGTTTAAAGCATGAATAGATTTTACCTTAATGTTGTCTATAACAGCGTTGTCCCTCCTAATTCACTTCCAATAGCTTTCATTGGGGATATTGGATATAATAAAAATGATAAAAAATAAAATAGAAAACTGCAATTATGCTCCACAAAATAGTAACAGGGCAGGATCGGCATGGAGTCCAGTCTATATTAACCATATTTGCTTATTTACTTTCAACTTATTTCCTCGAATTTGCTGCAGATTAATGTCCATCTATTACGTTTAGATATATAGAATAAATTGTCTTGTATGTATGCATGTATGTTATCAACACTGCCATCTGTATTCCTGGGTACTGCCCACCTGTAGCTGAGAAGCAGTTTAAAACAAGTTTTCTACACAGTTGAAGTCACAGTGCAGATTTTGGCCACCTCAATCCATCAGCCACAAGCACCCCATACTGAGGTACAGCCATTCAGGAATTTTTAAATATAGGCCATTCTCCTCTGCAGCACTGATGGTTAAAAAAAAACCTACATTATCAGTAAAAAAACATGGCTATTTGCATCCAAACTGCACTTCTGTTCGTAAATGACGCAATGAATAGATGGACATCTGAATACCGAACCAAACACAAAACCTATTTTGCACATTGGAAAAATAATTCCTAAATTACAAACAAATTCTCACATTTAAAGTGTCCATAGCGTTAAAGTCCCTTGACTTAATTGGTTCATATTTGTCGAATTGGCCAAATATGAAACATGCAAAAAGTGCTAATATTTGCCAAAATGAAAGCCTAGATTTGGCCGAATCCCAAATCAAATTTGCATCTGTTTACATGAAAGTGCATAAAATTAGCTAGTTTAAACATTTTGCTTCATTAAAAAAAAATGAATACTAATCGATTTACTTTGCAAGGCAGTATAGTAAGGCTAATACTCATTTGACCATCAGTCTTGCAATCCATTCATATTATTCAAACAAATACTCAACCTATTTCTGATGCTATTTGTGCTATTCAGCCACTCAGTTTATAGACCAACCAGCCTGGTTAGTGCAATTTTGCAAACCATTTGTGCAGCTAATCTACCTTGAGCCATTTGCTAGGCCATGTGACAATCATTTTAATTACATAGGGATTGTTTGGAAAAGATTTCTTTGATATAAATACGATATTTTTGAATCCATGTGATTAGAAATTGAGACTCATACAATATATGTTAAGGATATACTTATTATTCTTTATTCTATGTATTCACTCCTAGTCATGACTCTCTAGCTCTTCTCTCATTATTCTATTGATTCTGAGAAATTGCAGGCTTCTAATGCTGTGCAGAACTAAAAATTGAATGGCTGACAAATAAGATAACCGTAAATGCAAAATTTTAAAAAAGCCATTCTGTTGATTATAGAAATTGTGGCTCTATATGTTCTGGCTTTAATAATAAACAGGATGGCAGCTAGCTATATTGTTTAGTGATACTAGTGTACCTGTAATTTTTCCCATATTATTGTAAAGAGGGGTTTAGTTTTGGATATAACCAAAGCCCTTTGTATCCTTTCATACAAGATGAGAGAGAACATGCATAATATTGCAAACTTGCTTACTATCAATAAACCTGAGAACTGGAATTCTGAAGGTTTATCACTGACTGCTGGGGAAGACTAAAAGTTGAAGTGCTGAATTTGTTACTGATCCATGTATAGCTGATTGCTGGACATCTGCCTTAAGTGGCTGAGAAGTGTGTCCAAGTTTTTTGTACTTTTTTTGTAGTGACAGTGTAGACAGGCTTTCAGATTTAGAAAATGTGTTAGCCTATTAATAGAAAAGCAGTTGTAGGTGTTGATAACTCTTCAAGGACCAGTATACATATATAGAGTAAAAAGTAATTTCAAAGAGAATGCAGCTCTTTCGAGTTGAATCTCATGGAAGTAAAAAGAAATTGTTGAAAAATTCTGTACCGTTTCTGAAATACTAAAGTTACAATACAGTATACCCTTCTCAGCATTCTGTCTCTCTTCGTGCAGTAGTCAGTCAGATTTTTCCCATTA
>CM044432.1:57882899-57902640 GCA_024363595.1 Xenopus borealis | reverse complement strand
AGTCGACATAAGGTATGAAGATCCAAATTATAGAAAGATCCATTTTTTCGGAAAACCACAGTCCTGAGCATTCTGGATAACAGGTCCCATACCTGTACTGTAACACAGATACAACGATACAGATGTGTATTTTAAAGATTATTACAACTCTATTCAAAAACTCCATGCTACTGGGTACAATAATGATGCTCAGTGGCTTTAGCACAGTCAGCATGTAGTGTAACTCAGCATCAAACTGCTCCTCAGAATAGATTTTGTGGCTGACCTCTAAAGGCAGCCAGCAGAAGATATAGTACGAGACAGTCGAGAAAAGTGCCACTAAATGGAAAGGATCATGTAACTGGGATTGCACATGCCGGTGTCTGTCAAACTACTTTCTGCAAGAATCATCAAGCTTTCCAGCCAGTCTGCCTTATGGTTTAACAGGCTTCATTTCTTCTTTATAAACTAAGAGCCCTGTGCTTTTAATGTCCTTGGACCATGTGTCAAAGGTGCCGTTTCATACTGAAAACTCAGATGAATAGGACTAGTTAAAAAAAATGGCTCTAAGAAAAATTTAAAGAGATGTTTTTAAAAATGAAATGCAGAAGACTTAAAAGAGTCAGAACATTCCACAGAAAATGAAAGACAGTGTAGGACACACGAATGAGGCATAAAACAGCAAACTTACTTGCATGCCTTGCTCTATGTTTCTGAGGTCTTGTGTGATCTGCCTGTGAATCCTCCTCTCCTTGCTCTGATTCTACTGCTGTGATTCCAAAGGAGACAGCAGCAGGAGGTGCCTCCAATTGCCCTCCTTCCTCTTTAGATTCAATACACCCACTGTCAGATAGAGACTCAGGCTCTTCCTTCTCTATACCAGAGCAGTCTAAGATCAGCTGAACTCTTGGGATTTTTGTCTCTTGTCTTCCTGCAATCTGGAATGTTGTAGATGACTTATGGGCAGGTCCCTCTTTTTGATTGAGGCATATTTCACCCACAGGAATGCTTTCATTATTCTGTACATTTCCTTTTATTTCTGAGGGTGTCCCATTTTCTGCACCCAAAACAGTCAAAATGGGCACACCAGATCCGAAGTGCATATCTGCCGAGAGGGAGAGTTGAAGTTCAATTACTGCACCTTGCCTTCCTTCTCCTTGTTTTTCTATCACGGGGATAAAAGCCCTTGGTGTTTCAGTCATTTTGGGTGTCACTTTGTGGCTCTGAAGTATGTCTTTGTCATTCTGCTCCCCTGTGTCTGTCCTCACACACAATGACTGTTCTTGTATTTCCGAAACATTATTTTCAGAAGGGGTTTCTGGGCCAGGCCGGATTTGCAGCGTGGTACTCTGTGTGTACTCTTCTCCTTGGATATTTGCATCTTCTCCATTCTTCCCTTCGGATAAAATAGCCTTAGTCAGTGCTCTGTGACATGAGGAAAAAAACAAAAATGTTGTTCTAATTACATGGATTGTCATTTTGAATATTACATCCAAGGAACGAAGGACATAAATCAAAACCCCTAAATATATTATGCATTAATGATAATCACTTATTTCTTTTTATATGGGATCCATGCTGGCTGTACATTTTATACTCTCCTTATTTGTGCACTGCTGGGCAGTTTCCCCTCCACTTTTAAATAGTAAAAAAAAAATTAAGAAAAGGTCTTGGCACTAGAAGTTATGAAAACTTACAATAAGTACATAATAAATGTAATGCACCCTTTCCAAAAAGTCATTACATAACATTAAAAAGAAAGATTGAGCATGAATCTAACTTTATAAGAAATAATTGGTCAGATACAGTAGGAACAATATTTAGTTTAAATCCAAGTCTTAGAATGTAAGCTCTTGTAAAAAAGTCCCTTTTGTTTCCTGACAATAACCAATTGTAACTGTGAATCGATTTTGAAGAAATGTTATGCACCACTGGAACGATTACTCTATAAAAATAATAATATGCAGGAAAATAATTTTTGTGCATACATTTGGTACCTTGCATGCATACAGAGGCAGACACATAACAAGTGGTAGTTTATTGTTCTGTCTTTGTATAACTCTGTAAAGTGAAGATAAGGAACTGCTGCTCCACCTGGATTTAGCACACGTATATTGAGCAGATTACTTAGTTTAGCCTGCTCTGATAAAACTATTTTACTGTACGGAGTGAGGCATTTTGTTCAACCCCACATTAATTGCATGCCTCACCTCTAAATAATGCTGGCCATAGACGCAAAGATCCGATCGTTTGAATCATCGAACGATCAGACTTCCCCATCTCCCAACCTGCCACTAACTTTCAGATCAAGCAGTAAAAGCACAGGTCAGCCGACGTTCTGCCCCTGACAGGGATCGTACGAAAGTTGTATGATAAAAACATAGTGACAGTCTCCCACTGAAAATCATACAATCTGCAATGCACGCAAAGATTTGATCCCCAGCCGACAGAAATTTTCTAACCTGGCCGATTAATCAAACGACTGATCGCCATGGCAAGATAAATGTCGGGACACTCCACACGTGACCTGAAAATTGTATGAATCCTCAATTCGTACGATCGGATGGTTGCGTCTATGGCCAGTTTAATTGCCATTCTTTCTTTAATGCTGCAATATGGCGGAAAGCAGCAGTAGGCAAACACCCCTGTCCACCCTTATAGAGAAGAATAAAAGTGCCATATTAGGTGAATAGGAAGACACAGGCTGGCTGCCATTGGCACAAGAAATGCTTGTTTGAGTAATTTGGACAAAACCAACTAGTCCCTTGACGCTTACTGGCACTTATGGGGTCATTACCCAATTTGGAACATTAGCAGTACAAAATCACACTTTATGTTTATTCTTAAATATGTTGTTCAAAAAGTATTATATTGCACAATATTGTGAAATGCTTGGACTGACCCGAAGCACGCGGCTGCCACAGGTCTACCCACGGGTCGGGCGGGTTTAGGTCACCTGCCTCACAGAGTTTGCAGGTGTGAACTCCTAGTACCCCACTTCTCTCCTTTTTATAAACTTGCATGCTGGCGTTCTTCACCCCTTTCATGACATCACAGCGGAGCAGCAATGGTAGTTCGTTGATGGAGCACCATAGGAGACCGAAGAAGCATTTAAAACGTGTCACTTTTTAATGTGACCACGAAACAGGTTGAGCTTGCAGCCCATAGTGTAGTCGGGCATGTAGAGTGTACTATTATACCTTTTTAACTGAAATGGAATAAACTTCACGTTTTAAATGCTTCTTCGGTCTCCTATGGTGCTCCATCAACAAACTACCATTGTTCTTTAATGAAGACTGTTGGGATCACAGTGGTTGTGTACGCACATTGGAGGATCGATTTTTGAGTACTCGGTGAGGGCTCCCACATTTATTTTTCGTTCTATCACAGTGGGGCAGGCAGGGGTACATATGCGGGTTCTTGGGGTACATATGCAGGTTCTCGAGTTTCTCTCAACCTGCACATCAATATTGAGCAATATAAATCTGACAGTTTGTGAGTGGGTGAGTGTATTTAAACGTTGTTTTGACTTGTTTGTACATCTTGATAAAGGTCCCAGAGAGGACCGAAACGTCGATCCAATAAAAGTGAAATATCAATTTAAAAAATCCCGGTGTGCTTCAGCATCATTCCTATATATATATATATATATATATATATATATATATATACTAAAACTAAAGCTTTTTCTGATACCTATGTTGATGTAGGTATCAGAAAATTAAAAAATGAAATGCTTTATTTCTTTTTTAAAATTCTTGTGTATGTATAGAAGCTAGGACAGGACTCTATTAGCTCTTATAGAATGCTTTCAACTCATTATTAGGTTATTATGCTAAATCACATTAAAATGTGCATCATAACAAAGGAAACAGAATACACTGACGGCTGGCTGTTAATGTCTTTTATCATGAAGCAATTCAGAGGAGTCAGCAAATGCCCATCTTTGTTCAGAATCATCAACATCTCCTCCTGAAGACTGCCTAAAGGTCACTTAACAAGCTTATGTTTGGCAATGTTCACAGCATGCTGTCTTTTGTACACAAGGTAGAAATCTTTCTCTGCACAACATTGTCAACTACTTCTATAAATGAATGCTAGACGGTATATTTAAATCTATATAAGTAAAGCTGATTATATAACATTATTTCTAGTCAGTGGTTCCAATTATAAGTTTGTTTAATGGCATAGTCTAACTTCAAATGTTATTTGATAGATAGTCATGACAATGACATTAAGCCAGTTGGGGGACTTCATGCTACAAGATGCCTACTGGTCACTTAGTAAAACAAACACTTTTAAGCCATTTAGGCATTAAAATGCATATTCTCAAAATCCTAAATCATACAGGACTTTGATGTTTCAGTCAGTTAGGCCCCATCATTTTGCCATAAACAGTATTTGCCTGATGCTTTTATATTACCTTCCATACCCCATGTTCCTCTATAAAGGGGCTGCCATATTTGTGCAGCATTAGTCCATTAGCATTAGAAACAGGTTAAGAAGGGACAGTCAGATTAGCAAAACAGTCAGGTTAAGGAACTTCAAGTAATAATTACTTACAAAAAAAAAACTATCACAAAAAAACAATCAACATGACCTATAGTCAACTTTTAATGTAGATTCATATTTTGAAAAGAATAATTTGGTGGCTCTGGGAAGTAATGAAGAGAGATTACATGTTTGAGGGTAAGAAATTATGAAGAAATCTTATGGTTGTTGCAGTCATAAATGTATACCTTAATGTGTCATTAAACATAATGAATTTAGATTTATCTGATCTATTCACTCAAGGGTAAAACCATGACAAATTGTCCAGGTTCTGGCCAAATAGCACTAATTAACTTGTTTTGACCAGTAGTAAAAATAAGTGGATCTCATCAAAAGTGACTATGAAAATGTTTATTCTATTTCAGAAATGAACTTGTTTTCCTAGACACTTGCACTGACTCTGATAGTAGCTCAGAAGTACATACTGTAGGAACCTCTCTAGCCTTTGTACAAGAGTTTGTAGGGAAAAAAAAAATCAAGCGCATTCAGAGAGTGAATTCTTTCCTCCTTAAAAGGCTGTAAAAGTTTTCAGATACATGCTGAAGTGTAGGCTGCCAATAAATTCCAGCAGCAGGCATGATTCAGTAAAGAAAAAAGCATTCAGAACAGTTTCTATTCATGGTAACATTTCAGTCCAGGCTACTCATAACAGGTAAGGTCCAGTTAATATATTGTACTTCAAATACATGAAAAAGCTGCTGTATAAGTCTGAACTCTTATTCATTTATTTCTTGATGCTGACACACTGGGGCAGATTTAGTATCGGTCGAAGTTCGAATGATAAAAAAATTTGAAATTCGACCAGGGAATAGTGGGTAGGTAAAGTCCTACGAATTCGAAGGACTTTACCGTAATTCGAATGATCGAACAATCAAATATAGAAAATTCGATCGATCGTTCGAATATTCGAATCGAATTCGAATCGAATATTTGAACGATTTTTAAGCGATCGATCAAATTTTTTATATTCGATCTTAAGGAATGATCCCCAATCTGGCGAAGTAGGTGGTCGAATTCAAATTTAAAGGGGAACTATTTGACCATTGAATTTTCGAATAAAATTAAATTAGAATATTCAAATCATTCTAATTCGCCTATTCGATGGTCGAATTTGCCTAGTTTGCATATTCGAAAATTCGAATCTTTTTGAAAATTCGATCGAATATTCGAATCACTCATGTGAATTTAGTAAATCTGCCCCACTGACATTCACATCCAGTGGTGTAACTACCGGGGGAGCAAGGGGTGCAATTGGGACAGGGCCCGCACCCCGCAAGGCCCCCATGGCAGATCACGGTTGCTGCAGCTGCCAATAAATTAGAACAGAGGAGGGGTTGGCTGCACAGCCCCCACCTAGTTCGGTTACTGTTCACATCAGTTCCCAGCAGAGCTTACAGTCTAAAGATGGCCATAGACACAAAGATCCGATCGTTCCAATCATCGAATGATCGGGCGTCCCCATCTCCCGACCTGCCACTAACCTTCAGTTGAAATAAAGCAGTAAAAAAAAAACAGACGATATTCTGCCCCTGACAGCAATCGTACCATAGTTTATGTCGACAAAGCTGGTGACAGTCTCCCACTAAAAATCGTCAGATTGGTAATACATGCAGAGATGTGGGCAGCCGACAGAAATCTTCTAACCTGTCTGATCGACTGAACGACTGATCGGCATGGCATGACTAATGTCGGGAAACTCCACACATGACCCGAAAATCATACAAATACTCTGATCTTTTCGTCTATGGCCAACTTAAGGCCCCTATTATAGTCACAAACACTAGTATCGGTTTCATTAGTTAACCTGCCTGTATTAACACCTATATCAGTATAATAGCCCCTTAAAGGAGAAGTAAAGTATAACTAAATATTGTCCAATATGTTTTGGGTTTCTGTACCAGCCCAAGGAAACCACAACCCTTTAGCAGTAAAGATCTGTGTCTCTTAAAATGTCCCAGTAGCTCCATGTCTTCTTTTCTGCTGATTCACTGCACATGCTCTGTGCTGTTGTGAGTTACTGAGCTTAGGGACCCACTCACAATATACAGTACACATAGAATAGAAATGCCACAATATAATGCTGATTAGTAATTAGTACAGATAATTCCTGCATGGCAACACAGTAACCAGTTCAACTAATGTGATAATGTAATAATCAGCCCTGTAGCATCAGCTTATATCACAGGCCAACTTGAATTTCTGCTTGATAATTTGCAACAATCCCTAAATTTAGCTTCTCAACAGCTGCTCAGAGCCCACTGAGCATGTGAGTGTCACAGACACTTTCCAAGATGGTGACCCCCTGTGACAAGTTTGAAGTCCTGGATCATTGCTGCAATTGGGAAACTGAAACTTTTAGTTTTAGTGTGGTATATAAAATATGACATTTTGGCTATATTCATTTTAGGGGTTAGATCTCTTTTAAACTATTTTTCAGAGATCTGTGAGGAAAGTTGCAGTTTCACTTAATGTCCCAAAACTGGTTGAGCTATATATACAGTGTTATACTCTCTGTAGGGAATATAAAATAATAATGGAATAGAAAGACAAACCATTTAGATTCAATTTAAAGGGAAACTGTCATGGCAAAACATGTTTTTTTAAAAACACATAATAGTTAATAGTGCTGCTCCAGTAGACTTCTGCACTGAAGTCAATTTCTCAAAAGAGCAAACAGATTTTTTTATTTTAAGTTTTGAAATCTGAAATGGGGCTAGCCATTTTGTCAATTTCCCAGCTGCCCCTGATCATGTGACTTGTGCCAGCGTTTTAGGAGGGAACTGATTTCTGGCAGGCTGCTGTTTTTCCTTCTCAATGTAACTGAATAGTACGCAGTGGGACATGGGTTTTTACTATTGAGTGCTGTTCTTAGATCTACCAGGTAGCTGTTATCTTGTGTTAGGCAGCTGTTATCTGGTTACCTTCACATTGTTCTTTTGTTAGACTGCTGGGTTGGGGGAAAGGGAGGGGGTGATATCACTTCAACTTGCAGTACAGCAGTAAAGCGTGACTGAAGTTTATCAGAGTCACATGACTTGGGGCAGCTGGGAAATTGACAAAATGTCTAGCCCCATGTCAGATTTCAAAACCAAATATAAAAAAAATCGGTTTGCTCTTTTGAGAAATGGATTTCAGTGCAGAAGTCTACTGGAGCAGCACTATTGACTGATACATTTTTAAATTTTTTTTTTTCCCATGACAGGATCCCTTTAAAGTGGACCCTTCACCCAGACACAAAAATCTGTAAAATAAAAGTCCTTTTCAAATTAAATCCAATTTCAATTTTTTATTAAAGCATTCATAGCTGTTTTAAGCTCATTTAAAAATCTCAGCTGTCAATCAAATATTGTCTGCCACTCCTCTATGCCTTAGGCATAGAGGCGGGGCAGATCATTACTTTCACTTTCCATTCAGCACTTCCTAGATGCTACTGCTCCCCACACATTCCCCCAGTTCTCTTAACCATTTAATTGTGTAGCCAGGACAAGGGGATTGACATCGGGTCCCCCATTCTGGTGCACAAACAAGATTCTGAGATGATACAAGGTTTGTCTTAATAACAGGGTCCACAAAATGGCTCCTGCCTACATGCTATACTTATGAATTCCCAGACTGAAGAAAACAAGATTAAAATAATTTATATAGTGTAATTAATGTTCATTTTGCTTGACTAATGTGATAAAATATGATTTTGAATATTTTTTTGGGGGTGACGGGTCCACTTTAAGTCATTTGGTTTTGTGTACATATTGAGAGATACTGTTACATTTTGCATGCTGTGTGAAACAAACAAGCACACTGTCTATTATCTGATTAAGAAACCTGCTTGCCTATCATTATAATTGTCAATCTCACCATATATGGTGGAAGATGTGGGCAGAGATCCCACCACCTCTTGCACAGTAGGAACAGCAAACCACATTTACCTCTACAGGCAGCTCTACTTATAGGTGTCACCTAATTACATCAATGTGAGGGAACATTAAGCCCCCGCAGTCCTTGTATATGTATATAAATATTTATAGTACATATAGTTCTGCAGACAGCATTTTGTTTTTAACTAAAGTTTTTTTTACCTTTTGACAAGCAGCTGAAGTGTATCCACTGATTTCTCTATAAGAGCCACAACCTCAGAGTAGGGTATATCTGTACAAGATGTTCCATTAATGGAAGTAACTTCATCTCCTTCACATAAACCAGCAATGGAAGCTTTGCTTGGGCTTTTAACCTGAAACAAAAAATAAAAAGTAACATTTACAGAGCAGTACTCAGAACATGAAAGGCAGATCTACCACTCACACATGTACAAGATATTTGGTTGATATATACTCTAGATAATGTTTTTGGGTCAATTCTATTGTATCTTGTAATTTTTTTTTTTGAGATGCCAAGACAAAGAGGCCTCCCTACCACACTGTATCTGGCTGCGTCCAGCCATTCAAACCTTATGGTCAAAAGTCTATGATTACTGGCACCTGCTGACCAAACAAACATTCAAACCTGACATTATATGGGCCCTCTTCAGCAAAATCAAAAAGGTCAACACGTAACTAAAGCCAACAAAGCACCAGCAGAAAGAGTGGCTGCAGCAACCAGGAGCCATACTACAGAACGGGTCTCTGCCACCCCAGCACATATATAACTTGTCAAAAAGAACTACACTTCACCTAAACTGTTTATAAGCAACCACCAATAAAATAACCCAAACACATAAATTTTTTTGATATCTAGACCACCTATAACCTACATTTGCCCCCCAGACCTCAGACAGCTGACGTCTCGATACACAACTTAGTGTGACCTGGAAAGTCTTCAGGGCACCAACCCCCCCCCTTACTTACTACAACACCTCCAAGCTGAAACTAGCAGTATCTGCCTCCCAGGATCCACTATATCACAGTTGACAGGTACTTCCTTAGACACTTATGTCTAGAGCTGGTGAATGTGATCATAAAAGATCTTAGCTGGTTTTATGTTAATTGATTTTTGTTTTTGTTCATGGTTTGTATATTTTGTTCTACCTATGTTTCAAAACAGGATTCCTTTATATGGAAGCAAGGCACACCCTAATGTGCGTGTTCGCCAGCTACCCCTCTGCATTCATCCATTAACCTTCCTACAGATTTTGCACCACCAATAACCTTGACACATATGCCGGGGACTAAAACTTTATATTTATGCTCTATTGAGATCATGCTTTGAAGACTTGGATGGAATCCTGTTGCTTTTTTTTTGTTATAATTTTTTTTTTTAATAAAAATAATATTAAAGTGGACCCGTCACCCAGACACAAAAATCTGTATAATAAAAGTCCTTTTCAAATTAAACATGAAATCCAATTTAAACATTTTATTAAAGCATTCATAGCTGTTTTAAGCTCATTTAAAAATCTCAGCTGTCAATCAAATATTGTCTGCCACTCCTCTATGCCTATGGCATAGAGGTGGGGCAGATAATTACTTTCACTTTCCATTCAGCACTTCCTAGATGCCACTGCTCCCCACACATTCCCCCAGTTCTCTTAACCATTTAATTGTGTAGCCAGGACATGGGGATAGACATCAGGTCCCCCATTCTTGTGCACAAATAAGATTCTGAGATGATGCAAGGCTTGCCTTAATAACAGTGTCCACAAAATGGCTCCTGCCTGCTGTAACTATGAATTCCAGACTGAAGAAAACAAGATTAAAATAATTTATATAGTGTAATTAATGTTCATTTTGCTTGACTAATGTGATAAAATTTGGTTTTGAATATTTTTTTGGGGTGACGGGTCCACTTTAAAAAAGGAATAGAAGTTGAAATGAACACGTTTCCATGATGGTTTGATAACTGTTGTGCTATTTAATTTTGTTAAAAATCATTAAAACATTAAAGGGTTTGTTCACATTCAAATTTTTTTTTTCAGTTCAGTTGGTTTGGACTTTTCCAAATGCTTTCTATTTCTATTTGTGACCAATTTTCTTATATTGTGAAATTTCCTTATCTGTCAACAAAACTGATATGCTGTAGCTCAGAGGTCAGGCTAATGACCTCTAAAAATACAACACGTTATCCCTGAATAAGGGTATGCTAATAAATGTTATGACCTTTCCTTAAAACAAGGATTTTAAAAGAAATTGCTAAACATTGCACTTTTGCCTTTGGGAATTTTGGCAATTTGATAGTGTTTGTGATATGTGGAACAATATTAGATGGAAATTACAAATGAATAATATAATGAAATCATTGCTGGGCTTATGTAGCTGGTCTAAGAATACAGACTATATAAAACAAATAGAACGTTTAGACTTCATGGTCCTTCTTTTTAAGCACTGCCTAATGCACCATAGAGTTATTACTGCTGTATACTGTAGTTATAGTTTTGATTTGTAGGCTAAAGGCACATTGGCTCTGCTGCTCTCGGCCTGCATTTCTGGGCTTTTTGTTTTTTTTTCTTTACTTTTCTGTGGCCCAGCTTCATTTTCTGCACTTATAAGTGCAGTGGAGGTGAGGTCAGCCTGAAAACACAAAGGCAGGCATTTTTTAGGGCTGACCTCGACTCTGCTTCTTTCTGCCTGTACTGAAGCCGAAGCACAGTGCAGATCAAGAGAGCTGGGAAAGGGAGTGGATCCACTTCTCTCAGCCTGTAAATAAAAAAGCACGCTTAGAACAGTGGAGCTGATGCTCTGTGTGTCCTCAATCTTAACACAGGATGACTAGAAAATTGAAAGTATTCTGCTAGAGCTGTATATTTGTTAGGGTAGATTTCATAGTGACCAAAAATTAACAAGAAGATGTTTGAATAGCTACAATACTATCTACAGGATGTCTGTTTTATGATACAACTAGAATACTATATTTAAAGGGAAACTGTCATGGGAAAACATGTTTTTTTAAAATGCATCAGTTAATAGTGCTGCTCCAGTAGACTTCTGCATTGAAATCCATTTCTCAAAAGAGCAAACAGATTTTTTTATATTCAGTTTTGAAATCTGTCATGGGGCTAGCCATTTTGTCAATTTCCCAGCTGCCCCAGTCATGTGACTTGTGCCAGCACTTCAGGAGGGAACTGCTTTCTGGCAGGCTGTTGTTTTTCTTTCTCAATGTAACTGAATAGTACGCCGTGGGATAGAGTACCCGCAAACCGCAAACCGGACCCGCGACCCGCAATCTTACCCGCTTGGACCGCGACCCGAACCGTACCCGCGACTAGCTAACGCAACCCGGACCCGTGACCCGCTGACCATCAAGAATCAGGAAGTGCTGTCATTGTAAACCGGAAGTGACATCATCGGAAATAGCCACGATCAGGGAAAAAAGGAGTAAAACAGGAAGTGCTGTCATTGTAAACCGGAAGTGACATCATCATTATTAGAAATGCTCAGAAAAAGGAGTACAAATCGCTATAGCGAGGATCCGCGACCCGACCCTCAACCCGCCAACCTGCAGAATCACTGGCCCTCTTCTATACCCGCACCCAGAAATTCTACGAGCAGTCCGCAGGGTACAGCGGGATTTTGCGGGTAACCTGCAGGGACCCGCGGGTACCCGACCCGCTGCAGGACTCTACCGTGGGACATGGGTTTTACTATTGAGTGCTGTTCTTAGATCTACCAGGCAGCTGTATCTTGTGTTAGGGAGCTGTTATCTGTTATTCCCATGACAGGATCCCTTTAAGGACAAGAATCACATATTGCAAAGCCATTTACTCTTATGCTTAATATCCAAGATAGAAGAGATGGTGCCAAAATTTAGTACTGCAACAGCAAACTGCAAATATGGAATGGCATGCTAAGTTTATTCTCCAACAGCAGGAATGTAAACAGAATAGTCCTTTAGAAGCCCGTATTGGTATAGATGTTCGTTCAAGACTCATTTTAAAAGGTATAAGTGTTCTATCAATTTCTTCTGTGATTATAAAAGAACAACAGTAGCAATAATGATGGCAGGAAAGCACAGCACAGACCATGGATACAAAATCATGTACATATAAACAATTGCCTTTTGTGTTGCAAAAAATAGAAGTATCTGGCACACACAGAGATTAAACATGCTTGATTTTGGTAAGAGAGTGGACCTACAGGTGTAACCCAGCTCAAAACTACAATTAAAATGGTGTTCAACTTTAAGTTAACTTTTAGAATGTTATAGAATGGCCCATTCTAACCAACTTTTCCATTGGTCTTCATTTTTTGCTTTTTTATAGTTTCTTTTTAATTATTTGCCTTCTGACTCCAATAGGGTATCACTGGCCATATCTAAAAAACAAATGCTCTGTAAAGCTTACTGGTATTTTTGATTACTCTTTTTTTCTTTTCAGGTCCTCTCCTGTTCCTATTGAGGCCTCTTATTTAAATCAATGCATGGTTGCTAGGGCAATTTGAACCCACAGAAACAAATACAAATAAGGGATGTAATTTAAGTTGTAAATGTTAAAGAAACAAAACAAAATCCACATTTTGCATAGCAATATGACACTGCATATATATACATATATAAAGATCATCCGAGACAGTGGGGAGTTTTATTACATACAATGCTCTGGCACAAACTATAGGATGAGTTTTCCAGTTTAGAATGGGCCATTAAATAATTTGGAGGGTTTGCAAAACCTGTATTAAATTTGACAAATGAAACATTGTATTATTATATTTTCCAACTTTGATCAAATTGTTCAAGCAGTCTCCAATGAATGTCACACCTGTTTCTAGAAGGAATGGCAGTATTTAATATAAATATATGAAATGGTATGACATAGCTGGCTTAGCATACAGTGACTACGCCATTGCAGTCTGTTGCTGATTGGCTGCTGCTGAGCTTTTCTACTGAATGCTGCTATAGCTCTTATATTTGCCTATTCAGTTTATTATTTAAGAATCATTATGAGTAACTCCAAGACATGTCAGAGCTAGTGATGAAGGAATAAATTTGTGAAACAGAGACAAAAAGTCGCTGGTGAAAAATCTGCTGCGTCCAAAATAATTTGGATGTGCGTCAATAGTCGCTCGCGTGTGGAAAAATTATATGGATGTTCATTGACTTTAATACATTTGGACAAAACAGGCTTGCATTAAATTGTCGTGGGCATCAAAATTGTCGCAGGCGTCAAAATATTAGTTTTGCTAATTTTTCTTGGGAAATTTTTCTTGGACAAATTCACCCAAGAAGTCACATAGTCCATGTCCTGTTGAAGTAAACCAAAGGAACATTTTGTAGGACAATAGCATTGCCGCAAGCTTCAAAATGAAATAGGTCTGTGTTATTTTCTATAACTGGCCAGATTACAAGTTCAAAATATCCTGTTTCTTAATGCATGCTTAAACTGATTTTTTCAAAGGTCAAATGGAGGATTTCTGAGAATAATTCAGCATTTCAAAGGGGGTTATTTATCAAAAGTTAAATTATAGAGTCATGTGCCTTTTTTAAACTCTAATAAATCCTATTTTATTCACAATTTAATGGTACGTTATTTATGAAAACATTTGAATGTCTAAAATTCGATCGAATAGTCCTGACCCAAAAACTCGAACCGCAGTAAATCTGCCCCTTCATGTTCACAAATTGCCACATTTCTCATGCATTTCCTCCTTTTCCCCTAAACTGATTTTGTCAGAGAATAAAAGAAGAAATATTTAATAGTTTTTTATGGTCTGCGATTTTATTTTGCACTGCAAATGTCCATAAATATGACAAAAATTGTGAATATTTTTGCACACACTTCTGCCACAACTTTGGCGATGGAGAAAGATATTCACAAATCAGACTTGCAAACTGCAACTTGAAATTGTTGTCAATGCTAGCACAACAGCCTCACACAGTGCTGCACTCGCGCAAACACCCATCTCATTTGCGAGCCAATGAAAGATGGGCACAGTGCAATATTTGAAGAAAAAACATGAACAATACAACCAGTAAAAATATGTGCTGCCCAAACTATATAAATGAACCCCAGTATGTTGTTCTTAAGGGCCCATACACACTAGCGTTTCTAAGTGCGCAGGAAGAAACGCAATCAATTCTTCTGAAGTGGCCTGTACTGATACGGAGTCCTAAGGGCTCTTACACAGTGGAGAAAAAAAATGGATATATTGCATTTAAAGTGTTTTTTCTGTTCCAAACACCACTCTCTGTTCTATTGATGCTCATCAAGTGCAAGGAAATGCAACATGCTGCGTCTAAACAAACACACTGAAACACACATAGAGTAAAATGCAACTCAGAGTATAACCAGGCAAAATATAAAGGAATTATTTAGCAAATGCTTTTATTTGGGCTTAAACATGCTTTTAAACATGCGTTAAGAACTTGAAAAAAGGTCCATGTGTAAGAGCCCTAAAATTGTTGCAAACAATTATAGGTCATGCAGATGCACTTGCACACATTTGTATGTAATATTGTATGCAAAATTGCCACTTATCTTTGTGTATGGTGTAAAGGTTTGTGCATACTGGCTGAAAACATGGTGAATTTGACAAATTTTCTTGCATTCTGCACTCCTTCATAAAAGTCCTGATTCTGAACCAGTTGTATACTGTATGTAAAATCCCTGCTAGTCAGAATACCTTTGTGTTTTGATAAAGTACAAACTATTGACTTTCCCTAGTAGAACCAATAATTTGCAGGACATCCAACGTGAGAATAGAACTCCACTTTTTCACAAATGTTAGAGCGGTCCCTTTCCAGTGTTTTATATTACCCGTTTAAGGTAAAATATTTATTACCACATTTATTTTAGTACTTTTAAACAGTTGTGACATTTATTGCAGTGCAGAATCGCTCATTCCATGTAAAAGCATTTATCTGCTTTTTAAGCTACGATTTGGCATAAATGCTATACTCTAGCATATCAAGTGTGGAAATAAAGAGAAGAGTTCAGCAACAATTTCATTTTTTTTAATCAAATATTTTGCGTATCATATTGACCATCCATTGCAAGGTAACATGCTTTCCCATTGGGAATCTGAAAACACAGAGGATACTCCTTCTGTGTCAGTACTGTTAATTATATGATGCATGGCTTGTAAATGAGATGTTATTACTGCAAAAACCTTGTTCATACTTGCAGAAGATTTAGAAGCCAGCTACTGGTCATTGTGGTATAATGCTTTGCTTCTCAGCGCTTGCTCAGATGTGAGTTTGTATTTGTAGGAAAAAATGAGTAGCTTAAACAGAAAGTACTTAAAAGCTGTATACAGTATGTTAATAAAATAAAAAAGGGACCTTTCAGTAGTCAGATTCCTCTGGCTCTAAGGGGTGTAGAAATGGAAAATTAAGAAATGAAGAAGGAGCTGAAAGAATGAAGGAGCTAATGAAGAGTCAGATTGTGGCTTTGTTCTCTAAAAGTCATCCTGAGAGACCTTAAAAGAGAAGAAACTGTCTTTTAACTTGGGATTGCCGCAAATGATCACCTGTTCCTTCCTGAAACCTGGGCCGGTGCAACTAGTAGGAGAAAACTGCACCAGGATTTGTCCAGAGAGCACCACTTTGCGATTGTCTTCTGGCTTCTTCTCTCTTCAAATTTCCCCAGGCAGAAGCATGCACAGTAGAACAAAATAGATGACTTTTTCATTAAAGTTAAACCTTTTGCGCTACTGTGCATGCACAGCCGTGAGAAAAAAGAAGAAGCCAATGCTCCATGGTGCTTGCTGGAAGAATCCCTGGACAGTGCAATTTTCTTCTGATAGGAGCCCGGGGTTTCAGGTAAGTTCATGGAATCACTTGGTGGTGCCTAACTTTTTGCATCCCCAAATTAAAAGACCTTTCCTTCTCCTTTAAGTGTGTTTATATTTCCATGAAGAAACACAGCATTTTTATAAATATTTGGAAAATTTGATTTTTCAAGTATTTTTTTGGTAAAGACTCATCATTTTGAAATTTAAAACCACCAACATGAATTTGAATTCAAATTTGAGATTTATCACACCTCAAACTTGGAAACGGTTCAAATTCAATACTTTGCCACCTAAAACCTGCTGAGTTCATATAGAAATGAACGGCAGAGGTCAATTGCACCATTTGAAGATATGTATTGCTTTCCTGACATTCAAGGAAAACTTGATTCGAATTTGATTAAAATTTTTGGGTTGTTCCTATTCGATAACCTCCCATTCGAGTTGTGAGCACATTCAAATTTACTACAGTTAAACAAATTCACAGAATTTTGAAATTCAACCTTTGCTAAATAACCCCCTAACTCTGTGTAGTATGGGGCAACCTCAAAGAAGTAAGAGTTAATAAATATAGTGAGTATAAAGTGGCCATAGGAATGTAGTGCATGTTACAAAGTATTAAATGGCTGAATGCTCAAGTAATTACCTCTTGTGGCAGTCAGTCAAAATAATTGCTACTCATGTGACTTCACTGTCACTATGAAACCTCCATGGCTGCATCATTGTTAGACATTCATGTTCAAAAAGACATGCACATATCAAGTGTTATACAAGGGATTGAAGAATGCCTAACAGATTATCACCTCCCTTCTGTCATGAATAAATACAGCTCACCCTAAAACACTGCAGTCAAGGGAAAATAGTTGGGATATTAAATACAGTAGAACCCCCATTTTACGTTTTTCAGGGGACCAGAAAAAAATGGTGTAAAATGAGGGAAAACTTAAAATCAGGGAAATGTATTATGCATAATATATAAGTGGGACCAGAAAACAACAATGTAAAATGAGGGAAAACTTTAAATCAGGGGATGTAAAATGGGGGTTCTACTGTATTGCATTGCAGTGCTAATTTGGAGCACCAGAATACAATAATTGTTTGTGCTTGGATTAGTACTGTGGTTGCATCTCTCCGTGTACTCCATTCATCTTTTTTTGTGGTGCATGCATTTAGAAATAGAAATGAAAGGTGGCCTGTTTGTGCCATAATATTTAAATGTCTCAAAAAGTAATATTTATATGGTTAAATCTGTATCCAATACAGTATTACTGTATATGAAAACAGAAAATGTATTTGAAAAAGAGTATCCTTGGGATTCTCAAGCTCAATATGAATATACAACACTTTAACAATGACATATAAAAGTATATAAAAGGGGTCTTATAGCAGCATGATTATGCAAATAAAATGGGTTTAACTGTGTATTTCATTAAAGTTTTCTAAAAAGCAATTAACAAATAATTCACTTCTGTCATTTATAAAGATATTAGACGTAACCTCAGAATGATGTGGTCTGTGGTTTTGTCACTTTACATGGCCACAGCCTTATAAATTACACTAGAGGGAGCATTAGGCACTATAGAACTTACTATGAATGATTAAAGCTTACTTTCCTATCAGAAAGAGCCATTTACAACATAAAGGGTCCATTCCTTCCACACTTGCCTCCATAAGGGCTGACCAAGTACTCATCATTGTTCCTCACTTTGAAGCATTTTACTGCTTTTGTTGCCCAGGAGGTACAAAACTTGGCAACCTGTTTGTTTTTAAAGAGGTGACCAGTAAATGTTACCTTCTACTTGGTTGCTTTTGGTCATTAGACCTGTAGAATAAGTGCTTTTTTAAATGAATATTTCTATGTATATGCCATGAAAAGCTAGGATAAGACCAATTTTGCAGCAGCAACAATAATTTTATGTCGCTCAACCTACCATTTTTGTAGAGTACAGACCTCGTTGTGTGTTCTGACCTTCATTTATAACATGGTAGTTTTATAAAACTATACCACGAGTATACAGCAAGAAATGCATTGACTTCCATCCAGTTATTGAAGACCTCAAGGTGTATCATGGGAATCAAAATAATTTTACATGTTCCATTGAAGAAGAGGAATTAGAGCTTTAGAACTCACCATTTGATGAACGGTGTGGCAGCATCAACTTGGCTTTCAACACATGCGTTTACATTTCCAAAATACTAAAATATTTCTGCTGGTTTGGCAATTTAAAATAATAAGCAGCCTTGGCAGCAAGAGCTATGTCTAAATACTACCCTTTGTTTTCCTTATTTGAACGAAGATCCTACACTATATGAGTGGCATCCTTGCCCTTTAGTTAGCAATTTTGCCTACTAACTCTTGGGTCTTGATTAACCTGGTATCTAACAATAAACAGTTTTTATGTTCTCACCAGGTGTATGTGGTTTTTTTTTGATAATTATAACTTCCTTCTGTTTCATTGATTCTCTCGGAAAATTGTATCCTAGGGTGTCTGTTTTGTGAATGTTAGGAAGACCTTAGATGGATATTAACACTGGATCACACCAATGTGACTGATTGGAATGCAGCATTAGCTAATCGTATGAGGGCTAATAGCATGACTTATAGACATGCAGATTTATACTTCTCAGAACAGTAACTTGTATTGATGTCAGATGAATATTACATAATATTAGAAAATACTTTATTGCTATCCTCACACTTGCTTATACATACTGGTTTGTAGCACTCCACCACCAGTTTACTAGGAGGCTGTGTATTCTGGTTTCAAAATATTCTTGAATGTTCCTAGTTATTGCTCAATAGCTATCACAACACTTGCACCTGCCTAAATGACAAATAGATTTTTTCAGTTGATGACTGGTGTAGGGTTCACCCCAATACCTGCATTCTCTGTATAACAAAATATAAATTCACTTCTAATAATTTTTTAGTATGATGTCGATAGTGATGTTCTGAAACAACTGGTTTTAATTTTTTATTATTTGTGTTTTTTGAGTTATTTAGCTTTTTTTTCAGCAGCTCTCCAGTTTGTGATTTCAGCAACACATTTGCTAGGGTCCAAATTACCCTAGAAACCATGCACTGATATGAATAAGAGACTGGAATATGAATAGGAGAAGCCTGAATAGAAAGATGAGAAAAAATAGCAATAACAATACATTTGTAGTCTTATAGAGCATTTGTTTTAGATGGGGTCAGTGATCCCCAATTGAAAGCTGAATAGAGCTGAATAGAAAAAAAGCAAATCATTTAAAAAACAATAAAAAAAAGAAATAAAGAAAAGTTGCTTAGAATTGGTAATTCTAGAACATAATAAATATTAACAATAAAATAGTAATATCTACTTACAATATGTACAATTGCTTCCCATTACTTAAATATGCTAGTAATATTATATTTAATAATGTAAAATTATTGAAAATACTTCCAGTGACTGCACTCACTGCAGCTTGGGTTAATATTGGATTTGGTGCCTCACCAGTTCATTTCAGTATATAAAGTATTGAAGTGAAATGAAGTGTAAGAATAGTATTGCACCTTAGCATTTGCTTTTGAATTT
>CM044432.1:57829283-57847557 GCA_024363595.1 Xenopus borealis | reverse complement strand
TTATCTCTAATGAAACAATGCTTTTGAAGCATATGGTATATTCATTAATAAAAAAAAAACACATTTATAGTTAGGAGTACATTTTTAAGGATTTTATGTTGAAAATGGATGGAAACTCTTATGGTATCTGCTCTTTATTAATCTCCAGCACACATAGGGGCAAATTCACTAAAGGGTGAACGTTCACAAGGGACTGCTTCACCACACTTCACGCTACTTCGCCAGGTGCAAATTCTCTACCACTAATCTAATCCACTAAAATGCAAAGTTGCGTTTCAGCAGTTGAACGCTGCCGAATTTTCGCTAGCATAACTTCGGCAGTGCAACCTTTTCGGTAGAGTTCATTTCTGCCTAGCAAAACTTTGTTAGTACTTTTACGCTGAGGTCAATTTGAATAGGGCGGGTGAGTCGTATAGATGTCTTTATTAGAAAAGTCTATATTAGAAAAGTCGGCAGGCGATAGGGTCCAAACAAATCTGCCCCACAGGCTTTGGAATAATCTTTATGCCCTTTATGTATTTTTCATTCTCATAATCACTGGGCCTGGCAATTTTAAAAACAACATTTCTATTACTGAGTAATAAGTTACAGTTAAAGCTCTACACTGACACAAACAAAAGCTTTTAATATTCATTTACATGTGTACTGCCACGGCCCACTGCCAAGTGCAATAGGTCTATAGAGCCAAAAAAGGAGATAGATCTCAGCAGTGTCTATTTTACATAACTCCTTTAGGGCAAAAAGGTCATGTTCTTGAACGCTTGTCAGAACTTTTAAGTCATCCCAGAGTGCAATAAAAAAAACTACATACATCTAGATGGAAGCTGATACATGATCAAGTATACAAAAACAGTTTCGTGACTTTGCTCTGTTTTAGCCATATTTAGAGTGTTTTTTCAGACCTTTGTAAACAAACACGATAAAGCTGGCACAGGTCTAAAAATAAAATAAGCAGGAAATGTGCTTCTGCGTTATACACTTGGGGCTGTATAGAGACGTATACTATTCTGTAGCCATGATGTATACATTGTAATATCTTTGCCTCTATAGCAGTGCTTAGATGGAAGGGGACGGATATAAATTGTTGTGTTTAACTAAAATCAACGTTATTATGATGAGATGCACTGAATACAGAATTCAACCAGATCCAGTCCTTTTTGCAGAGTAAGGATTTTGTCTAAAAACCTTATTTTTTAGTAGAATCAGATTTGAGCCCTTACATTTTTTAAAGCATTTGAAAGCTGATGGTAATATTGCTTATTTATGAATACATGCACAAGTGTAAGGTGCTAGTTTGGAAGCAAAGTTGAGCGCACTATTCATAAAAGGTACTTGCATCCATAGCTGCTCTTAGCACAGTGAGTGAGAACAGGCATGGACAATATGCAATCCAGGAACTACCACCAGCCTGGAAGTAATGGTAATTATGGCTTCCCTGGTGGGTTTTCTCAAATTTGAGCAGCAAGTTTAGGGATTGGTTTCAGTTTGGCATTCTGACAAATATTTTGTTGAGGGTCTGGTTTTTGCCCAAATCTAAAACTGATGTTATCTTTTCCATTAAATAAAAAAATACCTTATAGGTATCAGAAACCAATTAGCAATGCATACAATTTTAAGTCAGGTCCATATCACAGACAAAGCTTTCAGCACTATCATTAGGCGACAGCCAGTGAGACTTGAGTTGAGTTATACAAGGCAGTAAATGGTATAGGGCTGACATGGATATGAAACAAGTCTGAACTATTTCAGCAAAATTGGAATAGACAGGCTAGATGGATATCTCACTTTCATGCTCTGTATTTCTGTGTGTATTGTTTCTATATCTGTGTATTTGGTAGTCTATCATATTGGTGCATTTCTCAGATACCACAATGTGTAATTAAGGATGATTAATATTCTCCTGTGTAATTCTGTGAATCTACTGTGGGGCCTCCTAAGGGGAAATAAGATATCTACCGTAGGATCTTAAAAGACTATCAATCATTTGGTCACTCTTGGGATTGAGAAGGCAAGTAGTGTGTATTTAATTCAACTATACATACTGAATCATTGAGGCACATAACTGTATTTCTCAGTATTTGTTGTGACACTAGTAGCTACTGAAGTAACTAGGTCACTAGTCTGAAGGTGCAGACCATGGAAGAAGCCGAGACAGAGGCACAGACTGGACAAAAATGTGAAAACACATTTTATTAATACACAGGCAATGACAGGCAAACATTCACAACAGGTGAATGGTCAGAGCAGCGTATAAAGGCTGTGACACACTAGGCTATTTGGGGAGATTGAGTCTGGCAACTAATCGCCTCGACCAATCTCCCCAAATAGCCTAGTGTGTCACAGCCCTAAAGAATATAGACAGACCAAAAGTCATTACAAGAGTATCCGGATCAACAGCAGAGTGTAATTGTAGTACAATTACACCAGTAGGCACAACTCGGGGAATGCACAGGCAGTGATGTCAAAGTTGTTAAGTTACTGGTTTGTGTTGTAGGAGTCTGAGGGACCTATTACATACTGTGTAAAACAGTTAACTCCAGAAAAATTGTAAAAAGCTGTGTAGAATAAACAGCAAAATGTATCTTGTTTTATGCCTCCCGAATGCCAGATTTGATGCTGTTATTATACAGTATATACCAATTCAGACCTCATGTAATCCATTAAAGTCAACAGGACAAATTCAAGCAGCAAGAAACAAAGGAAAAACACTAAACAATTTCAATGGATGAATGCCATTTTTCCCATAGCATTTTCAATTGGCAGCTTCCATTTACACAGAATTTTGACAGAGGTATGTAGCTGTTAAAAGTCAGTATAAAGTTCGATAAATATTTGATAATTTTTACACAGTGATGCCTGGTGATTTGGGGTGTTTGTCGCTGTTTTTCATTTACACAACATGAAAAATAGGCCCCTTGGTGTATTGGATAGTGTATTGGCTATAAACAGCAAGCTAATAATAAAACGTTTCTGTCCAAAATAAAAAATGCTTTAGTTACATGGAAAATAATGTGACTGAGACAGAAAGGACTGTGTAACAATAGTAATGGCTTGCCTTTTCGCTGATTAGCAAGGCTTTTAAGGAATTTGAAAACCAACGGTCAATGTGTGAATGTTGCTTTAATACTTTATATTAAAATTGCAACATCATTTTAGAAACAGATTACCTCATGGAATGTTGAATAATGCAAATAAAACAAGGAGCCTATTGTGCAGCATCTGTACATAAGGACCATATGTCATTCCAGTTTTGCAAAGCTAAAAATATGGTTTATATTTAGTATAAGCTCTGCCATCCGCCATTTTTTTTGTTCAGCCTTTGTTGTCCTTATTGCTCAAACCAACAATAAAAGAACACTTTCCTAATTAGGACACAGTGGAGTTACTGGCAAGCACAGAAAAAAACAGATTACAATCTATAACTGGAACCTTCTGCTCCTCTCATTTCTATCTAACAAAAACCAAATGCTAGCAATCAAAACAACTGAAGACACAGTAGCAACTCATTCATATTTGCATAGAATTAGAAGATTTCCCTGCAACTGAAAATATTTTTTTCTGCTCCAGTGAGGATGGCTAGGCATGTCAGCATTTATAAGTCAAAAGAAGTCCGAAAGATGTTGTTGTTTATAAGTCTGTTGCATCTACAACTTGTTGCATCTGCTGGAAAAGTGAAGAATGCCATTGTAGTTTTGGAAACCAGCAAAGAAGACACCAGATTTAAATTTGCATCAATTAACATTATACAACTAATGCAGTCTTTGCTATGTGACAGTCTGTCACTTATGTCAGGCAGAAAGCATGTTTCTCTCATAGGAATCCAATCACATAGGTGTGGGGTGTGAGTGACTTCCCCTTCTTTAACCACAGCTGCTGACCAGTAGAGCAATGCTACAATGTGACCATCTCCCTCAGCTGGCCCTTGCATGGGTTTGGAGGAAGGGATGTAGTGCAACTATAACTTTTTCTGCTGTGATGAGCTAATAAAGAGGCTCAATCAAGTCCAAAGAGGAAGGGCCATGTGGTCCATCCTATTAAATGACAGGTATTTGTCATATCATCTCTGGGCCATTAAGGGAAACATCACTTTCAAGGGATGCAGCTGATAGCAAATAGAAGAGCTTAGCATTTTCATAACCTAGCTGGTAGTAAGGTGACCCTACAGAAAGTCTGTACATATTTAGGGAACCAATGAGTTAACTTCCCCTACTGACTCAGGAAGTCCTGATTTCCATTACATCTCATTAACACTTGCTAATCACAGTGGTGCCCTCTACTCCCTTTCCTCCCCTCTATTTTCAACAGGAAATACCTCCTACAGACTGCATAAAAACAAGAATATAAGTACAAACCAATCTATAACAGCATTAACATACAGAACGACATGATAGCAAAATAATCATATTTTACCAGAATTTGCCCACCCATTACAAGCTGGAATTTATTTATGGTTAAATCACTGCTTGTTAAAGGCGGCAATGGCTCCAGAAAAGAGAATACAACTTGTTTTAACAGTAATCTACCTTTGGGTCGTTTATCATCTAGCTGAAGATAATAGAAAAAGATGAAACCTATGAATATAAGTTTAAACTCTCATAATTGTATGCTCATTGTGCTTTAACTTTAGGCCTAAACAAAGGCTTGCTTGCCCCAAATGATTGCCTGAATTGTAGCTCAGCCACATTTCATTGATAATGTTGTTTATGGCTAAAGGTATGCAGAGTAACTGTTGTTTTTCATCATGAAATTTGCTCACATCTGAAAAGGGATTATATCAGTCACCCACGTCTGGAAAACTGTAGAATGTGTTATCACTAGTGATGGGCGAATTTATTCGGCAGGTGCGAATTTGCAGCAAATTCCTCTTTTTCACCACCAGCAAATACATTAGCGAAACTGCAGTGAAAATCCATTTAATTTTGAAACCGGTGTCAAAACCCGCATTTAGCGAATTTTCCTCAAAATTTCTTTGGCAAAGCAAAACAGGACAAATTCGTCCGTCACTAGTTATCACCCACGACCAAGCAGACCCGGGGGATGTCAATGGAGTGGAACTGGATATTAATTGGGTGGCATATTCGGTAAACAAGGACATTGGTTTAAATACTGGACTGGAAGGGATGCTTTGGTCTAAGGGGTAGCATGTGTGGTCATCAAAATAAATCAGGAAAAATGCCCAGGTGGTAATTCAGTGAAAAAATGCCTTAAACTCTTGGTTCATGGAGCTGTAAAGTACTGTAGATCCTGGGAAACATACCAAATAGAGACAAAGTCTCCCACAGGTAAATACAACTTGTGAGGGAGGAACCCTTTTTGTTATTCTTATTATTATTGTCCTATGTACATCTGTATTCTCTTTTTTTAAGGAAGTGCATCACACACAACATGTTTCGGGCAGAACTGTTCCAACTGTGTTTACTATGGTATCCTACATATAGTATAATTAGTTATGTCACAACTGGGAACTGAGGAAAAAGGAATTACCTCGACATTTGCGTACAGTGACTTAGAAATTGAATGCATACTTGAACAAGGATAAAATGTTACCCTTAATTTGGGGACTCCATCTAAGAAAGAACCAGCAGAGTAATTATTGCTACTCCAGAAAAGACTTCTGAATCTAAAATTACACAGATCGGCACTAACTGAATATGCTCGTTCCAGCAGAATACCAAGAGGTTTAAGTGTTTTAAATAAACCGAACCTATGTACTTCCAATCCACTAATGAGTGCACGGTGGCAAGAAACCAGAAAGAAATGCTCTTTTGACTATATGATACTGACCATTGAATGCCTTGACGCTGAAATAAAAAACCTGTCTGAAACTCTTGCCGAAATAAGGGCGGAAGTAGAAGGCAAACTGGGCTCCTCAAGGGTGCAAGTGACGTTCAAAGACCACAAGGAAATCCTAAGCAAGCTCCATGCCAAAATTACAAAGAGAAAGAGGTGCAAGTTTCAACGCGACTGCAAGGACTACGAGACCGGGCAAGTGTATTCGTGGAGGGAAGAGTGTAACAAGCAGCGCCCCAGCAGAAGGACGGATGGACTGCCCACCAACCCCAGCACCGAACTGAGAACTACCCAGCTGCAACAGGAGCAGAGGAAGCATTACTACAGAGGGAATCGTATCTTCACCCTCCTAGACAGAGCTACATACCAAGTGAGCCGAATACCCAGTGGTATGGGGCTCACTTGTTATGTAGCTCTGTCTAGGAGGGTGACATTCATCGCTCTACACAAGTACCGAGGAAGAAGCACCACTGTTAGACAGAGAATCACAGCCTTTTCTAGGTGGAGGTCCCAGTCAAGCACCACTACCAAAAAGAAACCCGTTACACCCCATTATCAGAGATACTTATCCACAGTGACGCAGAAACAGCAACAAGAACAACAGGAGGTAAATAACCTAGTTATTAATTTGTCTAAAACTATCTTGACTCCTGCTGAACTGCACATTCTCAATAAGGGTTTAGGCTTTGTGCCTTGTTATTCAACTGAATTTTTTGACTGGGAGGTAGAATTTTTTGAGTTTATTCGTGTAGCAAAATTAAAAATGTGTTTTTGGGTAGCCAGCCAGTTCAGAGACCAATTGGTCTCAAGAAAAAAAGTACCTACCTCCCTGATACATCATGTACAACATTTGAGACTTTCATAAAAGTTGTTAATGACAAAGTCATGAATGGTTGGAATAAGCAGTCTGCGTCTAACCCTAGTAACCTTTCATTTGAGGAAAACAAAGCTCTATCTTCCCTTAAAAACAATACAGATATTGTTTTGTAGCCAGGGGATACCCTAAAGGTGAACTGGTAGCAATAAAGAACCAAGTTCACAAATGAAACTGCCAAGACTTACTGGGGCAAATTCACTAAGGGGTTGAAAATGCGCTAGCGTTGCCTTCGCTAACGTCCAACGCACTTCACCAGGCAAATTTTCGCCAGCGCTACGCTAATTCACTAAAGTGCAAAGTTACGCTCAGGTCGGCGAACGGTAACATAGTTGCGCTAGTGTTACTTCACCAGGCAAAGTGCATTTACCCTAGCGATGCCTAATTTGCATACAGCGTGAATTTCAAAGTATAATAGAAGTATATGTTACAGCCACTACATTACACTACACAAGCCCAGAAAACCTTTAATAAATAAAATAAAGTTGTCCTATTGCCCTAAACATGTGCCCACTGTATAGTTGAGTTGCCATATATTAGGAAATGTAGGAGGGTAATGAGGGTAACCCAAAAAAACATTTTTGCTCTTTTTCAGACTAGCACCCAACAAAAGGTAAAAGACGCCAGCGTTTTTTTAGTTTTTTTTTAAACTCCTATCTTTTGTATTGAACTTCTTGAACGTAACGTCTAGCGTAAGAGGTAACGTTCACAAAAATTTTCATCTTAGTGAATTAGCGTAGTTACGTCCCTTCGTCAGTGCGCAACTTCGCCTGGCGTAAGGGTGCGAAGTTGCCCAAGTCGATGTCCTTCACTAGCGAATTTTCGCCAGGGACACTGTTAGCGAATCAGCAAAGTTGCAAATTGATGTAACGCTGGCGAATTAGCGCTATCGTCAGGTGCTTCGGGCTTTAGTGAATTTGCCCCACTGTCTCCCAAGATGAAATTAAAAGAAAACAATGGTCTTACTTTTGTTAGTAAAAATCAAAAGATTTTGTCCAATCCTACAGATGGATGCTACGTATGGGGCCATTTTCTCTAAAACCCCTCGTTATTCATTCAAAAGAGGTAGAAACCTACGTGACATACTGTGCCCTGTAGCATTTACCAACAATAAAAAAAGAATTGTTTAGGCACACCTAAAATCTGAACTTTTCCCTGTATGAGCTGTAATTCAATGATACAATTCTTATGATACAAGAGACTAATGTTTATTAAATGCTGGCTTTTGCATATCTTTGTATATAGTAATGCAATTAACTGGTTACGTGTCTAATATGTTCTCACAAAACACAGTTTCACGAATTATGGCTAGGCATGTATGCAATTTCTTTCAATACAGGCTAGGCTAATCATAACAGTAGCCTGGAACTCTGTTCTAATTGGATTATTGGAATGGAATGGACTATTAGCACAAGCTTATGTGGACTTTTTTATGAACTCAATTGCTGAAAATTGGACTTTTTTGTACCAAGTCACTTTATTTGATTAATATGTTACCGTCACTTTAAGTCTACTACCCAGTATGCACTAGTATAAGGGGGTCAAAGGTCAGGCTTATTAGTCATTCTGTTGCATGATACTGCACACTTGATAAAGGGTTCTGTTGTGTGTGATACACTTCCTTAAATAAAGGAATTTTGCAGCTTTAATTGCTTGGCTGGATTCATCCTGCAACCACTACTTCTTTTTGTTTAACCACTTTGGGATATTGACACAGGATACCCCTCGGGATGAACAATATCTTCTCCAAGAGTGAACTACAGTAAGATCATTTTTCATCTCTATTCTCTACCAGTGCATTAAAGCTTGGCTTCTTGCCAATCTGGAGTTCTGTTGGTATTTCAATGGACAAGATTTTCTCCCCAGGTAAATTGCTGATTTTACTGGAATGGCATTCCAGTTGTGAGGAGCAGCAAAACAATGGTCAATGTTACATGTATTCCAAATTAAGACAGTGGGAGGAAGGAGCAGGTGGGGAAGATGAGTGAGAAATGAAAAATGCAACCAAATGATTATTAGAAAGTAGGAAGTAGTCACTGTTAAAACCAGAAAGATCTAGATTTTTATTAAAGACAAGATCCATACAGTGGCTATCCTTATTAGTAGGAGCTCAAAGGAGGAGTTAGGTGGAGGAAACGAGAGTGCCAGGTTTGTGAAGCATCATCAGTATGAAAGTTAAAATGCCCAAGAATGACTGCAGGGCTGTAAGTACAGAAGAAGAAGGAAAGTCAGGTGTCTAAGTCAGAAAGGAAGATAGCAGAGGAGGAGAGGGAGGCTGTAAATACAGACAGAGGGTGTTAGATCTGAAGGGAATGCACTTCAAGATAATTGAATGAGAAGGCTGGAGGAATAGGTTTGAACCTAAGTACAAGGAGGGGAAAATTCCAAACCCCCCCCCCCCACTGTGCCAAATAGTTTGGCGGTGTGAAAGAAAGAGACCACCGTGAGAAAATGCAGTTTCAACGCCAGTACCATAATGTTAGAGCCACGTTTCCCTGCAAGAAGACTTAGAGGCATATTTATTATGCTGTGTAAAACAAGATTCACAAAACAGAGTGGAAATAAATGGCAAATATATCTAGGTGTGTAATTCTACTATATGCAACGGCCAGATTTGCTGCCACTACTTTACATTGGAAGTTACTCTAAGAAAAAACTCATAAAAACTTTACGCTGCTTTTTACGTAGCAAAGCCTGGTGATGTGTGGTATATTATCCCTCTGTTTTCTACACAGCATAATAAATATGCCCTCATATTATTTAGCGCAAAACTGATTATGGATACATGTGGATTTGTTAGTTAAAAAACAGATGTTGAGAAAGGCACAAGAAAAAAGAAGACAGGAAGAAAGAAGAGTTGGAATTTGAATAAAGTTAGAGAGAGGAACTAGAAGATTGGCACAATGAATAAAAGTTGGCATGGAGCAGGTCCAGGGTTTGGAGAGACATCCCCTGCAACCAGCAAAAGTATGAAAAATAGTGAGAAGATGTTGGAAGAGGACTGTATATCTGTGTATTGACAGTAACTGGAGGACAAAGGTGTTGCAAGTAGTTCTAAAGCGTATAAGAGCTGGAGTATGTGGGTGGGAGCAGAGAGGAAGATAAGTGAATAGAATACTGAATACTGAGAAGAGATGTACAGAAGTGTTGCGAAGAGTAATGAAAGTTGTAAGGGTTATAAGAAGTTTGTAACATTTTTTATGGGAACTGATGTGTTTTGGTAGCCGAGGATAAGTAGGTATAACAGTGCTTTATTAGCAGTTTCATGCAGCCATTACACAACAGCAATAACTTCAACTCTATGGCTTTTAACTAGTATACAAGGTAAAGTGTATGTACAGTATAACTCATGTGCACAGTGACCGCTATAGGCCATTTGTTTAAACACCGCAGGAACCCATGATAAGGGCTGGGAGGGGGCTTTAGTAAGGAGAGATGGGAGTTAGAGAGGCCATTTAATATCAATGTCCAGTATTCTAGTCAAGATAGTGTAAGAGCCTGCATGAGCATCTTAGCTGTTCTTGTGAAAAAGGGGCAAATTTTTATCAATATTGCATAATAAAAAGTGACAAGTTTTGACAGTGGTGTTAACATGGTTAGAAAAAGAAATACAGTGGTCAAAGATAACCCCCAGGAAACCTGCTGAGTTGACAGGGTTAGTGAGAATGCTATCAATAGAATTAGTTAAGAGGGGAGTAGGACCATGTTTAGATGGAAAGATGAATGGTGCTGATTTCCAGTTGAAGATTGCTAGGAGGCAATTAGAGATTAGAGTCTCAGAGTCAGCTGTTAATCAAGGGGTTTTTGAATATATTTCAATATCATCATAGAAATGATATTGAAAGCCAAATTAGTGGATCAATTCTCCCAAAGACAGAGGTTACATATAAACAATAGGCCCTTCAATCCATAGAAACTCTGACATAGCAACACACTGTTGTGTGTAATTTATTGGGGAGTATAGGGAAAGGTAAGTGGCAGCAGTTAAGTAAGCGGGGGGGGGGGCTTGACAACCTTATGCCTTGACGCTGCCCTGTATCAAGCCTGGTATCAAAAGCCTGAAACTGCTAATATATCATAAACTGCTAAAAACTGTAAATTGCAATAGTACCACCAAGTTTACATTCATTTTTTAATTGGTCTTTGATCCCCCTTGACACAGGAAAGACTCTTCTGATATACGCTTACACAAAATGTAGTTCAGAACACTGGAAACTGCAGATAAATATGGAACAGATTAGCGACACATGGTTATTAATGGTGCCATTAGTACAATCACCAGTAGGTTAATCACATCACGAAGTCATAGACATGAAGCTATATTATTGCACGTTATAGAACATGTTATGTGTGAAATACAGTATGTTTTGTTTTCAAGATTCAGAAGTTGTCAATTTAATGGCCTTTAAGGCACTATCCAAACCAGGGCATGTGACATGACAAATGCCTACAACTTCAACTGGCAATATCCACCAGTGACAAAAGATTGAACAACTCTGATGTGAAACATCTAAGGGGCGACTTTATAAGTACAGATTACAGTGTAAAGTGAACAAAATGCATCACAACACAGGCATATGTTTGATGCATCAGAAACAATTGCTACAGATGCATCTTGGATTGTGGCCACAATTAAGATTGCATCAATTCCATTATTTTGTGATCCTGCTGAATCCAGAATTCTCATTAAAGATTTGACTGAATCCCAAACCAAATCCTAATCCCTTTATGCAAGTTAGTGACAGCAAAGTTCAAAAAGAAAAGTATGTATAAAAAAATGTTTCATTTCCTTGTTTGTGTGACAAAAATATAATTGGTAAAATAAAAAAAAGGCAAAATCCTGGCTGCATCCCTAACAATTACTAATTCATATGTAACCTTAACGTATTAAATATCTGAATGAAAAGATTGAAACAGGAGGGTGATTTAGACAAGCTGTTTGTTGACAGTGTCTTGAGATCTACTGATCAACAGCTAAAGGTCTACTGGTAGATCCAGATCTACCTTTTGGGCAACCTGGCTGTACATTATCCGAAAATAGAAGGCATATCTAAATAAGCAACCCTGTCGACACTTTAGGGAGCAAATACCTTTGTGATGCAGCAAATGGGGTGATCCCAACTTTATTCGATGTTGCTCAAGGCACTTCACACATGATCAAAAGTTTTGGGACCACATGTTCCTCAAGAAAGGGTCTCAAAATGTTTGATCAGGCATGACAAGCCTTGAGCACTAGGGAATACAATTGGGATCACCCTGTTTGCTGTATCAAAAAATGATTGGCTCTCTGTTTTGTGGATGTACTACTGGTGTGTGGCAAGGCCGGTGGTAATATTTGCATCCCCCACATCTCATTTTGTGCTTTATACTCCTCTAATAACAGCTCTGAACCTGAATATTTTTTTAGTCTGTAAATATGTGAATATTAATACATATTTTTTTACTATTCAAATAAAATGGACCTAGCCTCAGAATTTATGCATGTGGTAGAAATGATGCGAAATGAAAATTTCAGGTTCTGTAAAACAAATTGGCATTGAGTTGTATTGTTATTATGTCAGCACATTGCAAACCCAGTACATTGCTCTTGAAGAGAAGAGCTAGCCACAAGTCATTATAAAAAATCCAATAAAATATCAGATAACAGAATTTATTTCATGTTTGCCTTTTTCATTGTAACTTACCCATAAATTTCTGAACAAAATAAGTTTCCCTTATGCAACACAGTTTTACGAAAGGAAAATTCCTTGAGTTAAAGAATAAAATGTAGATCCCAGTAGAGCAAGCTGCAGGAAAGTCCTGCAGAGATTAGCTGAAATGGGAAGCATAGGCAATCTACAGAAAAAATGCTGCAGAATATATCATGTATTTCCCATTTTAGTGTAATCAACATACAGTAGGTCTGTCATAAGCAATATATTTAATTGATGTTAATGTTCCATGAGTCGTTGTGATTGATACTTTATAGATTTAAATTCTCCATATTCAAGTCATAATAGAAAATGGATTAACCATATTTATGGCAATATCACTCTTGGGGAATATTGTAGAATTCCTGGCTAAAGATAACATCTGTAGAACTAATTTCAGGGAATAATTAGATTTCACTTGGATGCACATTTTATAAAGTTACTCCATCCTGGACAACCATGGCCACCTCTTACTGTGGTTTTTAGTTCTTATATACATATGAACCCTAGGTAATGCTCCTAAAAATGTAATTTACTTATAGAGCTAAAAATATCAGCGTACCGTAAAGCCAATAACCCTCAGAAGCCCAGACACCAATATAAAGGGGACGTTTGCCATACTGCTTTCATCCATGCCTTTAAAAGTGCATGTGCTCTCTAGTGCCATTCCACATTGCTTAAATGCAAATATTTAAACATTATTAAACATTTGTTAAAACTGTTTGGGACCCATACTGCTGGAAGAGAAAGGTTTAAACCATTATTATTATTTATTTATATATTTAGCATTTTCTGCAGCACTATCGCACACACACACGCACATACACTGTTGTGTTCTTGAGCTGAATATGTCAACTTTACATTTGCAAAATGCTCCTATCGAAAAATGGAAAGCAGTTTCTTTGAGAACACTGTGTGCCTACATATTATTTGAATGTTGTCAAGTGTAAGAAAGATACCCAAATTTAGTAGAGATGATTATGTTATGCATACAGTATATTATTACGTTCTGAAAAAGCTAATGAAATTGCCTTAGTTAGCACATTGAATAAGGGTACAACAACTTTGTATCCGTCTGTGTGGCTTACCTTGATCCTTGTCTGTGCAGCAAACATCTGTGCCTACTCATTCTCATGCCTGAGGTGTTTATGAGTGGACTTTTCACCTCATTTGTCAGTATGGATATCATAAATCTGTGATCCCAAGCAGTTGGCTGGCCCTGCTTGCAGGCATGCAGAAAATACTTTTCCTACTCTTCATAAATTAAACATTGGTTGAAGAGAGGAGGACACACTATGGGGAGTATGGAACACTATTCCTGGGCCACAACTACTTCACATCCATTTACTGTAGAATGAGAAATACAGTAGCTATGGCACATGCTTAGAGACAGCAGAAGTAACTCAAGATTATCAGATTGAGTTTTTCTGAGAGATCCATGTCAGGCAGCACCAGAATTTGCCATTAACAAAATGTTTTCCATTCAAAAAAAAGTCAGAGACAGATTGGGGTTAAAGGTTCCCACCAGAAGTCCTTAAACCACAGGACAGCTCGCTAACTATTTTTCCTCCCGTGTTTACAAACAAGCATCTCTCCTTTCCTTCATATCCATTTCTCTTATAGAGGTATTAATCCTGTTATCCAAAATGCTCAGGGACCTGGGCTTTTCTGGACAACAGATTGTTTACATAATTTTGGATACATTTAGTCTACTACAAAATCATTTAAACATTAAATAAATCCAATGGGTTTGTTTTGCTTCCAATAAGGATTCATATTTTTGTCAGGATTAAGGACAAGGTACTGTTTTATTACTACAGAGATAAAGTTGATCTGGATTATTTGGATAAAAAGATGTCTATGGAAGATGAGCTTCCCATAATTTGGAGCTTTCTGGATAATGGGTCAGGGGATAAAGGATCCTATACCTGTACAGAAATGGCCATAATATAGGCCTAAAGGCCAGAAGGTCAAGTGAGCGGGAGTACCCACTGACAACTGGATCCTGAGTTTTTATGTTACCATGGTGAGCCTGTCCAAAAATGATAAATTATTGCAGTTAATTTTTTCTTTTTTAATTTTTGTAATTCTACCCAAAAAAACCTCAGCAACCGAATAAATTGTGTGCCTTAGTCATCGGATGTGGCATTCTACATGGCTTAAGTAACTTATGGCATCTACAGTATACTAGCCTTATCTCAGCTATTTGTATAGTTATAACATATATACTGTAACATATTATATATAGTGTTATAACATTTACAATTTGTAAGGGTAAGACCAACTGTGTCTTTCAAAGTGTTTATAATGTAATTAAATGTGCATTTTTTATATCAGTGGTTATTGCTGCTTTTCCATCAGTCATTGCGAAAATCTGTATTCTTAATGAAATATTGATGATTATTTATGTCACCTACAGCCATATGAGCAAGATATTTTGCCTCTCACGCTGTTATATTTTATTACAGTTTATTTACAAAGATCCTACTTTTTCCAAGCTATAAAATATTTTGGGGAGAATGTGACAAACAGAAACAAACCAATTACAGGCAACTGAGAAAGCAAAAATAAACATAAGACTTGAGGTCACAATGGCAAGCCTTGGAATGCTTACAATATAGGAAATTTCTCTGACTTACAGTTGATCAGCCTAGTTGGCCTGTGTATGGCCTCCTTAAAACACTGAAGCTCAGTAAATACACCAGTCAATCTGGATATATACGGGCCATATACAGGTCATATACAGGCCAACTAGGCATGGTATCTGACCAGCCATGGTTTGAACAGATGGATACCATGCAAAGGGCCACATATGCAGGGAAGATCCTGCGACTACTGACAGAGGCAAACCTAAATTTCTGGGTTAAAAACTGGAAATTCGGCTTTTAAAGTTACAAGAGGTGGCTTTTTGCCACCCCTTGTAACTGGCTCTGCACATATGGAATAGCTAACTTTCCATTGTTCCGCTTATTCATGCTGATACCCCGAATAATCAGAACAGCAGGATAATGGTGAGGAGTGTTGATGACATTAGATATTAGCAGATATAATTTTCAAATATTTGCCAACGTATGAACTGACAGAAACCCATAGCACATGAATATTGGTAGGGATTGTTGGGCACTGAAAACTGTACTTTACTGTAATGTTGTTTTTATCTGTATGTTTATGGTAATCTTAAACAGGTAAAACAATACTCTGCTTGAAGCTTCAGCAACCCAATGAAATCTTCAGTGGGATGTCATCAAGGTCTGATTCTTTAGAAACAAGCATGCAGGCTGCTGTAGGAACCCTGGAATTACTGCTGCTCCAGAATAATACAAAGACTTGTGGTTAATTCAGAACAGGGAATGAGAAGGGTATTAGGTGCCAAATGCAATGATAGGCTTCCCATGCAAATACATTTAATTAATTGTGCAAAGTTGTTTAAAGACAACTGCAAAAGTTGCAGGGTTTGCTTTTTTGATAGCAAATGAGCCCTACAGTTAGTTTAAATTTTACCTTTTCTTACATTTATTTTAACATCTTTCCCAACCTACACCCGCCTGATATCCGCCCTCACTCCACCCGAGCTCTCTCTCTCTCTCTCTCTAGGGCCCAAATTCATTAAAGCGCGAAGCGTCTAACACTAGCGCTAATTCGCCAGCGTGACGTCAATTCGTAACTTCGGAAATTCACTGGCGAAGTAGATAGACTTGCGAAACTTTGCACCGTTATGCCAGGCGAAGTTGCACACTGACGAAGGATCGTAATTTCGCAAATTCACTAAGATGAACATTTTCCTGGACGTTACCACTTACGTTAGACTTTACTTCGCCTGGTCAGACCAGGCAAAGTTCAATACAATAGATATGAGGTTGATAAAAAAAATTTCTAAAAAACGCTGGCGTGTTTTACCATTGGGAAGGGGGGGTGACTCTCCTTCCCCCCTACATTTCCTAACATATGGCAACACAACTATACAGGGGGCACATGTAGGGCAATAGGACAACTTTATTTAATTTATTAAAGGTTTCCTGGGATTGTGTAGTGGAATGTAGTGGCTGTAACATATACTTCTATTATGTATGTATATTTTTATTTATATAGCGCTCCTTGAGGGCAAAGCACTGTACAGTAACAATAATTTAGTAGTACAAACAAGGGATCACTGCATTAATCAGTAACAATAAGTGCATTATTATAAATACAGTTTGCATAAATATAAAATATAATTACACATTGTTGAGACAAGATGATGGGGGGCCCTACCCCTTGGGGCTTACAGTCTAAATGGGAGGGTAACATACAGACACAATTTGGAGGGGTAATAAAGTTATATATAAGTTAAAGTTCCCGCCGCATACAAATTAGGCATCACTAGCGTAACTGCACTCTGCCGAGCAAAGTAACACTAGCGCAACTGCGCTACCATTCGCCGACCTGAGCTTAACTCCGTACTTGAGTGAATTTGTGTAGCGCTGGCGAATTTTCGGATCTTAGTGAATTTGCCCCTAGAAGTGCTTAAATATGTGATTTACATTTAGGTTGACTTTAGGTATGTTATAGAATGGCTAATTCTAAGCAACTTTTCAAATGGGTTTTTTAATATTTTTTCCTTATAGTTTTTGAAATATTTGCCATGTTCTTCTAACTCTTTCAAGCTTTCAAATATGGATCATTGACCCCATCTAATAACAAATGCTATATAAGGACACATATGTATTGTTATTGCTAATTGTATTAGTCTTCTTTCTAGACAAGCCCCTTCCTATTCATATTCCAGTCTATTATTCAAATCAATGCATGGTTGCTATGGTAATTTGGACCCTAGCAACCAGATTGCTGAAATTGCAACTGGAAAGCTGCTGAATAAAAAGCTAAATAGCCCATTAATAATAAAAAAGAAAACCAGTTGTAAATTGTCTCAAAATATCATTCACTGCAGCATTCTAAAAGTTAATTTAAATGAGAACAACCCATTTAAAGCATCAATATGTAACACCCCATCAACCTATTGTCAAGCAAGAATAAGTTCACATTTTTGGCAGGCATATTGCCGTAGATTAAGTGAAGTGGGAATTCCTCCACTACAGTTAAAATAACAATGTTTAACAGTGTTCATGAATATTTATTTACACTGAATGTGATTCATTTTTTTAGAATCTATTTCAATAAAAACATTATGGTTAACATTTGCAAATGAAATTAAAATAATTAAATTAAGAAACAGAATAGCACTAGCCATACAGTACTTTATCTAACTGTAGAAAAGAAGAGACGTGCTTGTATTCTGTACATCACGTTTAAGTATACAAGATCTGTCCAAGCTGAAGATTAACAAGAAGATTTGTTGGCTGACTTTCAAATATGATGATTTAGTATTGAATAAAGATGTTTGTAACCCGTTCAATGTTCACAACATATGCTTGAATTTGGATAAAGGTTTCTGTAAGTCTTCAGCTTCAACATTTCTATTACTATCATCGACTGGATTAAACTTGGACTTGAGCACAGGATAGAGTCAGACCATAACTCGCTAAGGAAGCCAGACCATACAGTATATTTGGTGGGTGATGCAACCAAATATGAGGGGGAGTTATTTATCGAAATCTTATTTTTTTCTGAATAAATAACGTCAGACCAAACTAGAATCTAAAATTTGCCCTTATTTATCACAAAACAAATTTAAAAACATCAGGAAAAACCACGACTTTTTCAGATTGTCGTGTGAAAAATCTCTCAATGCCTGAAAACCTGAAGAATCCGAGTTTTCATAAAAAAAACCAGTGTTAAACTTCGAAAACCGAACATTTCATGAGGGCTAAAACATCTTCAAATGATTAAGGGGACATCTGCCCTTATTCGGCAGGTTTTAGATTGTGTAAGAAAACCTTCTTACCCTGGTGGTCTAGTGGTGGTGCAGCGGGGACGCTTCTTC
>CM044432.1:57800464-57827833 GCA_024363595.1 Xenopus borealis | reverse complement strand
ACTGTGAGTATTGGGCAGGCTGATGTCACTATTCAGTGACCCAAACGGAAAGCACCGTGGGTGTGATTAGACCAGCAGTGCATAAAGGGTGCTAAGGAACATAGCAAGATAAGATTCTAAGCTGCATATATGGATTTTGTGCCTACAGAGGTTTATTGCTGAAAGATGCCTTCTGTATATAACAATGATCATTATGAATTTGGCTAAAACATATGTACAAAGTACCACCACAGCAGAGCTGACTGATCTTCTCTAATTAGCACTGTCCCTTTATACTTTTATAAATGTGTTCTGTTCCAGAGTTATCTGCCTTCATTAATGTTCAGCTGTTCCAGTGACTCATAGGAATACAATCTGCAGTTTGTAGCCAGTGTTACACAGACAGGGAATAAAAAGAAACAACTACCTTTTATGGAAGTGGGGCTTGATTTTAAGCGATAAACCTCCTCTTTCACTTCTGTTTAGGGCAGTCACAACGCATCTGTACCCAGTAACCTACACTGTTTATATGCCTTGACATTTCAGTTCTCTGTGTAACTGTTATTATTAATTGTCAGGGTCTGATTTAGTAAGTAGCTATATACACTGGGACAGACAAAGACATTTTTAAATGTACAGATTTGTACTACAGCAATAGCTGCTAGTATTTCCCCCTCTGCACACCCACATATATATCATGTAGGCAACTTTTAGGGGCAGATTTACTTAAAAAAAATCGAAACTCGACCCTGGGAATTTGACTATCGAATTCGAAGGTTTTTTGATCCTAGCATAGTCTAGCATAGTCCCACGCTTTACGTGTTTCGTGGCGCCACGAAACGCGTAAAGCGTGGGACTATGCCCCACTGTTTGCATTTGGATTGATATTTTAATGAGACTTCTGTTACAATAAATTTGAATCTCTAATGCTGGATCCTGCCTGGTGCTCCGTGAAGTTTTTCAATTTGGTCCTGGTATAGTTCTCTTTTTTTTTTTTACTCTGAAATCAGTAGTATTTTCCTAGATTATTTCTTAAACTAACATTTTTATATACTGTGCAGGGGAATTTATGTGAGGGATTGTTGAAATAAGTGTCTCTAAACCTAGAAAAGTGTTTATGAAAGATTTGTTTAAAGGATGGCATAAGTTCAAGCTACAAACCGGCTGATGTATCCAGTACCGGGAATGTCATCACATTTACAAAGGGATTAATCGATGGGATATTCCATCATCAGCAATTTTGTGGATTGTGTTCAGTTTATCCATTATACTGAATAGGCGTGATCATTGTACATCATACTGCAAATCCGTGTTCTTTTGAAACTTGAAACTCTCAGTTCCCGAGAAAAAGTCATGTTGCAAAGGATATAGGAGGTGGGGGGACTCTGTCCATTGACCAATTAGTAATAATAATATAATAATAAGTCTATTTAATATCCACATGTCCCATATTTCAGTGTATGTCTCCATCTAGTTATCCAACTGGTATTATAGCTTTTTTTTGTGTATTTTCTTTTACAAATCAGAAGTGTTTGTGTATTTCATGCGTGGACCCCAGACAATTTTTCTTCTTCCAATGTGGCCCTTGAAGCCAAAAGTGAGGAATCAGATCTGAAGTCATCCACCCACATCCTTTTGAACTGTAGTGAGGGGGGCAGGAAAAAATTTGCTTCTACAGCTAAAATTCTGGTAAAAAATGTTTTGACTGTCCCTGGTACAGTTCCACATAGCAGACATGACACTGTTTCTATTCGTTTCAGCTGGGATAGCTATATTGAATATTGCTTCCAATTGCTTATTTAATTTTAGACATTATAAGAGTGTTGAAATGTTAATGACTTTTAATGACTTATTGTATTATTGATAATATTTTTAACTACGTTAAAGCAATACTGACAGGTTACTATGTAGGTCAGTTGAAATCTGTCAGGATTACTAGGAAATAAGGTGGCCAAGAGCCATAGACATTGGAACTGTCCCCAGGCCAGTATGATCACAGTAAGTAGACAATTCCACAGCAGCTTCTTGTAATGGTGACTGTAGGTATATCTGAGCTGAGCTACCCACCTCCAATGCACACATTCTTTTTAATTTCACTTCATAATAACATATACTTTCCATTTTTGTAGGACAAAACAGTACTTTCCAGGTACTACCTTCAAACTATCAAATGTTAAAGGATCTTACAAAAATATTTAAATTTTTTTAACGTACAGGTGAAGTTTGAGGTTCTAAAGCCTTACCTAGTAAAATCTATATACCAGTACTTTAAAGATGATACAAAAGTCTTTAAATGCATTTCCATGATGAAAAAAGTCTAAATTTCCAGTAAAATAACGAATTCTTCATACAGCCTGAAAGCAATGAATCATTGCACCCAAAAAAATAAACTGCCATTGCTTTACCATAAATAATAAATTGCAGAAATTTGAAAAAAAAACTAAAACCGTAAAGCAGCACATTTACAGTTTTTATATTCAGTAATGCAACTGTGCCATTAAGGAGCAAATTTTTGGATTAGAGTATGCCTTTGTATTGATAAATCACCTTAAATTAACCATGAAATGTTAACATTTAAGTATACAAAGTAATGTGTGTCTGGAACCATTAAATGAACTAATAAACATCTTAATCTGCCTCATCTGGTAATAGCTTTTGAGCCCAGACTAAATATTGTCAAATGTTATCTAAGTTGGGAAACTGGGCAGCAAACTGGAAAATTAGGTTCATAGTAGTTACATAGCTACATAGTTAAATTGAAAAAAACAAAGTCCATGCAATTCAACCCCTCCAAATTAAAATCCAGCATACACACACACACACCCCTCCACTCTTTCACACAAACCATATATGCCCATAGCTATACTAACTGTAGAGTTTAGTATCAAAATAGGCTTTGATATTATGTCTGTCCAAAAAATCATCCAAGCCCCTCTTAAAAGCATCAACAGAATCAGCCATCACAACATCGCCCGGCAGTGCATTCCACATTCCACCTCACTGTGAAGAACCACCTACGCTGCTTCAAATGAAAGTAATTTTCTTCTAGTTTGAAGGAGTGGCCTCTGGTGCTGTGATCCTCTTTATGGGTAAAAAGGTCCCCTGCTATTTATCTATAATGTCCTCTAATGTATTTGTAAAGTTTAATCATGTCCCCTCGCAAGCGCCTTTTTTCCAGAGAAAACAACCCCAACCTGGACAGTCTACCCTCATAATTTAAGTCTTCCATCCCTCTAACCAGTTCAGCTGCACGTCTCTGCACTCTCTCCAGCTCATTTACATACCTCCTAAGGAGTGGAGTTCAAAACTGCACTGCACAGCGCTTATTTCTTAATTACTGATTTCGAGGCAAGTTTTTGTTTTGCATAAAAACCTTGTGTACTGCCATACAGAGCCTCCTGTAGCTTGACAGTTCACATAAGGGCTACCACACGGCCAATCACAGTCTTTGTTTGGCACCCCAAGAACAATTTTCATGCTAGCGTTGCTCTCCATCTCCTTTTACATCTGAGTTTTGCTCACGGGTTCAAAAGGTTGGGGATCCCTGGTGTAAATGAAACAGCAATAAGGGAATATCTGTATGGCTGTAATTGTGACTGATGGCCTGGTGAATAATATGACAAATTTGTTCAAATCTTGGAACAAGAGAACCATATGTGTTTAAACGACCCCACCTCAGTGTTGCATCTCCAGCACCTGTCTGAGGCAGAGGGGAAGATACTATGTAGCCTGGCGGGTACGTAATACCATCTTGTAATAATTTTATATCTCATCTCTCTAATTCTAGAGGCCCTTGGTGTTTTATGTACATTTACCATTGTCTTATTTCTAATTGGCTCAGGTAGGGTGATATCTAATTCCTTCTGCCAGAGATCAAAGTACAATTAGTTAGCAATTTATAAGCTTGAGAGATAGGTCGTAGTAGAGGGAGTTGTATGTCTAGGAAGCTTTCCCACATGGTAGGTTGTGTAGGGGATGTGTTGTTATATACTGTACTTTAAATAAGAAATTATGTAGTTGGTTATAACACGATATATCCCTCAGATGATTACCCCATCTCTTCTGAACATCAGCTAGGTTGGTAATTTTTATGGAAGTCCGATATTCTTCTTTCTCTGTTCTGAAATAGTCCCCATCTGTCAAAAGCTCTGGCTGGGGGGAAAATATGGATTTCATAGTAATAGTTGTAGCCTCGGAAGTGAATTTGTTGAATTTTTAAACCTTTCTATATTTATACCATATCTCCAGGGTTACCCTCACTGTGGGGTGAGATCTGATAGCCTTAGGGACAGTGGAACTCTGGGACCAAAGTAGATTACTAAGTGGGATGTCTGTTATAACTTGCTCTATATTGACCCACACTTTATCTTTATTTTTCAGATACCAGTTAAAGGTTCTCGTTAATTGGACTGAATTTTAGTAAAGAAAAACGTCTGGCAACGCTAAGCCGCCTTTGTCTTTTGTTAAGGTAAGTCATTTCTGTTTAAGGCATGGTGTTTTATTGTCCCAGATAAATTGATTAAAGAGAGTTTTAACATTCGAAAAAATATTTTCAGAATTTTGATAGGTAAGGTTTGTAATAAGTATACAATTTGTGGCATTATATGACATTTTAATCGCCTGTATTTTCCCGAACCATGAGAGACCCAATGCCCTCCAGGAGTTCAGTTGGGTGGACACCTTGTTCAGTAAAGGGATAACATTCAGATGGTAAAGGTCTGTTAGCAGATAAATGAACTCCTAAATATTTTATCTTAAGCGGAGACCAATGAAATGGGTAATTTTGCGAGAGAGAGTTTTTTACTGATTCAGAAATATTTATATTCAGTACTTCAGATTTATTCCAGTTGACTTTAAAGTTGGTTAATTTGCCAAATCTTGCTAACAGAAGCATAATGTTTGGGAGAGTGAGGAAAGGTTTGGTTAAAATAAGTACCAAATCGTCAGCGAAAGATGCAAGTTTATATTTTGTTTTTCCTATGACTAGTCCCGCTATATCTTTGTTATTTCTTATACGTGCCAGGAGAGGATCCATAACTAAAACAAAAAGAATAGGGGAGAGGGGACCTCCTTGTCTAGTTCCATTTTTTATTAATATCTGGGGAGATAGAGTAATGTTAATTCTCACTCTAGTGGTAGGAGCATGGTATAAAGGGCCTAAGCCAAAGCCCCTCAGTGTTTCATATAAGAAGCTCCAGGAAATTCTGTCAAAGGCCTTTTCGGCATCAGTTGTTAAGATCATTGAGGGGATTTGTTTTTGTTTAGCATAGTAAATTAAAGGGATAACTTTGAACGTATTATCCTTTCCCTCTCTGCTCAGGACAAATCCTGCCTGATCCACATTAATCAATTGGGAAATGATATTCTTTAATCTGTTAGCAATGATTTTATAAATTTTGATGTCTACATTGATAAGGGTTTATAATTTAAAAGATCTTTTCCTTGTTTTGGGATCACAGTTATCTGGGCCTCTTTTGCCTGAGCTGGAATTTGGTTATTATTATCAACAGATTGGGAAATATGCCAGCATACTGTATGTGGTATTAACTTGTTTGAGTAAGTTTTGCAGTACAAGGAATTAAATCCGTCTGAGCTGGGGGATTTATTCCTAGGTATTGATTGAATTGTTTCAATGATCTCTTTATTAAGTGGTTCATCTAGTAACTGGCTTTGTTCCTGGGTCAGAGTAGGGAGATTCACTTGTTTAATAAATGTGTCTTTCTCCTTTTTTAGGCTGGTTGGGGCTTTAGGGTTGTCCAATCCTTAGAGATCTTGGTAGAATTTTTGGAAGCATTAAGCAATATGTGGTGTTGAGTGGCAAATAGTTGGCCCCGGAGGACGTATTTGTGGGTTTCCCATAGTATCGCGGGATTGGTACCAGGTATGCCATTTTCTCTAAAGAAAGTTTCTATCATCTTCCATAGTTACATAGTTACATAGTTACATAGTTAAATTGGGTTGAAAAAAGACCGAGTCCATCAAGTTCAACCCCTCCAAATTAAAAACCCAGCATACACACACACACACACACACACACACACACAACACACACAAACATCTCCACTCTTTCAAACACAAACCATATACCTGTATGCCCATAGCTATACTAACTGTAGATTTTAGTATCAAAATAGCCTTTGATATTATGTCTGTCCAAAAAAACATCCAAACCCCTCTTAAAAGCATCAACAGAATGAGCCATCACAACATCGCCCGGCAGTGCATTCCACAACCTCACCGTCCTGACTGTGAAGAACCACCTACGCTGCTTCAAATGAAAGTCCTTTTCTTCTAGTCTGAAGGGGTGGCCTCTGGTGCGGTGATCTTCTTTATGGGTAAAAAGGTCCCCTGATATTGGTCTATAATGTCCTCGAATATATTTGTAAAGTGTAATCATGTCCCCTCGCAAGCGCCTTTTTTCCAGAGAAAACAACCCCAACCTGGACAGTCTCTCCTCATAATTTAAGTCTTCCATCCCCCTAACCAGTTTAGTTGCACGTCTCTGCACTCTCTCCAGCTCATTTACATCCCTCCTAAGGACTGGAGTCCAAAACTGCACTGCATACTCCAGATGAGGCCTTACTAGGGATCTATAAAGAGGTATAATTATGTTTTCATCCCTTGAGTTTATGCCCTTTTTTATGCAAGACAGAACTTTATTTGCTTTAGTAGCTACAGAATGACACTGCCCAGAATTAGACAACTTGTTATCTATAAAAAACCCCAAGATCCTTCTCACTTAAGGAAACTCCCAACACACTGCCATTTAGTGTATAACTTGCATTTATATTATTTTTGCCAAAGTGCATAACCTTGCATTTATCAACATTAAACCTCATTTTCCAGTTTGCTGCCCAGTTTCCCAACTTAGACAAATCACTCTGCAAAGTGGCAGCATCCTGCAAGGAACCTATAGCTCTGCACAATTTAGTATCGTCTGCAAAAATAGAAACCGTACTTTCAATGCCCACATCCAGGTCATTAATAAACAAGGTGAAAAGCAAGGGACCCAGTATAGAGCCCTGCGGTACCCCACTAACAACACTGGTCCAATTAGAAAATGTTCCATTTACTACCACTCTTTGTAGTCTGTCTTTCCGTATTTCTTCTTTCTTATCCTCTATTAATAAAATTGTATTATTTAATTTCCAGTTAAACTCTGGTTTACTGGAAATAGGGATATTAATAGTCACTATGCCCTGTGACTGGTCTGATAAAGTACCCAGTGAAATTGTTGTATCCTTACAATATGAAAGCCAACTGTGGGAGATAAACACATAATCTATTCTGGAATAGTTTAAGTGAGTTTTCCAGTAGTGGGAAAAGTCTGGAGTGTGTGGGTTCAAGCATCTCCAGGTGTATGCTAGTTGTATGTCAGCCATATAGGGAATGTTATATTTCTTATTAGAAGTATCCATTAATGGATTTAATGGGATATTAAGATCTCCCCCTAATATGATTATGCCCTCTGACCTGAGAGTATTCAGAAATTTACATAAGAACTGTATCTGGTCTGAGTTGGGGCAATGCACAATTTCTGATATTTTCCCTTTTACGATCTAATAGCGTCCTTCCTGATCCTTCAACACAAAAGGTATATCTTTGTGAATTAGAGTCATGACTCTCGTACATTTTTTAGCCGGGTTATTGCTAGTGGCTGCTATGGGATAGTGCTTAAATTTTAACTGGGAGAGTTTGCTTTCTTTGAAATGAGTCTCCTGTATCATTACAATTTTTGCTTTTAATCTAGTGCATTCACCAATGATTTGTGATCTTTTAAAAGGGTTATTCAGCCTATTAGCATTATAGCTTATAGTTTTACATTCCATACCAAAACATTAGTAATATAGCTAACATCAAAATACCATAGGTCCAAATCCTATTACTTGTTATAACCCTTGTCTGAACTAAGGTAGAGGTAGAGAAAGTAGGAAGGGGAAGTGACTGGGCAATAATAGTTATTACAATGAATGAGCCAGATTGTTTTTTGGAAAAGGATTCCTTCTGGCTATTAAACATGATGGCCATGTTAGTGTGGGGGAGAGTTTGTCAAACTAGATGACTGATCTGGAGAGAACCCAGAAATGAGTCCTTGACTGCACTTATGGGCATTTAACTATATAACAGAGGTTAACTTTAAGGCACACATTGTGAAAAAGATATTAAGCAGTTAACAATAATGGTATTACATACTTTACATGTCCAGGGGTATAGCTTTGTTACATAATGATTCCGTATTTTAGAGCAGTCCAATTAACTCTTAACCATGTACTCCTGGAAATAGTCTTTTATAAGTAGAACAGAGCCCATCTTCTGGACTTACTATTATTTAGTTGCTCCAATTGGTGAAGCCAATCTTTCTTTTGGAGTACGTTTAGGGGTTCGCTGAGTTGACCAATTTCCCTGTAGATCGAAATCCATATTTTCCATTGAGCTCGCCTCTATAGACCATCCTGGGAGTGGCACCATCCTGGGAGTGATCTGTAGTTTTTGAAGAAATAATGAAGACTCGTCTGGTTGTCTGATAATCGCTTGACCTCCATCTTTATTGACAATCAATGCGAATGGGAATCCCCACCTATATGGAATGTTCTTTTCTCTTAAGGTTTCCGTTAAGGCTTAAGCACTCTTCTTTTCATCAGGGTCATTCAGGAAATATCCTGGAATAGTTTAATGTTGTTTTCTGCAAAAGAAAGTTTGTTCATTTCTTTTTGCTTTAAGCTGAATTTCATCTTTCTATTGCAGTGTCAGAGTCTCTGCTTAATATATTTGCAATAGGGCAGGAAGAATTTCCTCGTTGGTAATAGTTTCGGTTAGGCCTCTTACCCTAATGTTGTTTCACCTGCCCCTATTTTACATATATTATAATTGTCTCTGTAACCCTGTAATTCTTCTCCTTCCCCTTCGCTATCTGGGTCAGAGGAGTCTCACGCCATGTTTGAGAGCCACTCACGGTCTGCATTAGCCAGCACCATCTTGGAATGGACTCGTTCCCCTTTCCTTCTCACAAACAGTGGTGCGAGTTCTTGTTGAGACATTGTTTGTCTTCTGGCTGGGGTCTTCTCCTTCTCTTTTGCTGGTTTTCCTCATTCTTATCGTGCCTGTGAAGCCCTTTTATCATGCAGTCAGTACAGAGCTCTCTAACTAAGCAGCCATTCCTCTCGGTGGCAAGCCACCCCCCCCCAGTTTATTTTTTTAGTTGTAATATTGGTGTGTAGGCAGCCATCTCAACTAATTTTGCCTTGCAATGTGCTTTCAGAAAGAGCTAGAACTTCAGGATGGATGTATTTCAGCCTATTGTTTCTCCTACTCAATGACACTGAAGGTGTCTCAGTGGGGCATTGATTTTTACTATTGAGTGCTGTTCTTATACTACCAGGGAGCTGTTATCTGTTTGTCTTCCCATTGTTCAGCCGATGGGCTGCTGGGGGTGGGGAAAAGGGAGGGGGTGATATTACTCCAACGTGTAGTGCAGTTTTTCAGAGCACTAGCTACATGACTGCGGGCACCTGGAAAACTGGCAATATGTCAGATTTCAAAATTAAATATAAAAAAAGTTAGTTTTTTTGAAAAATGAATTTCAGTGCAGAAGTCTGCTGGAGCAGCACTATTAGTTGATGCATTTTGAAAAAAACACATCTACACATGGTAGGCACCCTTAACCTGGAAGAAATGTATAAACTAATGTTTAGCGAGTATGAGCGCCCAAAGCTCTTACCAATCTGCCTTTAGTTAACAAGAGAAAGTAAACATCAAACAAAATGGAAATGAAAAAAAATTACTGATTAAACATCTGAACTGAAAAAGTATTTAGGAGGTGAACTGTTTCTTTACTACAACCAGGAAGAACACAATACAGTATTTCGTTATTTCGTGTCTGACAGTCTTGTTCTTTCTTTACTGGCAAAATCCACGGAAAAAGGGTTGGACACAATCATACACAAGCTCTCATGAGAAGGCTTGGAGAGATATGTAAAGTAGATGAGTAAACATACAATTGCCAGCTAATGACCATGATGATGGATAATTTTTCCCCTCTTTGACTTTTTCCTGGACGTTCCTGGGGTACGACTATAACATTATTGATGAACCTGGCTAGCAGTTCTTATGTTAGTATTCCAGAATATATTATTTATAAAGCTGTTAATGGTTGATAGCTGCATAGAGAAGAAAAGTGTGTTGTTCACTCTTAAATGATATGCCCTGTGTAAATTTGGTGCATTTACAGAAAAATAGAAATGAGGATGGATCGTTAAAGGTATCAATCAATGTAATTATGGAATATTTCCTGAAATGATGCTGTTTTGTATTTATTTATGTTATTGTAGTAATTTATCTAGTTATAGAAATTTGTTCAAAAGTCACTTTTCTGATATCTTTAACAATTTAACATTTTTGGAGAGTATACATTTAATAAAGAGGCTTTAGTATGATGTCTGTGCCTTTGTGTAAATGGTTTGTGTCTAGTGGTGCTTTCTTGGTGATATTGTAAATACGTTTTGAAGGAAAATGTATTTTGTAAGGTATTCACAAAAACATACTGCTTGCACCTCAATGGAAAGGGTAGAGATTTCAACTGGACATATGGTTAAATGAAAATTACCATTGGTGTAGGCTACAAACAACCTCCTATATGTGATGAGAATGAAGCACAGCTACTTTTACAAATAGAAGCAGCTTCACATCTAGGCCAAGTTATTACTATAGCTGACTTCAAGTATCCAGTCATTGACTAGGGTAATGGGGTTGCCAAGTCAGAAAAAGCTAGTAGGATTGTAAATCTGCTGAATGACAACTCTTTATTTCAACTCATTCAAAAACCTACTAGGTATAGGTCTCTTTTGGATCTTGTAAAAGCTAATAACACCAAATTTATCTCTAGTATTTGTGTGGTTGAGCATTTAGGAAATAGTGATCATAACATGTTTCTTTTGAGATTATGTTGCAGAAACAACTCTATAAGCAACTAAAACATGAAATTTTAGATGTTCAAAATTTGACAGTATAAGGGCATGTCTGAAACATATTAAGTGGGAAATGCTTTTCACAGGGTAAACATAGATCTAAATGGGACGTTTTAAAAATGCTGCTTAATAAGTATACATGTCAGTACATTCTCCCTGTAAGCATGGACTGTTGTTGTGAAACAAAACCACACAACTTATAGTGTTCGTGTTGAGGTGGGTAAGAAAAGACATGCTTTTATAGCTTTCAAGTTAGCTGTGACAGCTGAAATGCAGTCCTGGATCTATGGTGAGGCCACAAAGGCCCGGGCCTAGGGCAGAAAAATATTAGGGGCAGCATCCACCAAGCCGCACTGTGGCACATGCACTCACATGGGAAGCCCCTGTAGACAAGCTAAAATCAATATGGAAAAGAGTGTTGCACCAAGCAGTAAAAAGAATCCAAAATAATTTTTTAAATATCTAAAAATATCTAGGGAAGGGAAGGGGTGGACCCTTAATATCAGAAGGGGTTAGCTGGTTAATGAGAACAGAAAAAAAGCTGAGATTCTGAACTGTTATTTTTCATCTGTCTACACAAATGAGGAAAAAGTTAATGAAGGTTTCCTTCTTAAAAGTCTCTTAAAAGTTGCTTTACTTAATTTTTCAAGATTCGTTGTGGTCTAGCACAGTTCTGAGAGACTGGTGTATTGCTAATGTAGAACCGCTATTCAAAAAGGGATTCTGTTCTCAGCCTCAAAACTATAGGCCGATTAGTCTGACATCAGTGGTAGGAAAGTTTTCCAAGGGGTCTTAAGGGATAATATATTGAACTTCACTGCAAATCATTATACTATGCGTTTGTGCCAGCATGGTTTTATGTGTAATATATCTTACCAGACTAATTTAGTTTCCTTTTATTAGAAGGGGAGCAGGGACCTCAATTCTTGGAAGATAGTGGATGTGATCTACTTTGATAAACATTTGATACAGTGCCACACAGAAGGTTACTGGTTAAATTAAGGAATGTTGACCTGAAACACGTAGTATTCGTACCTGGATAGAGAACTGGTTAAAAGATAGATTAAAAAAATGTTTTCTAATTGGATCAGTATTGTACCAGTGGAGTACCACAAGGGCTCTGTACTTAGTCCTTTGCTTTTCAACTGTTTATTAACAACCTGTAGGTGGGCATTGAAAGTACTGTTTCTATTTTTGCTGATGATACAAAATTGTGCAGAATTAAAGGTTCCATGCAGGATGCTGCCACTTTGCAGAGTGCTTTGACTAAACTTGAAAACTGGGCAGCAAATTAGAAAATAAGTTTCTATGTTGATAAAAACAAGGTTATGCATTTTGGCAAAAATAATATAAATGCAAGTTATACACAAAATGGTTTGCTGGGATTTTCCTTAAAGGGAAACTGTCATGGGAAAACATGTTTTTTTTTTAAACGCATCAGTTAATAGTGCTGCTCCAGTAGACTTCTGCACTGAAATCCATTTCTCAAAAGAGCAAACAGATTTTTTTATATTCAGTTTTGAAATCTGACATGGGGCTAGCCATTTTGTCAATTTCCCAGCTGCCCCGGTCATGTGACTTGTGCCAGCACTTCAGGAGGGAACTGCTTTCTGGCAGGCTGTTGTTTTTCCTTCTCAATGTAACTGAATAGTACGCAGTGGGACATGGGATTTTACTATTGAGTGTTGTTCTTAGATCTACCAGTCAGCTGTTATCTTGTGTTAGGGAGCTGTTATCTGTTTACCTTCCCATTGTTCTGTTGTTAGGCTGCTGGGTGGGTGAAAGGGAGGGGGTGATATCACTCCAACTTGCAGTACAGCAGTAAATAGTAATTGAAGTTTATCAGAGCACAAGTCACATGACCTGGGCAGCTGGGAAATTGACAATATGTCTAGCCCCATGTCAGATTTCAAAATGAAATATAAAAAAATCTGTTTGCTCTTTTGAGAAATGGATTTCAATGCAGAATTCTTCTAGAACTGCACTATTAACTTATGCATTTTGAAAAAAATGTTTTTTTCCCATGACAGGATCCCTTTAACTGAGAAGGATGTAGGATTTTTTGTAGATAACAAGTTGTCTAATTCTGGACAGTGTCATTCTGTGGCCAGTAAAGCAAAAAATGTACTGTCTTACATAAAAATGGCATAAATCATGGGATGAAAACAGAATTGAAAAGGGATATAAATGAGTTGGAGAGAGTGCAGAGATGTGCAACTAAACTGGTTAGAGGGATGGAAGGCTTAAATTATGAGGGTAGACTGTCAAGAGTGGACATGATTACACTTTAAAAGTACATTGCAGGACATTATAGACAAACAGCAAGGGACCTTTTTACCCATAAAGAGGATCACCGCACCAGAGGCCACCCCTTCAGACTAGAGGAAAGGAACTTTTCATTTGAAGCAGCGTAGGTTGTGGAACGCACTGCCAGATGATGTAGTGATGGCCCATTCTGTTTATGCCTTTAAGAGTGGCTTGGATGATTTCTTGTACAAGCATAATATCCAAGGCTATTGTGATACTACATTCTATAGTTAGTGTATGAGTATATAATATTTGTGTGAGTGTATAGAGGGGTCAGTGTGTGTATGAATGGATGCTGGGTTTCATTTGGAGGGGTTGAACTTGATGGACTGGTCTATTTTAAACCTGATTTAACTATGTATACTCGAAAGGAAACGATTAAATAACTAAATAAATAGCGACACAATAAGCAAATGGCTGGCAGAGACATAATTACACTTCTTCACATAATTGCATATTTTTTCTGTTTTAGGCATTACATTAAAATTTAAACTGCTTATTTTATTAACACATTCCAGGTTTGGGGTTTCCCTCCTCATATTAAAGTATGTCATGCAGTGTCGTTAACGGCAAGGAAATACTGATGAAAACCTGCTTTATCAATGCAAAAAAAGACTGACCAATAAGAATTATGATTCCCAGCACCATCTTGCTGTTATCTTACATTTAGACATAATTATGTCATTTTAGTTCTTTATTATATTACACTAGAATCAGACATGAGGATAAAGGACAAACTTGTTGAGTGCTGGGAAACTGTGCTTAAAGCTTCCAACTCCAATTACAGAAACAAAGAATAGGAAGTAAGATTGATACAGATCAGATGGGATTCTCATTGGAGGATGATTTTAATACAGCCGCTGGCTGTGGAGATTTGGGGAAAAGTTTTGGAAGAGTTTCATTGTGCTCTATTGCTTTAAGAATACAACCCTGATGTTGGTGGACTACAACTCCCAGCAGGCCTCAACCTTCAGTATATGTTGCATTATTCTGGGATCTGTAGTCCAGCAATAACTAAATAAATTTTTGTTGATCCATGCAGTGCAGCATGGTTTACCACCCCTTTAATGCAAGAGATGATGTGAAAACAACACACATATGGGTTTATTTATCAACTAAAAACAATTTAAAAAAAACTCAATCAGATGTAAAAAAACTTGATTGAATACAATTGTGAAAAAAAACTAAACATTTTCGAGTTTGTAGTCTAAAAAAACTCTAATTTGTGAGTTTAAAAACTCGAATTAAAACTAAATTTTAAAAAAATGACTTAAACTTTGCCTAGGATAACTCCTGCTGACTTCTACATGAACTCACTAACTTTTAGATGTCAATTTTTACATTTGAGATTTCGAGTTTCTTTTGTTTAATATACTGTATACCAGACATTCCAGTTTTTGAAAAATAATTCGAATTTGTGAGTTTTTGTGGAAAACAAAATTTGAATAGTGCCAAAAAGTGTAACGATTGTTATCCCAAAACCCAGAACAAAAACCAAGGTCCCGGCTCACTGTTCTGCCTTTAACAGCCGCCTTTCATTTCGGGAGGAGCCCTCAGTTAATTGGATGCCACCAGGTCTTAATGTGAGAGGACCAGGGGTAGAGTTCTGGGCGAACAAGGGAACCGCACGTGGTACAGGAATGGAGGACAAGAAGCGTAGTCATGGAACACGCCGGGTGAATAACAAGGATCAGACAGAAGCATAGTTGAGGTCACAGGCAAGGAGGTCAGGACAGGCAGCGAGAATCAAAGTCTGGAACAGGCAGGAAGGTCAAACACAGGAACCAAAGTAGAAACACACCCAGAAACTCACAATAGCAGAACCTATATTGGGCAATGATTCAGTGCAGGGCAGGGGTCTTTATAGGCAGTCTAATGGCTTATGCTGATCACATGGATCTGGTCAGCTGAACAATGCCCTGCCTTACTTGCAGTTACATGTATAGCAATGGGAGTGAACCAGGGCAAGACCTGTCTGCTCACATAGAGCAATGGTAAATCAAACAGCCCAGAAACACTAGGTCCCTGATTCAACCCCAGGCAGGCCATTACAAAAAGTCACCCCCATAGTGTAATTACTATCACTAAAGAGTGAAAATTTATTCAATTTCATTGAATTACAAACATCCATTAATGATTCTAAAGAACATCAAAACATCAAAGAAAAGCGTGCACAAACATTGTAGGCAGACATGGCAAAGTCGAAAAGCAAGATTTTGCATTTCGCACCAAAATCTGTCATACCTGCAAGGTAGCAAAAGAAGAGAAGCAGTGGGGCAGTGGATTCTCCACTGTCATGTGGCCCAAGTCTAAGAAGGCAGCATGTAAGATGCAGATGTAGTTACATAACAGTTCACTCACTAAAGTATATTTGCAGATTTAAGGAGCAATTTTATATCACTATGAATAGGGTGAGAATGGGGGCATGTAGCTTTAAGGTGGCCATACATCTTAAAGGGCACCAATCACAGCCAGAATCAAACACATATTAACAATCTGCCCAGTACAACCTAAGCATGTTTAATCAAACTACATATACATAAAAAAAAAAAAGCAGTTTTTAAAAAATCCCATACTTTATCAAATTGGTTCTTTCTCTGAGGGTGTAGATACTGTGACTATAACATGCAAATTAGTTCATGAGCATGCTCAAATTGTAGCACTGTCCTGACTATCCTACCCAGACCCAGAATGCCTCGCTTTAGTAAACTCCTTTATTAGAAGTATCACATTTCCCTATCTTATCCCCTGCTGATGTCATTATACAAATGAAGGGCACACACTAACTTACAGAAGGTGGCAGCACTACTGAACAGCAGCCAACACAGAAGTCTAGCAGATTTGAAAATAGCTTAGAAGGTTTATTAGGCAACCAAGAAATTTCAACTGAGCATGTGCGAGATTTCAGAGCTGCAGTTGGCTGTGAAAATATAGGTAGGAGGAGTCAGTGAAATCCGAGATAGGGGAGATATTGCAGAAAGTACTGTATAGTGAGCTGATGATTTACATTACAGTTTTAAAAATCAGAGTTCTTGAACTTTCACATAGTGTATTTACTTAGTAAATTATTTTAGTTATGATTGGTGCCCTTTATGATTGCCAAACGTGGTGATCAAATGAGGCAGATCTTTGCCAACATGGTCATCTAGTGCTGACAGATTCAATCGTTTGGCATTTGGGCCACTTGTTTGGGCTCCTGGTTGTGTTACATACAGGCCTAACAGACATTTTGGAGAGAACAACCTCAATAGGACAATGTAGTCCTCACCCAAAATAATTTTCTAACCTGCTCAACAGACAGTGTCATTCTGGCAAGTCCTTATGGAATGGCCCATATTTTGGTCAGCAAGAGCCAAGTTGTCAGTTTATGCATATGGCCAGCATAATACTCAACATTCTACTAAAGAATAAGCATTTTCTAAGCATTATTTAAAGTTTGTTCGCTAGGCTACAGTTCTAACAGGTCAGCTAACTGGTCATTTTTTATTTTTTGCATTAATATTTGGTTACTATGGTACACATATGTAACTGTGTCACTATGCAACTACTTTCTTGCAGCTGCACAAATTTCTCAGATATCGTGAGTAATGGCTGTTACACTGCTCCATACATTATTCTCTGCAATTTATCAAACGGAGAAGGTTTTTAAGTTTAAGAAACAGGCTGTGAGGATTAATCTTCAACTATTTCTCTAAATGATTTGTTACCATGTCCTTTCATGGTCTGGATTATGTTAACTATGCAGAAATATGTTTATTTGCACAGAATAACACCAGTGATAGTGATACTTTATAAACCAAATAAACCTAACTGTATATAGTACATTTACTGCTATACTCTGAATTTTCAGTTGTGGTCAAATGGAAAATTTTGACTCCAAATAAGATGCAGCTGGTATATATATATATATATAAGAAGGTCTTGGATTTCTATGGATAATATTTTTGGACATTTTTGGTATTGTTTTACTTTATTCATAAATCTTGGAAATAACGTGTTGATTTTACTGGACTATCCAGAACGGTGTATCCTCCTGCATGAGAAAAAAACCTTATACATAATACTTTATTTTAACAAGGCTGAAGTATGGATTCTGAGTTGTTTAAATGAGAATTATTTTACTCCAACTCACTTACATGATATAGTAGTCCTTTTTATGGTACAGTAATTTTTATTTGCACGTCTAAGCTGTCTATTTTAGCATTTTAATAATGGAAGTTTCATGAAAATGAAACTTTATGCTACTTTGGAACTGGACAATCTCCCAAATTTACATCTACAGAATTAACCAGTTAACCATACTACCAACAGTATATGGCAAGACTCAGGTTAATGACAAAAATTATAGCTCATACTCAAAATTCAGCTTGACAATTCAGAGGTTGTATCTGTGTTATTAACCCTTTCATTGCTGGCTGATTTGATCACTTGCACAATTTTATTGCAGAAAAGTTTTTGAACATTTTATACTTTTTTACTTTAGGGACCCTTCCTGGGGGACTTTCAGTTTACCCAGGAAAATAGTGATGGGCGAATCTCCCGAGATTCGCTTCACCGAAAATCGGCGAAAAATTATCGAAACGAGTCGCGGGACGCTTTTAATGCTCGTCGCGTCAAATTTGACAAATTAGAAATGTACAAAATGCATTAGTTTCCAGTTCAACTGAATACAGACTTATCCTCCAAAGATTTAAATGAATACCTAACTGGCCCTCAAAGTCCATGTTCAGTTTTGAGCAAAATCACCCCAAAAATGGCATCATCTGAAAAACTGCTAAATTCAGTTTTACAGTGGTTTAAAGTAACATAGTAACATAGTTACATAGGGGCAAATTTACTATTAATCCCCTCAAAAAAAATCGATTCTTCTCGATACTCGATTAGCATTCGATTTTCGAAAGGTTCGAATAGTTCTAGGCTACCTTTTATTCGATATTCGATCATTCGACACAATACAAATTTATTTGACTGAATGAATAAATCATTCGACTGAACGAATAAATAATTCGATCATTCTAATGATTAGTACGATTTGAATGATCGAAGACTTCGATCGTACGAATCCTATTCGATCAGGACTTAGTCTCAGAAGCCTATGGGAGTGCTCCCATAGGCTTCTATTGCAATTCGGTAGGTCCAATCTGCCGAAGTAGGCATTTGAATAAACTTTAAAATTAAAATACTTCGATGGTCGAATATTCGTTCATTCGACTCTATTCGAACTTATTCGATTGTTCGACCATTCCCTATTCGATGATTGAATATGCCAAAATTCACATATTCGACCAAACAAATAAATCCTACATTCGAAATTCGATCGAATTCATTCGAACTTCACATCCTTCACGTGAATTTAGTAAATTGGCCCTATAGTAAGTTAGGCTGAAAAAAGACACACGTCCATCAAGTTCATCAACTACCTAACTGCTAGTTAACAAGGCTTTGAAAACATAAAAGATTTTGTCAAATCTGAAATCCTTTAAAAAATTGCTAGGATTGGGACAAATCCTGAGCCAAGCCATGGATTTTTCAAGATCTTATGACATAGTGGTTCCTCCAATGGTACAGGACCCTACATAGGCCTTAAGTGGTGAATAATTGCTATTTGCTCCCCTAAGAGCTAAAGCACCAAGCTAGTACCATTGGCAAATTAGGCCAACTGTGGCCATATAAAAAAGTCCTTTAATAGTTTTCCTATATAGTTTTCCATATAGTCATATGAAAAATTTGGGAACCCCTCAAAAAAAGATAAAAATGGTTAAGCCTTCCAAAATTTGTTTCTAAGAAAAGTACCAATATTTGAGGGCTACATGGTTTGGGATGTCAACAAACAACCTACAGTAATTGAAATATATTTACAAAAATTGGAACTTAATCGCCAAACATGAACCCATAAGTAATCACAATTTTTTTGAGCAATCAAAACACATGGATGAATAAAAAGGCAATATTTATTCACAACCATATAGACAAATACAAGAGGTACTCTGCACTAAACCCATTATCAATATATTTAAGACATTGAGACATACAGCATACAGCTACTAAGAAATGCCTTACAAAACAGGGATTGTTTGTCCATATATTGTAATATATAGACTTTGGTGACAGGTTAATGTCACGTGACTGCAACTTGAACTGCCATGGTTATGCATTTTCCAATTTCTGCGAATGTCTTTCTCTCCTGCACATGCACAAATTGGAGGCTGGAATTTTTGGATATTGAGATTAGAAAGGATAATCAGGGCTTAGTGTCCACAAACCTATTTCGGAAAAAAAGCTGCGAGTAATAGCCTTCTTCATGCCAAATTCATGCACCCTTCAAAATGTATTGAGGGTTTCCTAAGGATCATTACTTAAGATTGAGAATAATTTGTTACTCAGATGAGGACTTTAAACAGGAGGCTTAAAAGCTGTATCAGAGATTCAAGATAAGGGGTTACATATTAGCATTCAACCGAACTGAACCTGAAATATCATATCTAAACACCAGCATTATTATCGCATTGGGCATTAAATCTGGGAAAATTGGCACAGGCTTATATTATGCTTCAGAACACACATTGTGGCTTTTTTTATACATTTACCTGCTCAATACTGATTACTGTCAACACCAAATTGGCTGAATTAGCTTGTTAAACTTTGAACTTTATAGACAGGTGAGTCCAACCATGAGAACAGGTATTTAAGGTGGCCAATTGCAAGTCATGCTTCTGTTTGACTCTCCTCTCAAGAGTGATAGCATGGGATCCTCAAAGCAACTTTCAAAAGATCTGAAAACAAAGATTTTTGTGTATCATGGTTTAGGGGAAGGCTACAAAAAGCTATATCAGAGGTTTAAACCATCAGTTTCAACTGTAAGGAATCAGGAATTGGAAGGCCACAGGCACAGTTGCTGTAAAACCCAAGTCTGACAGGCCAAGAAAATACAGGAGCGGCATCTGTGGAGGATTGTGAGAATGGTTACAGACAACCCAAAGATCACCTCCAAAGACCTGCAAGAACATCATGCTGCAGATGGTGTATCTATACATCGTTCTACAATTCAGTGCAATTTGCTCAAAGAATATCTGTAAGGCAGAAGTTGCTTGGTGTATGCAACAGCTCATTTAGACAAGCCACAGTCATTTTAGAACAAAGTGCTTTGGACTGATGAGCCATTGAGTTATTTGGTCATAACAAAAAGCACTGGAGGAAGAATGACACAACATTCCAAGAAAAATACCTGCTACCTACTGTCAAATTTCGTTCCATCATGCTGTGTGGCTAGTTCAGGGACCAGGCCCTTGTTAAAGTTGAGGGTTGGATGAATTCAACCCAATATCTTCAGGATAATGTTCAAGCATCAGTCACACACAATTCAGAATCTACAAAGGCATTTATGTAGAGGGAGAAGTACAATATTCTGGAATTTCTGTCGCAGTCCCTGACTTGAATATCATCGAAAATCTATGGGATTATTTGAGGAAGGCTGTCCATGCTTGGCAGCCATCAAATTTAACTGAACTGGAGAGATTTTGTATGGACGAATGGTCAAAAATACCACCATCCAGAATCCAGACACTCAAAGGCTATAGGAAGCATCTAGAGGCTGTTACATTTGCAAAAGGAGGCTCAACTAAGTACTGATGTAATATCTCTGTTCGGGTGCTCAAATATATGCACCTGTCTCATTTTTATTTTGATGCATATTGTATATTTTCTATTTTAAGCCTCAGAGGGGTAAAATTCATTTCTGATTTCAAGATGGCCAGTCCCTGGATACATTTGTATTATAAGCTATCTTTCATAACCCTATATTCCCTCCCTTGCTAAAAAGCCATCCAACCCCTTCTTAAAGCTAGCTAATGTATCAGCCTGTACGACTGATTCAGGGAGAGAATTCCACATCTTTCCAGCTCTCACTGTAAAAAACCCTTCTAAATAATTAGGCGGAAAAATACTTATATATATACACTTATATGAAGGAATAAGGAAGGGCAAACTATAATTATTAATACAATTATTAAAATACAATGATATTTTAACTTAATTCAGTAATTTCTAAGTGAACTCTTTAAAGGAAATGTCAACCAAAAAATAAATGTTGCCTAATAAAAGAAAACATAATTCTAAGCACATTTGCAATATATATTCTTTACAATTTTTCTATGGTGTTCAAGTTATTTTTAAATGTAAAACAACAGAAAGGAGTGTTTGTCTATTTCTATTCTCTGCACTTATGGCTCAGACTGTTGAAGGCAGCTGGTTGACAGGTAACTAAGGAGTTGGCAACACTGTTAAAAAAGTAGCAATAAGGAGTTAAGCAATTGCTGCTTTCAATAGCAATTGTTTTTACTAATAACTTTGAAAGCACTAAACATTGCTTGTTTTCTTTTATGGGACAAATTATTATTTTGGGGTTTACGTGCCCTCAAATCATTAGACCATAGAGACCAAGAGACACTGATACCTGAAATTAAAACATCTATTATAATATTGGCTTTGAAAGCTACCTCTAACTTTGCCATAAAGTATTTGCATGATGCTTTTACATTACTTGTCTGTTGCCCCATGTTCCTGTATGTGCAGCAGGCATCCATTAGCATAAAGGTGGCCATAGATGCAGAGATCTGCTTGTTTTGGCGATGTTGCCAAACGAGCAGATCTCTCCCAGATATGCCCACATTGAATTTGTACGATCGAACAGCATTTCTCGATTTCTTTCTTTCAAGCGTTCAAAAAATGTATACGATCGAGGCGTTCGATCGTACGAATGCTATTCAAGCAGGTAATAGAAAAAAAAGCCTATGGGGGGATTCCCATAGGCTTCTATTGCTATTCTCGTAGGTTCAATCTGGCGAAGTAGGCAGTCGAATAAAATTTTAAAGGGGAAGTACCTCGATCATTGAATGGTTGAATGATTGAATATTTGCTCATTCGATCTATTCCATACGATCGAATTTTGCATATTCGATGATTGAAGTGGCCAAAATTTGCATATTCGAATATTCGATAAAATCATATGATCGGAATTCGATCGAATTTTGAAGACTTCACACGAATTTAGAAAATGCGCCCCTTAATGTTTATTATTAATGTTTATATGTTAAAAAGTCATTTTTTAGTGTCAGTATCACTTTAATGCCTGTGTGCATTAAAGCATGCAAAGTGTTTTTTAAAGAGGTCGTTCACCTTCTGAAAACTTTTTTCAGTTGAGTTGTTTTCAGATTTTTCACCATAAACAAATACTTTTTTCAATTACTTTCCAGCTTTTATTAAGTTTGAAGGTGAACAACCTCTTTAAATCACTGCAGGCCACTAGGGTATAGTTGGATGGTGGCTGGGAGAGTGGAAAGTAAAATAGGGTGAATAATAATTTGGAGCTTTGAAAATAAGACCTACAGATGCATGAGCACTGCAGAGATGAAGGTCTTATGTAACAGTATGGTGTACATTTTAGGTGGAAAAGAATTGCATCAAGTAAAAACTTATCTATATGAAACCTAAACAAAAATGATCCAGTAGTAGAAATATACATTGTTGATTTAAAGGCTATACCATGCCATGTACATAGTGATCTGCAGCACAAGCCTAGTCAGACACCTGCAAGAATAATGAATAAAACATGCATACTATATCTCACAGAAACTAATAATCAAGCCTTATATTACCAGTAAACTGTAACAGTTATTAGTTCAAATTAGGTGACAGTTTCACTGTTGGAAAGAATTACTGACACTATTATTACTTTGGAGTCATGCAGTAAAACAGTAATGTATTGAGAATAGTTTACTACAAAACTGGTTCTGCAGAGAGACCTGTGAATTGAGAACAATAAAGTAGTAATAAAGTGTGCATTCAGATAGCAATTTGGTAATTATACAGATCAGTCTTGGGAAAGTCACCCTTATTTCATCATGAGCTTTAATTGGCCTTAATTTGCACAGAATGTACTGTAGTCTGGACCTGCCCACAATTATGGTTTTAAAGGCTATTTGAATGTAAAATCGGGATTAATTACCAGTTAAGACAAGACAGAGGAGAGAAAGAATAACCAAAAAAAGTTTATTCTAATTAATCCAAAAAGAATTCAGACAGGATTTGTATATTATTCTTTCCTTTTTTTTTTACAATGAATCACTTCAGCTATTTGATTGTTTACAAGATGTTTAGAGATGTTTCATTTCCATAGTTTATGTGTTCTATGCTTTTTTTTTTTTTGGTTAGTTTTAGCCTATAGAGTGTTCCATAAAAATGGATATTTAAGGAGAGACATTGCGTTATCTTCTGAGACTTTATTCTGCCTAAAAGTGTGACAATGCAGTAGTAAATAATCACATCTTTGCAACTCATTCCCTTGGCCTAATGCTACATAGGGCTTATTCTCAGCCTGAGTAAAAATCCAAGCTGAGGATCTGTACTTACTTGAATTCACCCAGAACCACTGCACCTGCCCAGGTGCAGGCACACAATAGGGGCTTTTGGTGTCAAATGTGCAAGTTTGCTTAGCCATATGGTAGTCATAATCCAATCACCTTCACATGTGTGAGTATGCATTTCAGTGTGGAAATCTGAGCCATGTCCAACATAGTCTAAGAAGGCAAATAAAAAGGCTAGTGCCAGCGTTGGGAAGGCAGGCTTTGTAGCATTAGCCTCATCAATCCCTGTATTTCTTAACCCTAAATTTACCAGCTCTGCCCTCTGTTCCACAATACATTGTCCCCAATTCTTTCCTCATTCTGCATCTGCACTCATATGCCATCATACAGTGCAATCCAATGTATCCTATTAATGAGATACATCATTAAAATTGAGCTGTGCAGCAAACATACTATTTGGATAGAAACAAATGAATAATAAATATATTATAATATATTATTATAGTATATGTTTATTTTGGATCAAGAACAGATGAAGCCATTTAATGTTATACAGGGGACAATGGGAGTTCATTATTAAATTGATTAATTGAGCCGACATAGTTGAAATACAGAGGAGCAAAAGGAGTATAGTGAGTTAAAGGTCTAAAAGCAAAATAAACACTAATCAAAACATAAGGCTTACTTTTGTCTGTTGTATTTGTTTGATTTGTCTTTAAAGTTTAACTTTTCCCACATTTTAGACTTTTTTGGCAGTTTACACCATTTTACAGGAAATCATACCTCCATTTTACGATTTCCCACAATTATCAACACAGATGCTAAATTGCCCCAGTGAATTGGTCCTTAGAATACAATCAAATCTTTGCTCCCGTTCAAAAGAATTGTGGTCTAGCTGTTATGAGAAGTGGCACTTGTAGAATTTATCACCTAATATTAGCAAATGCCCCCCCCCCATTCAAACATGGATTACCTTTGTTTTACCAAGCAAGACAAACCTCATTGCTTACTATAAATCATTATAAGGTAAAATGTTATGTGTTATGACATGCTATCTATAAATAAAAGGTCAATGTAAAGTATTGTTAATTATAAGTATGCTATAATATGTATATAATGTATTTTTTTATAATTATACATATCTGCAGTATGCTGTGGAAGGAGAGCTTGCAAATATTATGCTGTATCTGCAAATTATTGGCAAGGAAATGAAGAGGGTAAATCAACAGTCAAGATGCTTGAACCTACAGTGCTTAAGATACCATATAAGGGTTTTTGTTATACAGGTATGGGATCAATTATCTGGAACCCCCTTATCCAGAAAGCTCTGAATTTTGGGAACACTGTCTCTGGTATACTAATAATCCAAATTTTTAAAAATGATTTAATTTTTCTCTGTACCTTGTACTTGGTCCAAACTAAAATGCTGGAGGCAAAGCCAGCCTATTTATCTAATGTTTTATGGTTTATTTAATGTTTAAATGATTTTGTAGAAGACTTAAGGTATGACGATTCAAATTTGGGATAGACATGTTATCCGGAAAACCCCAGGTCTCGAGCATTCTGGATAACAGGGTCCCATACCTGTACTGATGACTTGGGGGCAGATCTATCAAGGGTCGAATTTCGAAGTGAAAAAACTTTGAAATTCGACCATCAAATTTTTTTAAAATGGTCCATTTTCGATCGAATTTTTCAATTTTTCAAAATCATTCAATGGAGCGATTTTCCCCCTAAAAGATCGATTTTCAAATATTTTCAAAAACACTCATTAAAAGACAAGGAAAGTTAAATAAAAGAAGTAGGCTAGAAATGTTGTATATTATTTTTTGGGCTTCTGTACCAGCCCAAGGCAACCACAGCCCTTTAGCAGTTAAGATCTGTGTCTCCAAAGATGCCTCAGTAGCTCTCCATCATCCTCTGTGCAGCTGTCAGTTACTGAGTTTAGGAACCAACTTAAAATATACAGTACACATAGAATATAAATTTCAAAATATAAGACTCATTAAAAGGGTGGTTCACCTTCAACTTAACTTTTAGTATATTGTAGAAGGGCCAATTCTAATTGGTCTTCATTATTTATTTTTCATAGTTTTTTAATGATTTGCAATTTTCTTCTGTTTCTTTGCAGCTTTAAAAAGGGGGTCACTGACACCATCTAAAAACAAATGCTCTGTAAGGCTACAAATGTATTGTTATTGCCACTTTTTATTACTTATCATTCTATTCAGTCCCTCTCCTATTCATATTCCAGTCTCTTATTCAAATCAATGCAGGGTTGCTAGGGTAATTTGTACCCTAGAAACCAAATTACTGATACTGCAAAGTAGAGAGCTGCTGAATAAAAAGCTAAATAACTATAAAACCACAAACAATAAAAAATGAAAACCAATTGCAATATCACTCTCTACAGTATACTAAAAGTTAACTTAAAGGTGAACAACCCCTTTAATAATTAATACAGATAATTACTACATGACCACACAGAAACCAGTGTAACTAGCATGAGAATTTAAATCAATTAGAAAGTAAAAGATACCCCGTTTAGACAATCATACAATCAAATGAGGTTATACTATTGCAATTAATTAAAGGTAATTTATAGTGATACAAACAAAGTGCAATGCAATTAGTTGGAATTAATTAGAAACTAATTGAATTATTTTCCATGGGAAATACATTGATATACTGAAAAAGTGCTTGTGCTCTATAAATAAGTTAATTTAATAAATACCAAAATTAAATACCATCATAATTAATATATTTAGAAAAGATGCAAGATAAAGTGCAGTGCAAATAGATAAAAATCACAAATTAAATAAGTTAATAGTGCTTCTATAAACTAACTGAATTTTAAAAAAGCTAACATTTAATAAAGATGACCCTTAGTTCGGAGATATATTAGATAACCTTTAAAGGTTATAGGAGGTCCCCCATAGGCTAAAACAGCAATTCGGCAGGTTTAAGGTGGTAAAGGGTTGAATTTGAATTTTTTAAAGAGACAGTATTTTGATTTTCGAATGGTCGAATTTTTAAACTCAAATAGATTTTTTCAATTTGAATTGAATTTTGGCCTATTCGATAGTCGAAGTACCCAAAAATTACTTCGAATTTTTTTAATTCCAATTTTCACTTCGACCCTTGATAAATCTGCCCCTTGATGTGTAGGTTAATAGGTTCATTTATTGTAATGCTACCTGCTGTTATACTACTGACAGAGTTGCCCCTGCTACTTAACTTACTCCTAAAAATCTTAAGGAAAATACAACAAATAATTATTAAAATAAGAAATACATTTACAGCAAAAAGCAAAGTTTATAAAAAATGACCAAACATTTCACAATGGTTTCAAAATCTTTTTTTCAAGGACAACTCGGCTTTGCTAGTGTGGCAGAAGAACATCTATCATGAAATATTTGGTTAAGCAATATTAAGGAGCAGAGTGAAACTGACATGCAGCACTCTCAGTGCCAGGTAAAGGCTCAACTGTAGCTAAGTAAATAATCCCAGAATATCATCATTTAAACACATACTTATGTTTCCTGCACAGTACAAGAAGAATGAGGTAATTCCCAGTATAACCATATGCCCTCTCTAGAGCCCATAAACAAACTGCAGATGTCAGGATGAAATCTCCTATAATTGTTGTTCGGAAGCATGCTAAATTAGCTGTTAGATAGTACAGCATACTCAGAAAGCTGGAAAGTAATATAGGTTAACTCTTTCGTTGCCAGGTGCCTTTGATCCTAATGAGTGGC
>CM044432.1:57767003-57777031 GCA_024363595.1 Xenopus borealis | reverse complement strand
TGTGTATTATATGGATATATCTTCCATGGCTCTTGCATATTATATAATACAATGCACCTGCAGCTGGAGGGACTCCAGTCATGTCATCTTTGGTGCCTTCCAACATACTTATATTTGTCATTTAAGTTACATTATTTACAAACCTTAAACACCCTATAGTTGACTCACAATAAATGATTACCCACACTAACAGCTGCCTTGGTTCTTTTTTTATAGTCACTTTCCATGCAGCTTCAATTATAGCAAGGCCCAAGCCTCAGATAAAGTACCAATAGTCATCATTGGTGTCGGTGTGTGAAGAACTGAGGCAGCAACTAGGGTAATCTTTTACACAACCAGTACAGTGAAAAAACACATATCTATAGTTAAAAAAAAGAGCGCCTGGACTGGAGACGGAGTCACCCCACATTCAGACGTAAGTCATCATCTCCTATATTATATATTCGCCTAACCTCGAACAGCCCGCGGCCCCTGTTGACTACGTGGAGCGCGCCACCACACAACGCGGGGAAACTCCGGCTCTATGCTAAAGAGAAACCGCGCGCACTCCCGTGAAGTTGTGAAGTAGCCGGGCGCGCGCGGCTTTCCAGCTGTGAGGCTGTCTGACGTGGCAGCGAATCCTACCCTCCGCCTTCCCCGTTAGCTGCCGGTACTCTGAGAAGTTGGTACAGGAGCGGGCTGACAGGTATCGTATGACACCCGTCCAACAACATAACACTTTGTGCGAATGAACCTTCACGGGACGTAGAAGTGACTAATGCCCGCTTTGTGCTTCCGCGGATGCTTGACGTGTCACAGGTGAACGGGACTTCCCCAGAGGGACCATAACAGGACAGGACTTTAGTGATAACTATTCTGTGTCTGTGACAGCGCTGAGTACCACAGACAGGGCATGAGGGGACTAGGGAGATCCAGGCAGAAGCTTTCTGTGAGTAAACAAAGTGAATATACAGCGTAGCAGGGAGTTGGTAGACGTGTCCTTACAGTGAAGAGTCATTAAAGGTATCTGTGATACATCAGTAGCCATGCTACAGGGGATTATGGGAGTTGTAGATAAATAACAGCTATGGGGCCACTGGTATTGCTGCATGAAGGAAGTGTAAAATGGACGTGTATCTGTATAATGGGCATACCACATACAAACTTAAAGGGATCCTGTCATGGGAAAACAAGTTTTTTTCAAAACACATCAGTTAATAGTGCTGCTCCAGTAGACTTCTACACTGAAATCCATTTCTCAAAAGAGAAAACAGATTTTTTTATATTCACTTTTGAAATCTGACATGGGGCTAGACATTTTGTCAATTTCCCAGCTGCCTCTGGTCATGTGACTTGTGCCAGCACTTTAGGAGGGAACTGCTTTCTGGCAGGCTGTTGTTTTTCTTCTCAATGTAACTGATTGGAACACAGCGGTACATGGGTTTTTACTATTGAGTGCTGTTCTTAGATCTACCAGGCAGCTGTTATCTTGTGTTAGGGAGCTGTTATCTGGTTTCCTTCCCATTGTTCTTTTGTTAGGCTGCTGGGTGGGGGAGGGGGTGATATCACTCCAACTTGCAGTACAGCAGTAAAGACTGATTTAAGTTTATCAGAGCACAAGTCACTTGGGGCAGCTGGGAAACTTACAATATGTTTAGCCCCATGTCAGATTTCAAAATGAAATATAAAAAAATCTGTTTGCTCTTGGAAATGGATTTCAATGCAGAATTCTGCTGAAGCAGCACTATTAACTGATGCATTTTGAAAAAAAAAAGTTTCCCCGTGACAGTATCCCTTTAATGTTTGTCAAGTTCTCTCCTCAACATCTCCTTTTTTAAAAATTACTTTTTTAAAGGATAACAAGAATATTCGGTAATTGCATAAACCACCGTGAAACAATAGAATGTTTAAGCTTTCCTTCTTCCTAACCTGGCTGATGACTGTGTATAATAACTCCCCTCTGTAGCTCCACTTCTTCATAAAATTATTCTTTTGTCTTCATAAATAATGGACTTTTTTTTTGTGTAGCCCCAGGCCAAACATCACTGGTACATTTGTATTAAAAAACAAACTGGAATAATTCAGTGCTTAGGACATAAAGATACACACTTTCTCCAGCTGTTGCAGAATTACAGTTCCTAGCATCACCCTCTCTGGGTGCCAAAAGTTTATTATTCCTGATATAAAGTAAAATTTCCAAACTCCAAATGAGCCCAATGAGTGTAAGGGCAGAGACACATGCAAAGATTCGGGGAAATTAGTCGCCCAGCGACAAATCTCCTCTTCTTTGGGCGAGTAATCTCCCCGAACCGCCTTCCACGCCGACTAGAATGTAAATCGCCAACAGGATGGCACTTAGATCACTTTGTTTTTCGAAGTCACCTGAAGTTTCCTCGTGAGGTATCTTCGGGGCGACTTCGGAAAACAGGTTGTTCCGAGTACCATCCCACCGACAATATACATTCTAGCCAGCGGGAAGGCAGTTCGTGGAGATTAGTCACCCGAAGAAGAGGCGATTAGTTGTCGGGCGACTAAATCTCCCCGAATCTGAGCATGTGACTCTGCCCTTAGTGAGTGCCATGCAAGACTTGTTGATTTACAGTAAAGAAAACAAGGTCAGCAGATTGGTGGGTACATATAAAAAGCACTCACGGGTTATCTATTTGAATTATATAACTGTAGAATGTTGATTGTGCGAGCAGTTAATATTTGACTACAGATATGGGATCTGGAAACCTATAATCCAGAAAGCTCTGAAATATGGTACTTCTATGTCTTATATAGGTCTAAATAGGCCAATATATTAGGCACAACCAACTAAAGTATTTTCCCAGTTGGCTCTCCTTTTATTAGAAAAAAACATAGACAAACACAGTGCTGTGCAGTCAACTTGCTTACCCAGGTGTCTGTCTTCAGGCTCCAGCATTCTCAGTAGAGTACCTGGGACTGTTTTAGTCTTTCCCAGGTACAGCATATTTTTTACTCAGAGAATGGGTTCCATTCTAACTGGTACTTGATGGGAACTAAGCTGCATACATCAATGTTAAAGGGGTCTTTCCGCCTTTGAGTTAACTTTTAGTATGATGTAGCGAGTGATATTCTGAGACAATTTGTAAACGGTTTTCATTTTTTATAACTTTTGTTTTTGGAGTTATTACACATTTGACACCAGAATATTAATAGGAGAGGACCTGAATATAAAGGTCATTACTAAAAAAGTAGCAATAACAACACATTTGTAGCTTTACAGAGCATTGTGTTTTTAGAACGGGTCATTGTCCCCCATTTGAAAGCAGGAAAGAGTCAGAAGAAAAATCTATAAAAAAAATAAATAATGAAAACCAATTGAAAAGTTGATAAGAATTGGCCATTCTACAACATACTGAAAGTTAACTTGAGGGTAAACCACCCCTTTAAATGTACTGTACATATAAGGCAGTGTTCCAAATTACAGAAAGACCCAGTGTCTGGAAAGGCCAAGGTCCCAAGCATTCTAGATAATAGATCCCATAACTTTATGACTATGTTAGAACAATATATCAGGAATAACTAATTCACTTCCTTTCCTTTTTTCCACACTTATTCTTCCCCTACTAACCACTAGTTCTCTTCTCCTACCTTCGTCCTTTCCTCAATTTCTTGCTGTACCCTTCAACAGGATTAATAAACATAGCAGCATTCATAATAGTGAAGGGCCAGGTTATGGTACATGTTCTTTTTAACTGACCTTAGGAAACATACCTGTTAAGAAGAGGTCTGTTACCCCAGTTTTAGAGAAAGAATTTGCAACTTGTTGCCCTCAAGCTTTTGTTGGTGTATTTAGGAATTCTACATGAACTACTTCTGGAAGGCAGAAGGTATCCACAAAGATATACAGGGCTGGACTTACATAGCAGGCACCCCTAGGCCTGCTGCCGTTCATTGCCCCATACCCTCTCTTTTTTTTGCCCACATTTTCATCGTTGAGAGCAGAGCAATGGGGATTGGCACACAGGAAATTTAAAAAACTGTTGTATCTCCTGCGCATCCCCAGTGTTTCTGAACCAATGTGAGTGTGGTTGGGCAGCATGCTGCCCTAGGCCTGGGCCTTGGTGGCCTTTCTACAAATCAGGGCCTGAAGATATGCATAACATTGCCTGAGTGTTAAAAGTACTTACTGTGAGTATTTGGGGAGACTCTGCCATTTTTAGGTTAACTTCAGCAGTTGGACCCACCAGTACCATCTTTGCCAACAATTAAATTATTGTGGGATTCACATAGGTCTGTATACATGAAGAAATCTGCCTGTGCATTTTGGAATAAGCTTTCCGAGATTTCCAAGTAACCACTCATACCATATTTAATATGGGAAATCATCTTTCCCCTTAGAAAAAGAAAAATACCATGGAAATGGCCAAGTGATCAAGTGGCTTAAAAGTATGGGCAGCAGCACAACTTGATGAGAGAAATGAATGCACAGTGATAAGGGGCTATTCTTAACACACACACACCACTATTACACTATCAATATTAAATATAAGAAACAGTGGCAACATTAGAAGTTACAGGGCTCCTTTGGGTGCCATGCATCTGTTACACGATATGCAGAATACAGTGCATTCTACCAGCTGTAGAACGTGGTCATACCTTTACAGTACAGTGAAAGGTATTGCTTGACTTTACAGTATCATACAGTTACCCAGCATACAGTTATGTAAGCAAATGTTTTGAATGGATCACTAAAAATATTTTTTGCATAACAGTTTTTTCCTTCCCAAATTTGCTTTATTTTGCATTCAGTATTGTGGAGCTGAGAAATCCATATACATAAATCCAGAAAATCCATATGGAATCAAATACAGAATCAAATGCATTTGCTTAAACTACAAAGAGAAGCAAAACAGATAAATAAGTGCTCTTAGTAAATGTATGCAAAGGCCTTCTAAAGGCATTCAAAGTGCAGGGCATTTCAAGTGCATCTTGAATATGTGTCTAATGGATTAATAGAACTCCAGAGAGATGGGTTGTAATATCTGAAAGCATGAAGAGTTGGTACACAATCAATGTTGTTTTGTAAAAAGACAACTTCAAGGAGAAAGAAAAGAGTTTTACACCTGGGGCTGCCAAATGTTAGGCACCCCCAAGTGACTACTTTTACTTACCTGACACCCTGGACTAGTGCTACTATCAGCAGAAAACTGCACAGCCTGGGGTTCTTCCTTTGAGCCCCATGGAGAGATCCTCTTCTTGCTTCTTGTGGCTGCACTTGTGGGGTAGAGCGAAAAGCCGAACTTTAACGAAAAAGTCGTCTATTTTGCTCTACTGTGCATGTGTCTGCCCCAGGAAATTTGAAAACCGAAGAAGCAGGAATAGGATGCTTCAAGGTGGTGTGGTGCTCCAAGGAAGAACCCCTGGCTAGTGCGGTTTTCTGCTGATATGAGCATGGGGTGTCAGGTAAGTAAAAACAGTCACTTGGGGGTGATTAACTTTTGGCACCCCAATTGTAAAAGACTATTCCTTCTCCTTTCAGTCCCCCATGTAAAAAGCATATAATGTCCTTCTTCCTCCTACCCCTAGTCTGTTTGCCTCTCTCAACTCACATGCTGGCTGTTCCAGCACATCTATTTGCACACTTATATAAGTGAATTGCCTTCAGAGTGTGCTGCACTGCCATAATTCTCATGCAACATAGTATTAGGATTAGAAGGCATATTGTAATATCCTGCTTGGAGTAGAACTAGGGACCTGGTGTTTTTGGGCTGTCTGGGTTATCACTGCTCTATGCTAGGTTCACCTGTTATTAATTTGGCCTCATGTGATCAGTGTAAGCCACTGGGCTGCCTATAAAGACCCTTGCTCTGCACTGAATCATTGCCCAATATAGGTCTATCTTCATAGTTCCTGGGTGTGCTTACATAGCATCTGATTCTTGTTCTTGCCAGTTATTTGACTACTGTTCAGATTCTGATTGTGTACCATGTTTGTGTTTGATTTGTTGTTATAGGCAGAAGACTGTGCCGCTCCTGGCACCTTGGGTATTGTTCTGGGTTTGGGATACCTATCGTAACACATATTCATCAAAGTGTTTAAAATAGAGTTCATCCCAGTTCCCTTTAATTAAATCTCACAGTTCTCTATACACTTGTGTAGAATATTTTTGGCTAGGGCTAGAAGAGTCGGAGCTTAGTCTGAGGAGAAACGCAGAAATTCACCTGGCGAAGTGCGGCGAACGCTAGTGAAGCCAACGCTGGCGAGTTTTCGGATATTTCGAATTTGCCCCATAGACTCCATTTTTTTTCAAATTCATTTTTAAAAATATTTCCTTTTTTTCTGTAATAACAAAACAGTATGTTGTACTTGACCCCAACTAAGACATAATTCATCCTTATTGAAAGAAAAACCAGCCTATTGGGTTTATTCAATATTTACATGATTTTCTAGTAGACTTAAGGTATAAATAGCAATATTACAGAAAGAACCATTATCCTGAAAACTCCAGGGCCAAATTGACACCATTTTATGTCACCTACTGGAGAATGGCTATGTGAAAGTTCCCGCCGTATGCAAATTAGGCTTCGCTAGCATAACAGCGCTCTGCCTAGCGAAATAAACTAGCGCAACTACGCTACCATTCGCTGACCTGAGCGTAAATTCGCACTTTAGTGGATTTTCGTAGCGCTGGTGAAAATTCGCCTGGCAAAGTGCGGCGAACGCTAGCGAAGCCTACGCTGGCAAATTTTCGGATCTTAGCGAATCTGCCCCATAGTGTTTCCAGATAAGGGGTCTTTCCGTAATATGGATGATCATACTTTGCCTATTAAAAATCACTTTTACATTACGTAAACCCAGTAGGATTGATATAGCTTAGTTACCATTAGGTACAAGAAACTGTTTTATTATTATCAACAAAAAGGAAACCATTAAGAAAATGGCATTCATTTAATAAATTGGAGATTGTGTCATTTAGAGCTTTTTGGATGATGGATAATGGATCCTATACCTGTACAAGTGAATAGTGAGCTGACAAACTCTGTGATAAATATACCCCTTTATAGGAATGTAATACATATTGTCAGAAGAAGCATTAGTTCCTTCACAACACAGATTTTAGTCGTTGCCATATCTTATTTAAGACAGTAGTAAAAAAAACATTTACAGGTTTACTAGTAGTTAGACATTCAGGAAACTTTTTTTTATGCTTGCGTGACACTAAAATAGTAGGGAAATGCCACAACTCTCTTTTCACTTCCATAAGATTTTTTTGGTCAACCCTTTATATGTATAAATATAAGGCAAAAAAAATCCTGAAGATATGACATGAGACCTGGGGAGTTGCAAGGTCTTCACCTTCTTATAAATATTCTTCCGTTGCTCATGTTTATCAGAGGACAAAACAAAGCTCACGGGGAGAGAGAAATAGAAGGTGATAGAGAGAATATATGGGACATTTGGCTGTTATGCTTCCTTTTTCTTTTCCAGAATATTTTGGGTGGTATTACCCTATAGTTATTTATAGCTAATATTAATAATGAACACTAGTGATGTGCAGGCTGACCCAACTTGGTTTGGACCAACTTTCATGGGCAGATTTGTACTGAACTTTTGACTGCGTCCATCCTTTCCACGACCTTCTAGTACCCCACTTCCGCCTTTGTGGGTGCCTTTTTATAGACTTGCGCTGATGTGCCCCGTCCTCATTGAGGCAGGCGCAGGCTTATAAATAGAATATATATAAATAGAGGAGCGCACCAGGTTAGGGTTGTGTGTAGATGCGTCAGGTGCGGGTCAACTAATGGACACCTATCTGCTTCCAGTCACTGAAATAGGATGGTTGATTGGCATAGCAACCACGCCCTATAGCAGAAACCTTAGATCTTTCAGTAGTTTTAAGTACAGTAATCCAAGGATTTGTAGAAAAGTGGAATAAACAGCATCAGGCAGTTCTTATTAACTTAATAGGACTTGAACCTATGGACTTAATGGATGAACTGAGTGTGTTAAACTAATGTAACTGTTCACTACAAGATTGTTGCTTTGCAATTGTATACACTGTCACTTTTAAAGGTGGATGTATTAGTCACATGAAAAAGGGATTGAGGGAGGTCCTTGGGCAATAGGGTATATATACCCATAAGCCTTTGCACAATGTACACTTGATAAAGAGTTTTACCCGAAACATGTAGTGTGCCTTACACTGCTGTAATAAAAGAATTTTGCCGTTAATAAGAACTGCCTGATGCTGTTTATTCCACTTTTCTACAAATCCTTGGATTACTGGGGGTTGCACAGCCCTTGGAATATTTTCAGCTAACCGAATTACTTACGAGTGACGTCGGAACCAAAACTCTGTTTGCCTTTCAAGTACAGTAAAAAGGTATGATGTTATGATCCCAATGCATTGCATATTATAAAAAAATTCAAAAGCACACCAAAAAGTTGCTGTGTGAAAATAGGCAACATTTAGGACCCCTCCAGGCCCATTATCAAGCCTATTATCCAATGCATTGGATAAGCAGAGCTCAAATGAGTTCAGGTACAGCAAAGTTTGCTTCCTTCTATGCAGTTTTATTTTAATTTTTTCACCTTTTCAGTTCGAATGTTGGCTGATACTGTTTTGTTCGGTGCTGGGAAGTTGCCGGTATTCGTCACAGTTAATTCATCAGTGCAGAATCATCACCTCCTTAGATTAGTGTCACGCTCTCTGTGTTCTTCTGACTTGACAAGAGCAGTTATTTTAGCAGTAGGGATAATGCTTACTCTGTTTATACCTGGAGAGCAAATACAACTCCACTGTCAGCGTTCAAAGTTCATGCTATTGCCACGTCTCTCTCTAAAGTACGTACAGTGACCTCCCCTTCCTTGTGTTATTGATAAACATTTTACAATGTGCAGTTTTGTCACTTTTTAGATACACAATTTTGTGTTTACCAACCAGTACAATGTGCTAGAATGTTGTGAATCTGCAGCTAATGCCCCATTAAATTGATCTCTATTATCCATCGCATTTATAACTGTAAAAGCACACCAAGTTATAACACCAAGTTATATCACAAAGTAGCATTAAGAAAATATCCATTAAAATAGAATACTAAAAATAAATAGAAATACTATAGCTAACAAGATAAATTCCAGCAGGGCATTTTGATAGGTGCACATGTTGCCTGAATGCACTGACCACATTTGTCCACAATGATAAAACTGTGTTTTGTTAACAAAAACAAAAAACTATGTTAGATTAGGAACAACTCCTGGCAAGGTACCTGTTACAAGCACTTTTCTGTCTCGACTGGGCCCTCACAGCCACACTGTAGTTCCACCAATAAACAAAATCTTTAAATAAATGTCGGCACAAGTGGTTTTTAAAAAAAAAAAAAGAGATAAACTCTGTATTGAACAGTTTTCAGGGGTTTGGTTTTTTAAGTTTTTAGTTCTTTGGCACTCATTTAAGTTAACTGCAAAATCTGCTATATATCTTGCAGAATTTTTTGGCACCACTGCCAATGGCCCCACTAATGAATAATTTAAATAAAATCTCCTGCTGTGGGTATAGATGTGGGTAGGCGGTTCTGTGGGTTTGCTTGCCGTGGGTCGGCAGCACTTCCTGATTGCCAGCAATACAGCACTTCCTGATTCTTGATGGTCAGCGGGTCTGGGTTGCGGATAATGTACTTGCGGGTCGGGTATTGGGTCCAGGCAGGTAAGAATGCGGGTTGTGGGTCCGTTTTGCGGATTGCAGGTTGCGGATACGGGTCGGGTACTGGTCCCAAAAAATGGACCCACGCAGGACTCTATTTGCTTCTTTCCCACTATACAATTTCTGTCTTTCTTTCACATAGCCATTCTCCATTAGGTGACATAAAATGGTGTCAATTTGGCCCTGGAGTTTTCAGGATAATGGCTCTTTCTGTAATATTGATATTTATACCTTAAGTCTACTAGAAAATCATGTAAATATTGAATAAACCCAACAGGCTGTTTTTTCTTTCAATAAGGATGAATTATATCTTAGTTGGGATCAAGTACAAGATACTGTTTTGTTATTACAGAAAAAAAGGAAATATTTTTAAAAA
>CM044432.1:57753410-57763936 GCA_024363595.1 Xenopus borealis | reverse complement strand
GATTTTAATTTGCAGATATGAAGGACCTCAAGCACCTAACAACACGCCCTCTCCTTATGTACCATATGGTCATCCTCCTCCACACACAAACAGTGATGTGCTGACACCTGTCCATCAAGTGACTAACCAACTCAACAACATCCAAATTGGCAATTATGGTAAATAGTGATTGCCTCAAAAATATACTCCTCGGTCATTAAAAACATTTAATGCAATGCAATCTTAACCCATGTTTTAGGTCCTCCATTTTCAAGTAATTCTCAGATACCACCTGGGCCAGCCATGCCAGCAACATATCCTAGTCAGACTCGACCAATGCCTCCTGTACCTCCTGCACCACATCTTCTTCCACCCCTATCAAGTAACCAAAATGGCTTACCTTCAGAAACCTTTTTACAGACAGGACCCATACAAGAAGGAATCGTTGGCCATCATAATTTCCCACCACAAAATCAGACACAGCCTCAAATTGGATACCTACCACCAAACTGTAAGGGAACATTATCATTTTAGTTTTGTCTTGGAATACAAATTCCTTTTTCTCAAATGATGGTATTATATGTGTTTGGTTATTTCTAAAATTAAATAAGTAACAGTAGCAGCTGTTTTTTTTTTTTTTTTTAAATAAATGAATATAAATAAAAGTATTAATGTATAACATATATACATATAAACATAAATATTGTTAAAAGGGAAAATGGTAGACCTATTAATAACAATATTATCTTGTTTGGACTATGTCACACAGCTTGATTAATAGCTTCTACATATAGCTGGCAAGAAAAAAAATATAGCTCCATAGTTAACAATGACACAAATTCCTACATATAGCAGCTGCAAATTACCATTGTGAATACCAGTGTGAAACAGTCCCTCTTATATTTATGAAAGTTATCCTTTCGTTTTAGTTATTGTCTTTTTATAATTATTGCTGCTTGCATTACAGCAAACAACTATGGCAGTCAGTTACCTGGACCAACTATGACTTATCCTGGTGCATTTCCTGGAAATCAGCCACAGATGTCAGGACCACCTCAAAGAAAAACAGATCCAGACTCTATTCCTAGCCCTGTAAGTTGTAGAGTAAACATATCTTCATATTTTTGAAGTGACCAGTGCTGAAAGCCAGTTGGTTTGGAGTTAATCACAAGACGGCTTATTTCAATCATTGAATATTTGTATACTGTTCATGGGCTAGGGGAAAAATTGCTTTTACTAAAAGGAGCAGAAATCCTTAAAATAAAACTTGCTTATAGGCATAGTTTTTAGGGAAATTAATATAAACTGTTAAAACCGCTATACTTTTTGTTTGTAGTGCTCAGTGTGTAGGTCTTGTTTCTCAAGTGGTCTTTCTCCTCTATTTCAAAAACAGCCATCCTGACTGGTTTTATCTTCTATGTTAAACTAGGTATTTACAGTCTTTTCTGTTCAGATTATAGACTGAAAAGTAGTACAAGTACCATAACATGTATATAGCATTTCAGGGAAGATTTGTCAAATACAGGTATGGGATCTGTTATCTGGAAACCTGTTATCCAGAAAGCTCTGAATTACTGAAAGGTCATCTCCCATAGACTCCATTTTATCCAAATAATCCAGATTTTTAAAAATGATGTCCGTTTTCTCTGTAATAATAAAACAGCAGCTTGTACTTGATCCAAACTAAGATAAAATTAATCCTTATTGGAAGGAGAACCAGCCTATTGGGTGTATTTAGTGTTCACATGATTTTGTAGTAGACTTAAGGCATGAAGATTGAAATTACGAAAAGATCCGTTATCCAAAAAAACCCCCAAGGCATTCTGGATAACCGGTCCCATACCTGTATCAAGCATAGCCTAGATCATAGTTTGGTTGTTACCAGCCTAGTTGTGGGGGTTCCCTATCAGTGCATACCTGCCAATATTTCTCCCAGACCATAAACCTGCAGTAACCAATTAGATGTTTGATTTAATTTTATTATTTTGACGAAAGAGCACTGTATATTGGTTGCTATGGCTTTGACCATGACAAAACATAAACCATATAAAAGTTTTCTGAAACTTCTTATTGGTAGAATTATAATTGTAGTGTTGATTATTGTGGAAAGGTTGGTCTTACTTTGCTGCCAGAACATCAATTTACCACATAACAGTGCAGCAAACTTTTTTCGCCTGGGAATTCATTTTTAGAAGTCACATGCTAGACGATTCAGACTTTTGTTTTTTTTAATCTTCATTGGTTTTTAATTTGCTTCTGTAATGACTTGCTATTTACATAACTAAATATGTTCAACTCTTTTATTCAACAGATACAGGTGATTGACAGTGATAAAATAAACAGGGCAGGACAGGTCTATACCACCAATGTCCGAGGGCAAGTCCCTCCTCTTGTCACAACAGAATGTACAATTCAAGATCAAGGTATTTGCCTTTATGTTGGTTAAGTTTGTATAGAAATATATGATCTCACATTACATACCGCATTACGGTATCATTTACTCTACACTGTTGTAAGGATTACCATCAGATAAGACTGCCGTTCATTTTAGTTATTTAGAAAGAAATGTTCCTGATTCTACACATTATTCATAATTAAATTTTTTGAATCATCCAGGAAATGCGAGTCCTCGTTACATTAGATGCACAACATATTGCTTTCCTACCTCCTCTGATATGGCTAAGCAGTCTCAGATTCCACTTGCAGTTGTCATCAAACCATTGGCTGTGGTTCCCCAAAATGAGGTAAGAGGATCAAACGCCAACTCAGCAAATTATTGATAAGAGCTGAAACCATGTGAGCTCACTGACAAGCTGTGTAATATAATAGTTGTCAGATGATTCAACAAATCAGATGTTTTTATTTGGGCATACAGTATTTTTCTGTTTCTTTCAAACGGATATTCTCATCCCCATAGAAGGGAAATAACTGAACGGAAACAGAACACAGTTCACACCCAATAAGGACCCTGGCATTCACCTCACTCTACTCATGTCTTGCATTTCCTGTTCCTGAAGCCCCTCATTTACATATAGGTGGAACAAAAAACATAGCAGATGAAAATGGTCTTGAGAGAGGGGTAGACAAAGCTAAACAGCAGAATGTGAAAAATTTTATAGAAATTAAAAAAAATAAAAATAAAGGATAGTAGGAGAGGGAGATGGGGGCTGGAGAGAGTAAAAGAACAGAAGCAAGAAAGGAATGGAGATTCAGAAAGGTAGAGAAGAGTGGAGAGGAGTTACAGAAGGGTGAATCCAGAGATAGGTTTGAGAAAAGGAGGAAAGCATTTAAAGGAGAAGGAAATCCTGAGAAGAAGACTTTTATAGCAGATTAAATCAATTTTATATTTCAGTTGTGGCAATAATATAACAATGCTTATCATGTATGAATATTATTTCCAATTTACCTTGTTCTACTACACTCCTAGTACAAATAACCTAACATATACAAAGGGTGCTCAGAACACCACAAGTAGTATTGCTTTCAAGTACAATTCTGAAGTTCCATAATGAAACCACACAATTCAAACTTGATTATTATTCATCAAGGTAATAGATTCAACAGGTAAACACATGTTAACTGTAGTACAGAATAGAGAATAGTACTATTAATAGAAATAAGTATGCCCTAAGGGTTTAGGTTTTTGTTTTAATTCCATAAATATAATTTTAAGACTGTAACTGTACAAATTAAGTAGCAATTGACCTAGCAACTATCTGAGTCCTTGGGTCTTGTTTTATTTGGCCATGATGACGTGCCTTGAAACATTTTGCCATATAGCACAACCCGGGTTTTATCTTTCTGCAGCCACAGTCTATTGAGTTATGGATGTGACAAGAGCATTGTTTTGTAGAACAAAGATGTACGACAGTCAAGACTTATCGTACATGTCACCATGAGTACCTCTCAGTTATTCTCACATGAATGGAAGATAAGCTTGGATGGTGTAGCTGTATTTTCTTGGTTAAAGGGGAACTATCGTGAAAATTAAAATGTTATATTCGCTTCTGCATACTGAAATACAATCAATTAAATATTCTGTACCATTTCTGAGTTTATCTTCACTATTCCTCTCTCAGCATCTGTTTTTCCTCATTCTGTCTTCATTCAGTAGTTGGGTGTCAGATGAATGATCCAATATATTTTATATATTTTTTTGTCTCTCTACATGCAGAATTTGCACAAAAGGCAGCTATTTTCACTGAAATCAGTTATTTGAGTAAGCTCTTATACATCTGCTAGGAAAGGGAGCCCCATATATGATATATTGGATCATTCATCTGACACCCAACTGCTGCATGAAGACAGAATGAAGAGAAACAGATACTGAGAGAGGAATAGTGAATATAAACTTGATTATTTCAGAACCAATGCAGAATATATCATTGATTGTATTTAGAAAATGTCTTACTTCGGTATGAGGAAGCTTATATTAATTTTCATTTTCACCACAGTCCCCCTTTAAAAACAAGTCTTATTTTATTTGCTAAGTCATTACGGGCAGGCAAGGCACTTCTGAAAATACATACGTTTACTTTGGATATTTCCTTAAAGGGGTGGTTCACCTTCAAGTTAACTTTTAGTATATTGTAGAAGAGCCAATTCTAAGAAACTTTTCAATTGGTCTTCATTATTTATTTTTCATAGTTTTTTAATGATTTGTAATTTTGTTCTGTTTCTTTGCAGCTTTCAAATGGGGGTCACTGACACCATCTAAAAACAAATGCTCTGTAAGGCTACAAATGTAATGTTATTGCTACTTTTTATTACTTATCATTCTATTCAGCTCCTCTCCTATTCATATTCCAGTCTCTTATTCAAATCAATGCAGGTTTGCTAGGGTAATTTGTACCCTAGAAATCAAATTGCTGACACTGCAAACTAGAGAGCTGCTAAATAAAAATCTAAATAACTATAAAACCACAAACAATAAAAAATGAAAACCAATTGCAAATTGTCTCAGAATATCACTCTCTACATCATACTAAAAGTTAACTCAAAGATGAACGACCCCTTTAAAAGGGATACTTTTGAACAATGAGCACTTTTGAAATGTGACTTTATTTTCTATTGTTAGTGGTTTATATAATACTGGCAAGTTGTAGGCAGTTTTAGACTGCTAATACCAGGCTTTCAGCTCAGCTGCAGGTCAGAGTGCCTGATACCCAAATTGTCTAATTCCCTTTTCTATGCACTTTTTGTATCTACGTAGGTAACCCTAGGGTTGCTGACACTTTTGAGCCAAAAGCCTGCTATTAGCAGTCTAAAAATCTAAGTACCTCTGAAACTGCAAAAAATATAAATTGAAAGTAAATTACTCAAGTGCACAGCAAAGCAAGTGTGCATCATTTCATTCATGCAGCAGGTACTGTCTTTCAATGGTCAGAGAGGAGCCTGTTGGTAACAGCTTTACTCTGAAGTTTCCTTTGATTATTACGCTAATATTGATAATATTGTTTTAGTGCACGTTCGATTTTTACATTATTTATTTACATTATTTATATTGGCCTATTGATCATAAATTATTACTCTGGAGGAATGCTAGGGGTTATTACCACAACATCTTGAGCTCCATAGGTTGCCTGGTCCTGTACTATAGACTTAAAGGAGATTGAAAGCTACAGAGGCATTTTATTTCCAATAGATTAGCTGCAATAGTGCAAGCTAGAATGCTATATTTATTCTGTAGAATGTTTTACCATACCTGACTAAAAAGCTGTAGAAGCTCTCTGTTTTAGGATAACAGCTGCAGTATTAGCTTGGTGTGACATCACTTCCTGCCTGCGTCTCTTCCTGCTCACTAATAGCTCTGGGCTCAGATCACAGCAGAGAAGGGAGGAGGAGAAGAGGAGCAAACTGAGCATGCTCACGCCCAGGGCAAGGAGGTTTAAGCTCAAGGCAGGAGGTCTGATACAGAAGCCCATGCATACACAATAGAAGGAAAGAAATGCAGTGTTTCTTTTGACAGTACTGAGAGCAGGACTACTTTGAGGGTTTACTGGTATATTTAGGTGGACCTTTCTGATAAGGCTTACTTAGTTTTAACCTTTCTTTCTCCTTTAAAGGCAAAAAGCCAAACTGATGTAGCACAAGGGATGCTAATAATGAATGGGAGAGCTTGTTGTGCTGCAGAATTGTGTCCAATTAAATATCTGCTAGCGGATACTCTTACTTGAAATATGTATAAAGATTCTTTTCATCATAAATTACATTAAGGTATTAGGGCTTTTCTTTCAGGGTGTTCTGTGTGATGTTTCTGTTTTTTACTCAATCTCAGTTCAGCTTGTGCTGGTTAAAGTATAAAGCAGTTCTTTATTTTATTTTATTAGTACAACCTTGCTTTAATTAAGAAGAGGAAATTAAGCTTAATATAAACCTGAGGGTATAAGTTATTGAACTGGAACCTTCCATTGTACTAGCAATTTAGTTTTCTTTAGTTCTATTTAATGTATTGCCTCATTGTAAATGCCAGATAATAAATAGATGTGCTCAAGTGATACATTGTATTTGTTATTATGTCGGTTTGAAAAACGAACATATTGCTCTTCGACTTAAGTTTATTCTTCCACTTTTTTCTTCTTCAGTTTATTCTTAGCACTCTTCATTTTCTAAAATTCCTTCCTCCTACAGTTTTAGAGGTACAACAGCCAAACTCTCAACACTTCTTCATCCTATAGCGAAGCAGGTTGCTTGTGCTTTTCTAAGAGATCCCACCCTCTGTCTTTTTGAGACACTCTCATTTTCCATTGACTTTTACAGAGAAGATTTTCAAACTGCTGCCACAGTTTTGAAGCCACACTCACAAAACGTAAATCACATAGTCATGGGGTTCACCCCAAAGTGGGAGGAACCAAAAAATCTTTCAATAGGGAAATTTAAACTGCTGCCAATGTTAGAGCTTTGTGGCCACACTCGCCAAACTTGAATCACAGGTATGGGGTAAACCCAAATAACTAGGCCATATTGGTTAAATGCCCTAAAGTAGGAGGAGGCAACAACACCATTGACTGTGAATGAGGAAATTTCAATTGCTGCCAATTTTACAGCTTTGAGGCCACACTTACCGAATTGAATCACATCGTTGTGTGATGAACTCAAATGAAAAGATGATATTGTTTGGACACCCAAAAGTAGGAGGAGCCAACAGCAGCATTAACTTTGAATGGGGAATTTAAATTGCTGACACTTTTACAGCTTTGAGGCTACACTCACCGAACTTGAATTATATAGTCATGGGGTCAACAGGAATGAAAAGGCAATATTGGTTGGATGCCATAAAGTGGGTGGAACCAACAACACCATTTACTTTAAATGGGGAATTGAATATATATATATATATATATATATATATCTCAACATTAATTTAGTCTAACGAATGAGGAACAGATAACATTTTCAAAGCTGTTCATAAGTTGTGTTTTTTTTTGCTGATCTCTAAGGAAATAGTAGAGGAAAATGCCATTAAGTCTTCTAGGGTTTTTGTCATCCTGTTTTCCATTTTCATTATGGCCAGCAAAATCCAAGGTGTGCTTTAAACCAGGATACTACTGGAGGCAGTAGAGTGGTTATAATGTATTCGGGAGCAATTATGCATGAATGTTTAAGAGGAGACAGCTATACTTTCCTCTCACTCAGCACCTAAGGATTTTGTAATATATATATATATATATATATAGAGAGAGAGCGGAATGAGTTGGAACACAGGCTTTGACAAATTATCCACATATTTCATGCAAATAAACATTGATGGTGAAGAACATAACTTACAATGGAAAAAAAAAATATAACAAGAAAACAACTTTTTCCTAATAATAACTGAAACAATATTAAAGTACAATCTTCACATAACTAGCAATTACTTTATATTATATTATATATATATATATATATATATATATGTATACATTAACTACCATATCACTGAGGTCTTCATGAAGGTATTAATGCTACTTTCAGCTGTATGCTAACATTTCACTACACTATGCAGCTTCTTTAGCAATTCTTATTTACAGTTTTGTTTAGAAGCCTCTGCAGTGGTTATAATAATGTAAATTCAAAAAGGCCCTTATGGCATTGTAAGTGCTACCAGATTAGAGATGCACTTGAAATCTTGAACTCCAGAAACACTTTCTGTTTGCTATATTTTGATTATTTAAATAGAAACGCATGACAATTACTACACTGGTGGACAGCATTATTCACTATTTTGTGCTTTGATTTTAAGTCACATAACACAGTACATCTCTTCAGAAATCACTTAAAAAAAATGTAAAATCAGTTTAATAAATGGAGAGAAAACCATGCTCTCAGGCAAATCTCATATGGCTATTCTCATTCTTGCCAAGATGACAATGTTTTGAACAAAGCTGGCTGTATTGCCTTAAAATTGATACGTTTTATTGCTTCCATATATTAACATGTATTCATATTGATTTGTAACTGATGCAAATTTCAATTCTTGACACTTACTTGGATTATCAAGTTGCGGTATGCAGAGATAGAAATCGCATCCAACTTTGCAAATAAGTGGTTACGATACTTAAATACTGTACCTCTTTAAGTACTTTGCTAGATCACTTAAGAGTATAGAAAGCACTCTCACTCAATTGCTTTGATGCTTGTTATTAGGCTTAAGAACAGTAAAGATTGTAAAATGAGAGAAGGGATTAACAGAAACCAGATGAATTGGTAGCAAAATAAAAATGTAAGTGAAAATTATACAAATATGTTCAGATAAAAGCAGGAAAAGAAAACAAAGCGTAGGCATGTTAGCTGCTATATGTCAGGGCAAAATATAAAAAAAAATTGATCTACCAACTTTATTCAGAACAATTTCACAGTTTATCAAAATGTGGAAATGTTTTCTTGTTTGTCTGACATTTAAGATAAACAGTATGGCCACTAAACCATGAATGTGATATGGTCGTACTTCTTTTGAGGCATCCATACTGCCCAAGCAGTTAACATTTAGAGACGTTGTTAAGTCCTTCCAAATGTAAATTATTTGGAATCACTTTACAAAGTTTAGACGGTTTCCATTATGGACATATAGATGTAGACTTTTTTTTTTTCAACAATTGAAATACAAATATGGCCACAAGTATCCAGACCCTAAGAGGCATATTTAGCAACATTGGAGACAAATACCACTGGTGAAGTTGCCCATAGGAAGCAATCAGATCTTTAGGTGACTGTTCACATATAATTGCTGATTGGTTACTATGAGCAACATCACTGTTGATGTTTGTCTCCAGTGTTATTAAATATACCCCTAATTCTAGAATTGCAAGGCCTAAGTTGAAACACTTACTGCTGAGTTCTAAACAGTATTAGCACAAGGAGCCTGGTCTGCATCCTTTAATAACATCAAACAGCCTGCTTGCCTGATAACCATGAGAAGAATAATCAGTACGGTAACAGTAAACAGTTTAAAACAATATATTTTAAATTTTGAAATGCTTGCCGCCATACAACGGTACATTTTCTTTGTATGGATATATTATTTAAAATTTTTCCTTTTTTGTCTTCTAGACACCTATTTATCTTGTAAACCATGGAGAGGCCGGGCCAATGCGATGTAACCGGTGCAAGGCTTATATGTGCCCATTTATGCAGTTTATAGAAGGAGGAAGAAGATATCATTGCGGATTTTGCAGCTGTGTCAATGACGGTATATTAAACACATATACATATAATTTAAATTTTTCGGCAGCATCATGCTGGCTTTCTTGTGGACTATTGAAGTCAATGCTTCAAAAACATCTTAATCATTCTCTTATTGCACATTTTGTTCAGAGAAACAGTGTACTATCTCAGTAATCCTTTCTAATTAAGGTGAAATAGCTTTGCACATATTCAGTCAGCCCTTCTGTGTTTTCCAGCATAGTTTCCTTGTCACAACAGTGTGGCTGAAGGCAAGAATTTTTAGGGCACTACGAGCCCACACAAGTATCCACTAAAGTCAATGGGGCAGATTCACTAAAGGCGAATTGTTACTAGCAACCGCTCCACACACTTCGCACCACTTTGCCAGACAAAAAAAAAAAAAATAATGTTCCATGGCCTTCAAATGTCTGGGGAAAAATGTTAACCCTAAAAAGTTTAATAGGACTTTTGCAGGCAATCCCGCAAAAATAAAAAAAGGAAAAGTTGCCAGCGTTTTTACATATTAAATGCATTTCCGGCAGTTCACCTGGTCTAAGATGACAAAGTCAACTCTGCCGAAAGAGGTAATATTCAGTAAAATCCGCACTTTACTGAATTTGCAGAGTAGCGACTGCTTACCAGAGTTACCTGGCGATAGAGTGTGAATGAATGCTAGTGATGCTCCCGTTTGTAAGCGAATTGTCGCCTACACCTGTTAGTAAATTATCGATGTCGCTAGCATTAGCCACTTTAGTAAATCTACCCCAATGAGTTATCCAAGGCTAGCAGTGGGCATATGGCAACAGTCAAAGTAGTGGCAATGCTCTATTAGACATTAAACACAGAAGACAACATAATCTCAAACAATTACAATGAAAAAATTGATCACCATTTCATGCAAA
>CM044432.1:57739381-57753187 GCA_024363595.1 Xenopus borealis | reverse complement strand
AGATTTTGTCATTCAAAGCAAAAACTTTTTTACATTTCACCATGGACAAACGTATTGTGAGATTTGCAGAGTTCAGCTTTAATGCCCATTGCATTTTTTAACCTTCAGGTAAGACAGTCTGGTGAGTGAATGGGATCTATAGATGCTCCTTTTTAGCATGTGTATATGGCACAGGGAAACCCTTTATTTCAAGTCATTGGTTGGGTAAACCAGTGAACATTATTTGACAGAATTTAGACACCAACTTGAATACGCATGCATAGAAGGGGACACTGATTTTCTTATGCCATAACACATAAATAATAGTGATTTTTTAATTTTCTTACCTTTAGTAGTGGCAGGTATACCTTGATAATTCAATTTGCTAAGATTATAAATCCTGTGATTGAAGTATGTTCACATATGGTAAATGAAAAACATAGGAAACAGAGAATGGATAATTCAGAAAGGTACTGACTGTATTAAAAGTGGTCTTTTAGCTGCTGTGCTTTTTATATAAATCATATGACTGCTCTCTCTGTGAAGTTCTTTTTTTATAAATATATTTTATCAATGTCAAAAATGACAACACATTGATTAAACAAACTAGGATTTACAGTGATGTTTTTGCCATGTTACATTAACCATGTTTTTTGGATCAAAATAATCCTAAAACTATTTACACTTTCTTGATTTAAAAAGCCACTGTTTCTTGCCAAGGAAAGAAAAGCTATTCTTTGCAGCAGTCGCTTGGAACTCATGTCATATATCCTAGTTAAAACACTTTTTTAGGGAAAGGGCAACATGAACAGGGAAATCCAAGTGAATTCTACAGTGTAGCAGAACTTGTTCTGACATAAAGAAAACTTGGGATTCATCCAAAATAGCAGAAACACTCACTTGTGAGTCACATAAAGTGATTCTTGAACAAATATGGCATGGTATCTTCACTGAAAATGGGCTTGTCACAGCAAGATTAATGGATATTGTAACCATGAAATCCATGGGCACATGTACTTTATTAAAACAAGGATTTTATTTCAAATTTCCATCTTCCCACCCTTTGTGATTTTTTTATTATCTGGAAACATTGAGTAAGACATATTTTGTTTATTATACAATAGCAACTCTTTCTATGAAGGATTGGGACCTTAGATAGCTTTTACAACCCTGACTGATTTTACTTTGGTGCTCAAACAACTGCTGAGTTCAAACACCTTTAATGGACATTTGATGACAAATATATATTTTTTTTCTTCAGGTGTTTCTAAACACATTTTCCAAATGAAAGCAAATTAACTGGAGAGCTCTCTCGCTCATGGTCAGTGTCAGCGGGCCTAACCTATAGTAAATGAAACACAAACATTTTTAGTTCTTTGTTGCAGCTCGTTTTGGCACTTCCATAGCAAGCATTTAAAATAAATAAAACATTTATTATTAGTATTAATTTGTCCAGTAAGCTAACTTAAGTCCTTTATACACAAATATTAGTCAGAAACTTTGCCTCCAACCTTTCTAACCCAGAGGCTTTTGTCTCTATAATTTCTTTGTTTTCTACTTTTTTGTTTTGTTTGTAAAATGAATTCTGGTTTATATTTCCATAGTGCCACCATTTTACTTTCAACATCTGGACCATATTGGCAGAAGGGTTGACCACTATGAAAGACCAGAGCTCTCTCTCGGATCTTACGAATATGTTGCTACATTGGATTATTGCAGAGTACGTCAATTAAGGTTTTTCATATAGTGTTGATTTTAACCAATGCTGTTTCCAGCCCTATGCTCAGCTATAGGACAATAATATCTTAATTACACCAAATTTGCTTACGATTACAGTTGATAATGTTATACAAGACACAACAAGAAATAATCAAGACAGCAAATTCATAAAATTTACATACAATGATACATTTAATATTTGCTATCACTATGTTTATTTAACACTGACTTTCTCTTTTTTCCTAGAAAAACAAGCCTCCAAATCCACCAGCATTCATCTTCATGATAGATGTTTCCTACAATAATATAAAGAACGGTGTTGTCCGGTTAATATGTGAGGAGTTGAAAGTTCTATTGGAGAAGCTTCCAAGGTGAACTTTGTCATTTTCTTTCAAACATATTTCATGCCATTAATATTCAATTCAATAAGTATTTCTGCTCCCTTTATTATTGCAAATAACATGGTATTCTAGGAGAATTTGCAAAGATTATTTTTAATTATACACATATTCTGTATGTACAGGTGAAGTTTTAACTTCTATTTACGCACTCCCACCCCCTGATTTTAATCACTTACCTGATACCCAGGGTTGATGCTCCTGGTAGCAGAAAACAGTACCGACCCAGGGTATTTCTGTGCGAGATCTGTGTAGCAGATCCTGTTCACAGCAGCCATGTTGTCTCCTTCGGTCTTCTTCCTGCAGTGAGCGGCGTTTTAAACGCATTTCGATGCAAACGCAGTAGATCTGCACAGGAAGCTCACTCCAACTGCGCATGCGACGAAAATGCTGGTCAGTACAAGAGGGAGACCGAAGGAGACAAGATGGCTGCTGTGAACTCCGCTGGACAGGACCTGCATGGAGAGTTAAGTAGAAAGTTAGGGGCATTTGCCCAGGGTACCAGGTAGGCTGAGGGGGAGGAGGGGGGGCTATTTAGGGTAGGGGTGAAGGGGATACAAATGACAGGGCTTGGTTCTCCTCTAAAGAAAGAAGTGGAAGAGGATCTATCCTTGGTGCACACACAGGTACCCTTGGCTGGTGCAATTTTCTGATAACAGGAGCACTGCTTTGGGGTATCAGTTAAAAGACAACCAAAGTTAAACTAAAGAAGTAGGCTAGAAATGTTGTACATTATGTTTTGGGATTCTGTACCAGCCCCAGACAACCAAAGACATTTAACAGTAAAGATCTGTGTTTCCAAAGATGGATTCTCGGGGCAGCTTGAGCTCGTCCCCACTAAGCATCCTCCTTCAGCAAATAATTTGAGCACTGACTCTGTCTGCAAGTGAGTGAAGGTTGAGTTTCAGAGAGAGTGCACAGATTAGCGAGCAGAATATATATTATATTTAAGTAACAGTATTATGTAGGGTTGTCACCTTTTAAAAAAAAAAAAAAGTTACTGGCTACTGTTGGGGGGCGGGAACAGATAAATTTAAAGTGAAGGGCCGAGGGTTTTTGTTAAGGGTATTACAAATTACCGGCAACTACATTGCTAGGCCGGTAAAATACCGGCTGGGTGGCAACCCTAGTATTATGTGCCATGAGACCCCCTAACAGTATGGAGACCCTTGAAAACCTTATAATTTTCAAAAGTACACATTCAGACAAATCTAAAATGGGTAAATATGTCTTTCTACTGCAAACTACCGAACCAAAGAGCCAGAATCCACAAATCCAAAAAGAAAAATCAGGCAACAGAATAGGACAGCTATGAGCAGACTGGAAACAGACACACAAGCAGGGAGATGGGAGGGGTTTACCAAGCTACAGCACAGCTCAGCCTGTCAGTCAGTGCTGTGACCATTTCCTGTGAGAGAACGAACAGACACTCCCATCTCTCATTTCAGCCTACCTTCTGACCTGAGAGGTTCTCATTGCAGCTCTGATGTAATGACACTTTTAGCAGGTAAAATGCATTCAAAACATTTTTATTTCTGCATCATTGCATTGTTTGAGGAAAGATTAATCATGTATCTGAGTATGAAGGTTATGCAATACGTCCCCTTCAATAGGGATGCACCGAATCTACTATTTTGGATTTGGCCGAACCCCCGAATCAACTGCGAAATATTTGGCCGAATACCGAACTGAATCCGAACCCCAATTTGCATGTGCAAATTAGTTAGAGGAAGGGCAAAAGCCAGCCTCGCACGGTTAGACCAGGCACAAGGATTCGTCCGAATTCTGCTGAAAATGGCCGAATACCAACCGAATCCTGGAGTCGGTGCATCCCTACCCTTTAATGAATGTTCTTTTCCCTTTCCAGCTTGCAGCTGAAACCATTACATGTACAAAGAAGTTCATGATAATTCATATAACTGACACGCTATTTGTATATAAGCTTTGAAGAATTAAGTACTATTTTGTTTATTACTAAAAAAAAATGTTAATTTAGTATAATACAGTATTTATATGGCAATTCTTACAAATGAGCACCATCTTTTGTTTAACAGCCAGTATAGCAATGAATGTTTAGAAATGTATGTGCATAATGAGGTGTCCTGGAACAGATGAACTAAACAGAGAAATAGCAATTCTAGTAATGTATGAAAGTCATTTGGCAACAGATGATATCATGAACAGTTTAAAAGTTCAGCAGTTACACATCTTGCTTAGCTTCAGATTGTACGCTTAATGAAAAAGTCACTGAGATCAATTTTACACACGGTGCTTTTCCTTGGACAACTAATCTCCCCGAACTGCCTCCCTATAATGCCGGCTAGAATGTAAATCGCCAGCGGGATGGCACTTGGAGTGCTTAGTTTTCTGAAGTCGCCTGAAGTTTCCTCATGAGGCAATTTCGGGCGACTTTGGAAAATGAAGTGCTGTGAGTGCCATCCCGCTGGCAATTTAGATTCTACCCAGTGGGGAGGCAGATTGGGAGATTATTCGCCTGTGTGTCTCTACATGGAAATTGCCATTTTAAGGGTCTTATTATACATAAGTGTTACAACCATCCTGCTTATCACAGGCTTTTTTCATAAACCATTCTTCAGTGTAGAGACACACAGTGCTATTAGGGGGATATTGCCCGAGCAAGAGGCAATTTGCCACCAGGCAACTAATCTCCCCCAAATAACACTGTGTGTCTCTACCCTAAGGGGGGTAATCATGTAAATAGGACCTCAGTGATGGAGCAACACAACTTTTGTTGCATAAACTCTTTATTCCCAATTGAACCGTGTTGTGTTTTAACTTTTGCTTCCAACTGTTGACACAATGCAGTAAAAGTTAGATTTTGTGCAGCCACGATTTTAGTTCCCACATGATTTGGATTTTTTGTGATTAACAGAATGACAATAGGGTTAGCTCTCTTCCAGGCTATACTATTATTGAATTGTCATTCTGTTAGAGAGCTAACCCTATCTGCAAGTATTGCATCATTTTACTCTTTTATCTTGACATGGCATTCCTCTCCCAAAAATGATGTATTTTGTAACTTTTGACTTAGCATGTGGCTCTAAATTAAATACTACAGTAGTTTGTCCTAAACAGAGGACCAAAGTGCCATAGCAGAACTGTCATTTTACATAACTCAGACAGACAAGATTATGATTGGTTTGCATGTATGCTATATTAAAAATGTACCCCTTTTAATCATTTAACTCATTACCTCTCCATAAACCTTTATATATATACACACACACACACACACACGATTGGTTTGCATGTATGCTATATAAAAAATGTACCACAAAGTTTATTTCTTATAATGGCTTTATCTGGATTTTTCAAGTAAAAAACCATAAATCAGTGAGCGTAATATGCATAGAGAGGTTTGTTCAGAGTACACTATTAGGAGCCCCAACTCTAAATGTAAAATAGATTTTGGAAACATTTGAAAGATTTAGACCTCTCAAGTTGATGTATATTTCTTCAGGGATGTTGTGGTTTATGTGAGCAAGATCAACCAGATGTTATCTTCCATGGTATTAATGTCATACATGTTTACATTCCAGCTTCATGATGAATCTATTAGTTTCACACGCTTTCCCTTACAATCCCGGATCTGTTTGGGCACTTGGAAATTTCTGTTGAGAAATCTTACAAAAGTATTTGACAAATTAAACCTTTTTATGTTACTGCTGACAGAAAAACAAATCTTTGTCACTAACATTTGGCCAGGTTCACTATATGCTTTGCCACATGGAAAAATTCTTAAATATATTTATGAAAGCCATTACACTTAGAATAAAATGGAATTCTATCATGGGTACATATATTTGGATGTCTCAGTTTAAGGGGTACATTTACTAAGGGTCGAATTAAAACCCTTCGAATATGAATTTGAGGGGTTTTAACGCAATTCGAATGATCGAATATCAAAAATTCGATCGACCGATAAAATCGTTCGAATCTTTTGATTCAAACTATTTTAACCATTCGATCAAATTTTCTTTATTCGATCAAAAAAAACTGGTAAAATCCTATGGGATCTTCCCATAGGTATATATAGCAATTCGCTAGGTTTTATCTGCTGAATTGTTATATCAATTGTTATCGAATACGAATTTTCGAATTTGGCCAATTCGAATTGAATTTAGGGCTATTCGATAGTAAAATAAGCCCAAAATACAGTAAATTCGAATTTCAAATTTTTTTAATTTGAATTGGATTCTAATTTTCACTTCAAATCAATTCAAACCTCAGTAAATGTGCCTCTAAGTGTATATTTTTAACTATACATTATCAGAATTATCTGAAATTCTAATATCATACGGTAATATCATACTCTAATTAGGTCATGTATATTAATGCATCACAATTTCTCAGACTTACCTATAGTAAATGTTTTTCTTTTTGTCTACAGAGAGGAGAATGCAGAATCATCTGCAATTAGGGTTGGATTTGTCACATATAACAAGGTTCTACACTTTTACAATGTCAACAGTAACCTGGCCCAACCTCAGATGATGGTGGTTACAGACACGGCTGAGGTTTTTCTTCCTCTGTTGGATGGATTTCTAGTCAACTTTATGGAATCAAAATCCGTTATTAACAAGTAATGTTATTTTAAATTGAATCACATTTCATTATAAAAAAGTATAAAAAAGTAAGTGATGCAGAAGAGTAATTAATAGAGTAATAAGAACACATGCCTATGAATATCTGCATGATTTTCGAGTGTCTATGTACAGTAGTACATAGTATCTGAATTAAAATGTTGGGGATCATCTAGATCAGTGATGTCCAACTTATGTGTATGTGAAAAAAGTTGTCATATTAAGACATTCTTAAATGCATATCCGCCTCCCTGTGGATAACACAGCACCCCCCCAGCACATTATTATACACCTCAGGTGCCCCTAATAATATTTTTCAAATGCTAATAAACCCACAGGCTTATGTTTTACAGGCAGAGTATGGCACACACTGGAACCATAGGGAAGGCAGAGTATGGCACACACAGGGAGAATAATGCACATCCATGGAGAATAGGGCAGGCAGAATAATGCACACCCAATGAGAATAGGGCAGGTATAGTATGGCTCACTCAGGGAACATAAGGCAGGCAAAGTATGGCACACACATGGAGCATAGGGAAGGCAGAGTATGGCTCACAGAATGCTATAAGGTCATCTGTTAGACATTTCTAGTAATAAGAGTTACAAAAATGTCCTCAGGTCTATTTAATTAAAAGCAGCCAATTATTATGCAGCATTAACTGGTCACATCATTGATAGCAAACATATGATTGGATGCTATACATGTCTAGACCTGTAGCAAACACTTGAACCTTTAATACAATATCCCAAATTCTTATTCCCAGTTTTCTCTAATTTAGGATGTTTGTGTTGTTAAATATCTGAATTATATGCTGTATAGTCCTCTTGATTTGTTGGGTAACCACTGATTTGTCCAATTCTCACCAAAAATAAGCAGAATGTTTGTACTTTAATAGCAGCTGAGATGTCACAGACTAGCTATTACTGAATAATCAATTGAAATATGCTTTTTATATCAAATATAGCTTTTTTATATGTTAATAGTGAATAGATTAAATATTATTGGTTGAATCTGTGTGCTTGCCCTTATAATCATTGCTTTGCTTAAATGAGTACTAAAACTTAACTAAAGAAGTAGGCTAGAAATGTCGTGCATTATGTTTTGGACTTCTGTACCAGCCCAATGCAACCACAGCCCTTTAACAAGGATGATAAGTACCTCCAAATATGCCCTAGTGGCTCCCCATCCTATTTTCTACTGATTCACCACACATGCTCTGTGTTGATGTCACTTACTGAGCCTAGATAATTACTACATGACACCAGTGCAAATAGCATGATAATTTAATAGCATGATAATTTAATAATCAACCTTGTAGCATCGGCCTATATTACAGGTCAACCTCATGTTTTAGTTCTTAAATTGGAACAACCACTACTAGGCTTAGCTTCTCAACAGCTGCTCAGAGCCCACTGAGCATATGAGTGTTGCAGGCACTTTCCAAGATCGTGACCCCCCTGTAACAAGTTTGAAGTCCTGGATCATTGCTGCTATTGAGAATCTGAAACTCTAGGCTGGTGCAATAGGTTCAGTATAAAAAATATGGCATTTTTAGCCACATTCATTTTTAGGGTTTAGTTCTCCTTTAACATTTTGTCCCACCCTAAACCAATTTCTTTCTCATGCAGTTTATTGAGTCAGATTCCAGAGATGTTTGCTGATACCCAGGAAAGTGAAACAGTCTTTGCTCCTGTCATTCAGGCTGGCATGGAGGCACTAAAGGTTAGAATTATACAGTATTTCTATATGTTGCTGTATTTATTTCTACTATATTAAGCAGGTGCAATAATATTAAAATCTATATATATTATATGTGTATGTGTGTGTAATTGAGCAGTGTGCATAAGATTCAGCAGGAATTTGCTTGAGTTTGTACTTCATTTTGTACAGTCTAGATTAGCATGTGTATTTGTACAGGCTGAATTCTAGTGCTTAGTAAAGTAGCAAATATACAATGTATGTGGGGCCCTCAGTCTTAAAAGGTTTGTAAACCTAACTGTAATGCTGCCCCACAGTACCCCCTAGTTTCCTATACAAGTTACTGAAAACCATAATTATAGATGCAAGAACATTCACCAATTAGATTTCTACTGATTAAAAACTTCATTATAAATGCAAGACAACTGACAAATAAGAATTCTGATTCGCAGCACCATGTGAGGCATCTTTCTGTTGTCTTGCATATAGAGATAATTATGTAATTTTATTTTGTCATTCTATTACACTGAAATCAGACATGGGCATAAAGGACAGACTTGTTCAGTGCTGGGAAACAGTTCATAAAGCTTAAAGGAACAAAGAACAGGTAAACATATTGATACAGATCTGCTAGCAGATTTTTTGCATTTTAATGCAGCCGCTGGCTGTGGAGATTTGGGGAAAAGTTTTTGAAAAGATTTATTGCGCAACATTGCTTTAAGAATACAATCCTATTCTTGGTGGACTACAGCTCCCAGCATGCCTCAGCCTTCAGTATATGTTACATTATTCTGGGATTTGTAGTACAGCAACAATTGAGTAAAGTTTGGTTGATCAGTTCAGTGCAGCAGGGTTTGCTGACCCTTCATGAGTTTATTATCATAATCAGCAATTATTTATATACTGGCAGCAAGCTGTGTAATGAAATACAAAGAATGTCACATTGTACATTATTTACTGTAATTATTGTGGCCCTGATATGGTGAACCTTAATTTTTTTTATCCAAAACAGGCATCGGAATGTGTGGGCAAGCTTTTTATCTTTCAGTCATCCCTACCAACTGCAGAGGCACCTGGGAAGTTAAGGAACAGAGATGACAGGAAGCTAACAAATACTGAGAAAGAAAAGGTACTGATCAAGAGCAGAGCAGTGTAATCAACCATCTTTTAATTTAAACAACTTACCAGAACAGTATATACAGTGGATCTATATCTGTATATAGAATCATTATAAAGTCATTATATAGGTAGTGAGAAAATAAAACCTGAAACTAGCACATTGCTAATCTGTAATGGAAATGATTTCTGGTAAATAGATACTCATAATGTGCCAGATATGAGGGGAGCAAATAATCATTGCATGTATTTGTGAGTCTTACAATATGTTGATTTGATTAGGCTGAATCACAGAATGTAATTGGTAGCTGTGGCCCACAGTTCATCATTGTACAGCACCCATTGGCTTATGTAAATTAGTTCATCTGTGCTCATTCAGAGATATTCAGAGATATAGGGAAATTCTACAGGATCCCTGAATTAAGGATATCCATGGCTTTTTCGTGAAACATTAAAAGCTTCTTTATTTATTGTTAAATTAATCGCATGTCAGCTTTGATGCAGGGCACATAGTCTTTACTACTGACCCGTTTCGTACCTCATGGTACTCAGAAGTAACAATAAATAAAGAAAAAAGAAACTTTGTCTGTGTTATCCCAGGTGCAATTACATTATAGCGATCATCAACTGATTGAGTGGTCAGATTTTCACACAAATATCAATAGCAGTTTCCTTGCACATGCCATGCTTAAAATTCTGGGTCAGAAATTAAAAATCTCTTGCTAATGGCTTTGGTTTGAATGGGATTTTGAAAGACAAAATATTGGGCCTGAACACAAGGTTCGGCATAACGTGTATATCTTGTCTCTTCACAGACCCTTTTCATGCCCCAGAGTAGTCTTTATGAAAACCTTGCCAAGGAATGTGTGGCCAATGGATGCTGTGTTGATCTGTTCCTTTTTCCTAACCAGTATGTGGATGTAGCCTCCATGGGAATTGTGACAATGCAAACAGGAGGCACCCTTTATAAATACAGTCAATTTCAGGTAAGGGAATTCTTGGACGCACAAGTTACTTCATTATGGAATGCATAGGGACCTATGTAAGTTTTCCGGAGAGGGCTGCATCAGTGGGCTATGGGACTATGGATTTTTTTACCTGCCTGATACATATCTACGTAATTCTGGGCAGATATCAATTGGGTAGGCCATTAGTTTGACCATTGCATAGACCAACAGAGATGATCTGGAGGTGTTGAACAACTAAAATCAGTCTTTGTATGGACAATTTCAGGCCCAAAATCATGCCATCATTTAACACTTGGTTGGTTGCAAGTTGGCTTCACATAACTAATTAAGTCAATGGGACAACTCAAGGTAGCAAAAAAGTGCTTACATTTTGTTTTAAAAATACCCATGTGTCTGTTCTCATGCAATGTTAACAATAATTAACAGCAATCCATAGTACTATTGTAGGCTTGTAGGATTTTGTGAACAAAATTTTTAAAGTTACTCGGAATCTGCATGGAGGATTTGTTGCATTTCAGTGCCATCTGCTGGGGACAGTGCTTCATTTTCTGATTTTTTTTTTATCTTACATTTTCAGGTACACACAGATGGTCAGCAATTCGTAAGTGATCTTAGGAAAGAAATTGAAAAACGAATAGGATTTGATGCAATCATGAGAGTTCGCACTAGCACAGGTAAACTGAAAAAAAGTGGGCAATATGTGAGATACCACCTTTCTATAACTTTGTACCTTTTCCAAAAATAAATAGAATCAATATAGACTTTTCAGGAGCTTACATTTTCTTTCATGTCATGCAGCCAAAGTTCTGGTAAGATAACTCTGACACAGTCTAGTATCTTTGAAAATAAGTAATACATGCATGTCACAGTTATGTTGTTTGGTCTCCTTAGGTTTCAGGGCTACAGATTTCTTCGGAGGAATCTACATGAGCAATACTTCTGATGTAGAAATGGCTGGTGTGGATTGTGACAAGGCAGTCACTGTGGAGTTTAAGCATGATGATAAACTCAATGAGGACACTGGAGCATTAATACAGGTATATTTACATTAATACCTTACAGCTTGTCTATAATAACTATATGTAGAAACTGTTTGCAAGTGTGTACATATGTTAGAGAAACAAAGTCACTTATTCACCTTTGTCGGAAAAGAAATTTATAACTAAACAGAAATCAACATCCTTAACCTTCCAAGGTATAACAAACAATAAGGTATTATGAACCCTAAACAGTATCAGAAATTATATGAATTTGATTTAATTTGCCTTTTTCCATCAATGAGGCAATTGTATATTATAATTCTTATACATTCTGTATCTAAATTAGGAATATATCCTGCCTCTTTGGGTCTGGGAGCAGTTAGTAGTACAGATGGTTGAACCTGCAAGGCATTTGCAGCCTAAAGCAATTACTGTATGTAAGCCCCTTTTAAATAAGTATGGGGATGTGTTAGATAAACCAAGACAGGATGGTAACAATTTCACATATTTAAGGAGACTGACATTGTATACACATTTAGAAAAAACAAACCATATGGTACATTGGACCTCAAAATCCAAGGTGCATATGCACAGAAAAGTTGCTCAGCTTCCAAACACTTTTTTCAATTCAGTTGTTTTCAGAATGTTCACCATACATACCATACATACTATACATACTTTTTTCAGTTGCTTTCCATCTTTTATTTTTTACAGTTTTCCAAAAAGTTTGAAATTTTATGATCCTGGTGTCTTAGTCTGGCCGCTCAGTGATCCCGGAGCATTCTGAACCGTTACAATTTGTAGTTGATACATTTCTCAGCCATATTTGTGGAATATTAGCAACTATTGAATCAATTCTAACAGTTGCCTTTAAAGGGGAACTCTGGCTTCCAAACCAAAATTTGATAAAGAGGCCCACATAACACAGAAACCCCTAATATACCAATCACAGAAACCTACAAATACAATTTTTTATGCTGAAATCCAGCTAACAGTTCTTCTCTTTCTGCATCATTTGAAAGTATGGATGGACTAAAACACTGATATTACAAATTGTAGCAGCTCTGCCACAGCTTACAGTCAGCATGCAGGAACTACATAACCCACAATGCATTTCAAAGGGATTTTCCTTCCCTTATTAAAATCACATGTCCAGGGAATTGTGGGGTTTGGAGGATGCAGGCTGAGGACAGCTGACTGCTGATACAAAGTGACAGTAGTCAGCCAGCTCAGCAAAGTAGTCAGAAACATCAGCAGGTCGCTAGGCTTAGGGAACTGTCAGAAACCATTGAAAATCATGAAAAATCTGCATATTTTTTAATTGATATGTATTGCAAAGTTGCTTGAAATTATGTTTAATTTGCAAAAAGCTTTATCTGCGACACCCCCTCCCAGAGCTGCTTTAGAAGGTGAAAAATTAAACCTTACATTTTAGTATTTAAAGGTAATTGTAAAAAGCCTTTATTTCCAGTTTATCTGAAATCAATTGAACTGAAAAAGGTTTTCAAAGGTGAACAACCCCTTTAAGTCATATTTTACTAATTGGAACTCTACAAGAAAGTAAATTACATACAGCCATTTTTTTTTTGCCAAACACATCAAATTTGGCACTATAGTGAATAGCTGGATAGCTACAATGTCCTGGGTTTAACACTGAAAACTCTGCTAACATTTTACATTACCCATTTGCTGTTTATTAAAAATTGATCCAGTTCATGCTTTAGATAAAGTAGACATTACAGATAAGTACACATAGGTTTATTATTCAATAAGCAAAAGCCTACTTGTCCTATACATTTCCAAGAGGGGAAGTCTCCTCCCATTGCTTTTGCCAAAGAGTAAATTATATTTGGCCTGCAACATGGGCTGGTGAGTTAGAAGCTGGTGAGCATAGAATTGCACCTGGGCAGTGAGAGCTGCAGCCATGTGAAGATGAAACAGCCGCTGTGTTTAATGCCTCTGTTTTGCAGTTATTCTGTGGACAGGCAAAAATATACTACAAAGCCAATTCATTCTAACTAGCTTATAGTTTTAGTGTAATCATTTACATTAAAGAAACACATTTTTCATGACACATAATATTAATCTGCAGGAGGATTACTGCTTACTGATCTGAGCTACTTGTGGTCTACTACAGCATGTGAGTGGCATGAAACCTACATGCAAATGTGACAGAAGTGTGTGCATAAAACAAGACCTCAGTTTGAGTAGATGAAACTCGTTTTGGGGCATTGTTCCTTTAAATTATGTAATGACTGGCATTATAGTACTAATACTACCTGCCTTTTTAGTACTTTTGCTATACAAGTAGCTGTTTTTGTAATGTAAGGTTGGTGTATT
>CM044432.1:57717583-57732046 GCA_024363595.1 Xenopus borealis | reverse complement strand
CAACCGTGTTTAGATTGTACTGGTCAGATTGTTAATATGTGTTTGATTTTGGATTTGATTGGTGCCCTTTAATGCTGCTTGCTCACGTTGCACATGCTTTTTTCATGGGCACAGTTGTGGCTATAAATTGCAGGGTAGGTCACTTCTGGTGGACCAATGTGCATGATGTTAATAATGGCATTAGTGATTGATTAACTTGCTGCTTAAGTTGGTTGCAGCTAATAAAATGGCTAGCGAATGTTCTTATTACTGCTGTGCGCATCAGAAGAGACACCACCCCCTTAAAAAATGTTAGCCATAATTTATGTGCTCATAAATGAGCCCCACTGACAGGTAGCATCTGGATGATGTAATTTGTGCAACATCACCTTGCATCATCTTGTTTCACATGTCTCTACGTATTTATACGTATTATATTTATAAAGTGTGTTTATTATGCATGTTCTGGAATCATTCAAAACACCCCCTGGATTTTTTTAAATCATTCATATAGCTAAAAATTGATGTTTGATATTAGCAGATACAGTATTACTGCATTTATATGTTAATGTTTTCATTTTGCATCTAGCACACTATGGATTTAAAGAACGATTCCATCCCCACACCACTGCGCTGCTCTGAGGAACGCCTATCTGAGGGTGGGATATTCCTGCTGGCCAATGGCATAAATATGTACCTGTGGCTGGGTTTGAATTCCCTTCCAGAGCTCATCCAAGGGATTTTTAATGTGCCTTCCTTTGCACATATCACACCAGAAGCTGTAAGTTGCTCCCATTTTCACTATGTGCTAGCTGGCTTGAAGTAGCATAATTCAATATACAATATATTATGATTTAAAATTTGGGATTTAATTTAAATTTTTCATACAGGGATTGTCTTAGAATGTCTGTCTGTGGGAAAGTCTACACATACTAACAGAATATATTTTCTCACAGGAAAAATATTTCAGAAATCTCAGTAAATTGCTCAATAAAGTTAAGATTAAAAAAATTATATCATTTTTCTAGTATCCGTGAGACTTTATATATTGCTGCAGTGTACATTAGAGACATTATGTTCAAAGGTCACAGATTATTTCATTCCTAGGAATCACACTTCTTCTCGTTTTAATCTATTCTGTTTTATTTCCAGACTTCTCTTCCAACAGTGGACAGCTCCTATTCAAAAAAACTGAGGTCAATTATGGAAGCTGTTCAGAAAAAATGTCCATACTCTATGAAGGTACAGCATACAATCTCAATACAGAATAAAAATAGCCAGGCTGTAGAAATGTAATACAAATATGGGATCCGTTATCTGGAAACTCATTATCCAGAAAGCTCTGAGTTACAGAAAGACCATTTTACCCATTTAATCCAAATGTTTAAAATAATTTCCTTTTTCTCTGTAATAGTAAAACAGTACCTTATGCTTGATCCCAACTAAGATATAATTAATCCGTATTGGAAGCAAAACCAGCCTGTTGGGTTTATTCATAGCAGCTAAAGGGTATTGATTTGCACATGCCGGTTACACAAAGAGAGGATATTGAAGAATAACCCCCTATGTTAATGTCTTTCTGTTGCAGCTTATCCTTGTGAAGCAGAAGGACAAGGCTGAGATGGGCTTCCGGCAGATGTTGGTAGAAGACAAAGGTCTGTTAGGGGGAGCTTCATACATGGATTTCCTCTGTTGTGTACACAAAGAGATTCGTCAGCTTCTTACCTAACTACTATGTAGAACCTTCCACAAACCAATAGAGCTAACTTAAGAAAATTCATGTGATACCAAAGCCTTATCTCCAGTTTTTAGTCTGGTTTAGTTTATTAATGCTTTAATTAAACTAGAAATAAGAGACTCAGGTAAACATTATACAAATGATTTTTGTTTGCAGATGAACAGGAGATTCCAACATGATCTGTTATATCAGTCAGAATCGGTTCACTGTGCATATTCTTTGTGAAAAAAGGACACAGACTGTGTGCATGAATATTCCATCCATTATTTCATTAACCATTTCTGTATAGAGCAAATGTGTATGTTTTAGGTATTGCATACAATCCACAAATTCAAACAAATAAGTTAAAGGTGCATCGCATTTATAGCTGTTCGAAAGATGCATCACAATGTGTAACTGTTAGAAAGTAATAATGGCCTATATAATGGGCTGCATTGACAGTGTGGTGCATATAAGTTATGTAGGTTATCTTAAAAAAGAAAATAATATTTTGAACTTAATATTTCCAAACTGCCTGCCAGTAATACTTGGTGCCTTTCTACAGATATTGACACAATAACCTGAGAGAACAAATCCAGCCTGTTTTCATATATCTGACTATCTCTTCTAAACATATGAATAGTAACCCAGGTACTATTAAATTATATATTTATGAATTTTGATTCAGATATAATCTCAGCAAACTTATTTTAATGATGCCAGCCAGATAATTAAGATCTGCCCATTAGGGTAAATGGAACTAAAGAAGTGTTTACATATAGAATGACCAAAGTTACAATTAAATTGCGTGGGGTTGAGCATGTGATTGATTCCAACTCCTGCAAGGTGGGTATGGGGTTTCTAAAATGTATTTAAAAAAAAAAAAAGCTCATGTCAAGGGGATCTACAATTCATTAAAGTAAAGACTGTCCTTTCCTGCGACATATGAATGTTTTATTGTTTGAAGTGCTGGTGATTTGATATGGAAATCTTACCCCATATCAACAGTTTTCAAATATTCATATTTGATTAAAAGAATCCAAGCACACCCTGTGGCACGACTTCTTTGTAGTAACGCAGCACGTCTTGAGTACCTGCGCATTCCGTGTTCAGTCCTCAGTATTATTTATTTTTCTACTTTAAAGGATTCGCCCCGTGTTAGAATGATTTTTATTCTTATTAATGATTCTCTAGTGTTTCTGAAGCAAGCACAACAGTTTTACCAGTGCAGGGCAATACTGCATTATATTTGTATTACTTTAAATTACTTTTGAAGTACAGTTCAGCACATCTTGCCCCTAGTTTGTACATCTGGTTCCGGAGGTGTGAATAATGCTCATTTTCTGACGTAAAAGAAAGATTGCCTTATTTTAAGAGTACTCTATAAAATCTAACTGCTTTAACGTTTGAGGGGGTCAGGAGATTGGGAGATAAAGAGACTAAAGGATAAATAAATGCACACAAAGATTATCCATGAATGAAAGACTGTAGTGTTATGTGTAGAAATTGATCTAAATGTACTTTGATGTTGCCTTGCAGTTTTACCTAATGTGCTCTGTTGTCTACATCTTAAATATCATTTCAATGTAAATATTAAAAAGCAGAGTCACAAAATAAATCCAATTGGTCTTGTCTATGAAGTAAAACAAGATGATCCCTTACAGCAGTATGCTGTTTCTGAGGAAGAGACAGTCACAAGAGGCATCTAAAGAGCAGAAGATGAGTTCATTAAAGCAATGGTGCTTGTTGCTGTCCAGCTTGAATAAACTGCGACCAGAGGGAAGAGTAATGTGCATAGAATTATGGTAGTGGGAGTGTCACCAAGAAATAGGAGTGGGACGAGGAAACTTGGGAGACATAATGAATGGAAGAGATAGCAAGTATTGCTGCTTGTGAGACATTCTAAAAAAGACAGAAAAGAGAGGCTGTAAGGTGTTTGAGGTAAGGGCAAAAGGACAGTTCTAGATGGAGACATCGATAAATAAGGTACGTACATTTGTCTCATAGCATATTTTACTCTTTACTTGAATTCAGCGTTAATATAGATTATGTGGTACACCTATAATTCAACAGTTTCCAACACCCACACATAATTACGTCTTGCAAGAAAAGCACAAATAAGGAAAGTTAACACGAATATTTGTTGGGAAGACAGATTTCCTTCAGTTTCTGGAAAGGTTTTGGGGGTTATGTAATAAATAGTTTTAAGTTTGTTACTTGTCTAGTAACCCACAGCAACACATCAGCAGGTAACTTTTACTGGTCAGCTGCTTAAAGGAAAACTATACCCCCCCACCGAACAATGCAGGTCTCTATAAAAATATATTGAATAAAATAGCATATATGTAAAATTCTGCTTCATGTAAATAAACCATTTTCATAATAAACTTTTTAAGTAGTATGTGCCATTGGGTAATCATAATTGGAAAACTGCCATTTTAAAAAATAAGGGCCACCCCTTTAGATCAGGATTCACTGTGCACACATTCAAACAAACCATACATAATAGGTCACAGGAGCCAATGAATGTTTAAAGTTATCTTTTGCTACCACACTTCTTCCTGTTACAGTTGGTTAGAGCTGCAGTATTTCTGGTCAGGTGATCTCTGAGGCAGCACGAGGACCATCACTAAATGGTGGCAAAAGATGTAAAATGACAATATTTGACTATATATATATATATATATATATATATATATATATATAACCATTTTGGTCTTTAATATGCCACTTAATTTGATAAAAACGATCTGTTGCTTAAGTTTTTCGTTTTGGGGGTATAGTTTTCCTTAAAATTAAATTGTTTACCAGGGTTGCTAGATGTGGGCAAGACTTTGTATTATTTTTAATTGTTTCTCTGTTGGCAGTGGAGAAATTAATTTTGACTTTTGTAGTAAATACCATACCTAAGAGGTATTGTAACAATGTCATGATTTATGCTCTAGGAGGGGGCAGAATTTAAAGGAGAATTCAACCTGTAACTAAAAAAAACCCTACCCTACATAGACCCTCCGCCCCAGCTTGGTTGCCCCCCAGGGAAATGCCCCTAACGTTTTACTTACCCTTACAGTGTTTTATAGTAAGGGAAGGACTACTTTAAGGTTGTACCTGTGGGCTCAGAGTAAAGGTGTAGTTGATGGGCCCCCACACTGCCCCCAAAAGGTTGTGATAGGCTACCCAAAAATAGGTGAATTGAATATTATAAGTAAGGAAACAGTCTGTGAAAATAAGCCATTTCTTTGCACGTGGCACACTACAATATGTTCATCATTCTGTAAATTGCTGCAGGCATCGGTTGTTCATTTCTGAGCACAGAGACTTGTCACTGGCCCCTATAATACTATGGGGTGCAGTTTGTGCCAAGTACCCTTTAGATACAAAAATTAATTTTGTATGCAAAAATATCCTCAATGCACAAAGTTAATTTCTCTCAGGGTACATACTGTAGGTAGTTATGGCCACTTTACATTCTTTGTTTGATATACACAGATATTACACTGCACTGATTCAACTTCCAACAAAAACAGCCATACCACAATCACTGATCCAATAATAGGTGTGCTCCCAAAAACCCACTTAAATCTCCAATTCCGCTGCTCTGTAAGAAATCAGACTTGCCAGTGAATCACAACTGAGCTCAAGTGTACAGCAATTGGCTTCTTAGATTTCCTGTTAAACAGTGCATGTTTTCCTTGTTCCACTACAAAGAAACACTAGTAGATTAGTAAAGTTGGGGGGGGGGGGGGGTGGAGAACCATTAGTGGGACTGTGGGTAACTGGTGGAAATGCAGCTGCTTTTGTTTGATGTAGACCTGTCTTTATGCCTTCAAGTCAGAGATATTAAAATTAGCATTTGCTTTAAAGGAGAACTAAAGCTTAACTAAAGTTGTAAGCTTTAACTGTTTTTTAAACAAAAAATTGCAGATGGGGAAATGCTGTAATTCACCATGAATCCATGCCTGATGAAAATTGCTCATCAGTAGTAATTAATACAGATAATTACTACATGGCAGAACAGAAACCAGTGCAATTAGCATCAGGATTTGATAATTGACCTTGTGATTGGTCTTACCTTGGCTTGGGTCACATGACGCTGATTCTAGTTTCCATGCTTGATGGTAAGCTTTCAACCTTTAAATCGGATGAAGTCTGGGTGGGGGGCAGGCACAGGGGCATGGGTTGTGATGTCATGGCAGAGAAGTGGAGCCCGCCATGACGGAGTTAATGATGTGACAATCGGATTGTCCTGTCCTGATCGCCATATATCTGTCCTGTCTGGGTCAAGACTGGACAAGTGGCAACCCTACCAGATAGTCCTGTGATTTAAAATAAAAGTCTGAGAACTTCACAGTTAATGTGGAGAATCCATATAAATCAAATAAAGAATGGGCTTAAGGGTCTGTAATAAAAGCAGCACCATTTACAGCAGTACTTCCTCTTTGTGGGACTTGTAAGTTGGCATTTTAATTGGGAACATTCTAAGGCTACAAGAGATTCTTGACCTGTACATGTACAAGACGTGTTTTATATTTACATGAAAACAAACTCAACTCAGAATGATCCAATTGGAGCAAGGTGTTTTGTGGGGAAAAAAAAGCAAAAGGATAATCGATTTCTGTGTCACTTTCTGATTTGTATTGGTCGCAAAGAATCACACCATAATAAATATATATATATACAGTCATATGAAAAAGTTTTGGAACCTCTCTCACTTCTTTTGTTAAAAAAATTTGTTTTTAATTGGCTGAGCTTTCAAAGTAGCAACTTCCATTTAATATATAACATGCCTTATAGAAACAGTAGTATTTCAGCAATGACATAAATGAATAATGAATATGCATCATAACCAAATAAGACAGGTGCATAAATGTGGGCACGCCAACAAAGATATTACATTAATACTTAGTTGAGCCTCTGCTTGCAAATGTAACAGCCTCTAGACGCCTATAGCCTTTGATGAGTTTCTGGATGGCAGTATTTTTGACCAGTTGTCCATACAAAATCTCTCCAGTTCAATTAAATTTGATGGCTGATGAGCATGGACAGCCTGCTTCAAATCATCCCATAGAATTCATCCGACGCTCGACTTTAACAAAGGCCCCAGTCCCTGAACTAGCCACACAGCCCCACAACATTATGGAACTGCCACCAAATTTGACAGTAGTCAGCAAATGTTTTTCTTGGAATGTGGTGTTCTTCTTCCACCATGCAAAGCACTTTTTGTTATGACCAAATAACTAAATTTTTGTCTCATTAGTCCAAAGCACTTTGTTCCAAAATGACCATGGCTGGTCTAAATGAGCTTTTGCATACAAGTGACCCTGTTTTTGCCATACAGATGTTCTTTGTTCTAATTGTGCTGAATTGTAGAATGATGTACAGATTCACCACCTGCAGCAAGATGTTCTTTCAGGTCTTTGGAGGTGATGTTTGGGTTGTCTGTAATCATTCTCACAATCCTTCGCATATGCTGCTCCTGTATTTTTCTTGGCCTGCCAGACATGGGTTTTACAGCAACTGTGCCTGTGGCCTTCCATTTCCTGATTACATTCCTTACAGTTGAAACTGACAGCTTTTTGTAGCCTTCCCCTAAACCATGATACTGAACAATCTTTGTTTTCAGATCTTTTGAGAGTTACTTTGAGGATCCCATGCTGTCACAACTTGCACAACTTGCAATTGGCCACCTTAAATACCTTTTCTCATAATTGCACATACCAGCCTATGAAGGTCAAGGCTTGACAAGCTAATCCAACCAATTTGGTGTTGCCGGTAATTCATATTGAGCAGTTACATGCATTCAAATTATCAAAATAACAAGGGTACCCAGTTTTTTGAGCCATGTTTGCTGCTCCATAAATAACCAGGATCATTAACTGAGAGCTGCTTAAATATAATGAAGCAGTTGATTGTGACATATACAAATGGGTGATACAAGCAATGCCAATGGACAACCCAGATAACCAAATAGGGGGTTCTAGTGATGCAATGCAGTAAGGGGGACTATACAGACTATGGGGAATGAAAGTCTCCACTCACTATAAGTGTAAAGTGGGTATAAGGCTCTCTTGTGATCCTCACTGAGGTCTTTCTCTCTCACACACACAGGAGTTGCACTTTGAGGTGATAATAAGCATTTCTATTGCTCATAATGTTATTATAGGGGCAGGGCTGGATAGTGAATTAAAACTCATGACATCAGTGAGTTTGGCCTATGGATAAAAAGATAAACGGGATAATTCACTTCCAAGCATGTAAGGACCTTCTATATTTTTTTGATATACAGTAGGGGTCATCTCCATATTCCCATTCTGTGGAAAGTATAGCCATGGGACATCACATATCTTTTCAGACAATCCAAGCTGTGCTTAACAAACTGGTATATATATTAAAGTAAATATTACCCTTTTACATCTCTTGCCTTGAACTACTTTTTTGTGATGGTCTGTGTGCTGCCTCAGAGATCACCTGACCAGAAATATTTCAACTCTAACTGTAACAGGAAGAAGTGTGGAAGCAAAAGACTCAACTCTGTCTGTTAATTGGCTCATGTGACCTAACATGTATGGTTTGTTTGTGTGCACCGTGAATCCTAGGATCCCAGGGGGTGGTTCTTATTTTTTAAAATGGCAATTTCCATTCATGATTACCCAATGGCACAGAATAGTAAAAAATATATATGATTAAGCAAATGGTTTATTTACACAACGCAGGGTTTTACATATGAGCTGTTTTATGCAATATATTTATTATAGAAATCTACATTGTTTAAGGGGTATAGTTTTTCCTTAAGTAAGTTAGCTCAACTACTATATAAAATGTATAGCAACGTATTTCAACCACTCCTCAGTATGTCTATGTCTACAATATGTGTATTTGCTGACTAGGGACATTGTATAGTTAAAAATGCAAAATATGGTGTGTGTAGCAGTGGTGAAGCAAGACCACACAAGGCCCCCCGAATTGTAGGGTCCGGTGCTGGATTCCTGCTCTGTGGAGATGCTCCTCCCCTGTTACATGTTTGTGAGGGAATCAATTTAAAGAATTTAAATGGATTTTAATACTATAGAGGAAGCTCACTGGTGTGCAGTGCTTTGTAGTGCCACTACAGGTGCATATTATATAGAGAAAAAAAACATTTTCACAAGAGTCACCTTAGAATATTGCTTTATCCATGTACTTAGCCTCCATAAGTTTCAAATCTCCAATTTCTTATTACCGCCTTTAGATTTCAAACAGGCAGTATCCTCTGAGGGAGGAGCTTATGTTAGATGTGCTCACTTGTGAATTGATATAGTGAGTTAAAACATTATATCAGTTTTGTGTCAACAGAACAATAGATCATTATAGTCCAATTAATAACCAAATACATTATTGGAAAGCAAGATCAGTACTGGTTAATAAATATGCTAACTTTTTATTGGTCTTATTCTTGACTAAAAATTTGACTTTTGTATTTTTTTCACCAGTTTACATGGCCACAATTACATATGAAACTTGACAGTAATTTATTTTGTTGTTCAAAAATATATGGGGGGGTGTTTGTCTATAGAATATAATTTTTAGTGACCAATGTGTTATAAGGACAAATGGCGACCTATAGAATACAGCATTGCCTGTGTTAGTGCTGCATTGGGGAGGGGTAGTTGAGGGGAGGCAAATTGGTGTCCCATCTCCTTCCCAACTTGCACGACAATGCTTTCTGCACTGCACCCTGGATTTTCGATCTGAAGCTCCATGCAGAATGCAGCATTCAGGGAGACAGAAAACCCCCAGGGGTTTACACAGTACTTATGCATTTTGTGCAAATAAAATTGTACAAAGTTCAAAGAATAATGACTGTATTTTACTATTTTTTATTTGGGTTCTGCTTTGTAAATTATTCCTGTTTGCTCTGGTTTATTGAAAACAAATCCACTTTGGAACACTAAGAGCACTTATCTATTTTTGCCACTAGATGGCATGCTGCTGCCTCTGAAATTAAATGCTGACTGCTGGATCATTCCTGTTAATCAGGCATCATCTCTGAACAATGAAATGTTCTTGCTTTTTTGGGCTGGTTTCCATCTTGCACTTACTATCGTGGTGCTGTATAATTAGGAGGAATATTATGACTTGGGGAGAAGCGATTCATAGGAAAATTGACCTCAGCTCAGCAACTTGGCTTGTCTATATCATGTAACATGTACATGGTATTGTAATATTTTGAATATGAAATTGTAATATAATTTATAACTTGTGTATATATATTTTTTACCAAAATATACTGCTTTTTTCCTGCTAGTTACACTTTTCCCTATGCCACATTTAGGGGTATTGCACATTTGCAATCGTATTTGATAGGGGTTTAGTAGATTTAGTAGACTCTGCTAATAGTAAAACCCTTAAAAAAATTTACTTTTGTATAAATGAGCTCAAGGTAAAAGTGACCAGCGGGTTCATCATCACTGCCAGACTACACAAGCTAAAATAAAAAGGTAAATTTTTCTGTGCAATACAGAAGTGGTAGAAATTTGAATATGAAATAGCAGTAAATTACTGTCAACATAATTTTAATATTACATTTAAATGAATAAATATATTCCATTGGCAAAATAGCAGTACAGTTTTTATATTGTCATTACAATGAATGACTCTTACAATGTTTGATTCTGCCTTCTCCTACACTGTTCACAGTGGTGTATCTATAGAGATAGTTGTTGGGGGGCCCTGGGAACAGGGGGGGCTGAACCGCTAGGTCAGTATTTTCAGTAGTATCAAATCCTCCCACCAGCAGAGCGGCACAAGGTAATGAGCACTCGCTAAATTTGTTTTTTGGCGGTAGCCAGGTGCAGTCTTGTTTTGCTGCTGATAGTTCACAATCAATAATTGAATCAAGACATTTTCACCTACAGAATACTGTATATCACAGATGTCACCATCATTCTAATGTATTCAATTATGACAAGTTTTGATTGCAGCAGTTCTCTGTTGATTGGCCTGTGCCTATACACTGCCACCGCTCCAGCCGAGAAGGAATGCAGCTAGCAGGGTCATCATAATACTCCAACTAACGTCATTCATTAAATGCTCTTCTAATGATCCGATCCTTAACCCCTCCATCATTATCTCTATACATACAAACATTCTGTTACCTTTTGTGCCTTTAGATTAACTTTTTTTTAGAGCAGTTGAAGCTGGCTATACATTTTAAAGAGTCACTCAAGTTATTCCACAGACCTACAGAAACCTTTGAGGTGAAAATATTGACAGCCCTGATGGGTCCCTGAAGGTATAATAAACCTACCTAATAGATATCTGTGTTTTCCCACAGTAGGCTATTCCAAGCAGACTATAAATGGGCCGATAGGTTGGAGTCTCCCTTTGGAGGGGAAGCTTTTCTTGACTAATTTATGTCCAGTGTACCAACATGTAGCTAGTCATACTTTCAGTATTCACTATAAGCTGCTTCCTATTGCTAAGGGCAATGCTTTTTCTTTGTACCTCTCCCCACACATGGTACCTCCTCTCCTTTTAGATTGTAAGCTTTAATGAGCAGTCTGTATTTGTCTGTAATCTGTTTGTTTGATGTGTTCACCCCTGTATTGTACAGTGTTGTGGTATATGTTGGCATATAAATCATTATCTAAATCCTATAATGATAATGGAATGTAGATGTGGGAGCATTTACTGTATATACAGCTATCTCCAGCTCCCAAATAAAAAGAAAATACATTTCATTCTGTTTATCTCTGTCCCAGTGTAAATCTCATGTTGATGAGAGTGCAGTGGGAAGGAGTGCTTGTATATACAATAGCATCTGCTATCACTCTTGAAGTCAGAATTGGGCATGCTTCATCTCACCATAGTTTCAGTGTACGCAAGTGGCAATTAACCAAATTGCTCTGTTAAAAACACATCCCTCTTCAATACAATGCAATGGATGCAATTTTGGGGTTGCCTAGAGCACCTTCCGATCTCATTTGATATGCAGACAGTTGTTCCTAATGCACTCATGGATAAAAGGTAGATGTGCATGAGGCCTACGAATGAGCTGATGAATGTCGGCAAGAGGAAGATAGTATAGAAAGGCAGAAGCTAAAAATATGTTCTCTGTCTAGGGGCCTGCTACACCGTCAACTATGTCAGGCATGATTTCTTTCATAAAAAGTAACTCCTTGAGAAAGCCTAAAGGCATGTGAGTGAATAGCATCAAGGGGTGAGTGATATCACCACTTGAATTACCTGTTAACTTGTCTTGCCTTCAAAGACAAGCACTAGAAAGGAGAATGTGCATATTACACATTAAATGTGTGTAGTCATTGCTGTAAAAATGTTTGCACATTGTTCCCATGTGACTACTAATTCTCACATAAGAGGAATATCACAAGAGACAATCTATGTTTACATTGATTATAGAAGATCCAATGCTCATACATGTCACTTGGGTACTTGACAGGGAGTCACTCCAGTACTTGCCCAGTGATGGGTTCAGAGCTCTCCCAGGGTTCTAAGTGGAGAGAATAAAGGGAAGTTCCTTGATATTATTTTTTTTTTGTAATATGCCACGTATTGTATTAATCATTCTCCTCACTTTGCTCAAATTTTTTTTTACGTCATTTAGATTGAAATTATTTCTACATATAAAATGTTGCTATCTGTAATCTGTAGGTAATCTAAAGTGAATTGGTTTATCCAAAATAAAAAATCACCATCTACCCTTTATAATTATAAACAGCATGGGTGTACACTTCTGGGGTTTAACCCATTGGTTAAGAATCCCTTCCTTAGATACATGAATTCCAGTGTGAATACACATGTGAGTGTGCACAACTTGGAGTACCTGTTGTTGCCTGATGTGGCAAAGCCTGCACCCCATTATCTGTTTGTGGAATGGGCAATGAGGAAAACGGCAGTATATACTTTGTGAAAGACGAGCAATGATCCCCATTCAGTGGCTACTAAGCAACATGTTGCTCACCAACCCTTTGGATGTTGTTTACAGACTAGAGGAAGAAGTACATAAAACATTGAACAGCAATAAGAAACACATATATCATACCCAGATGGTTTGCCTAAACCCAGTATAGTCATATTTTGACAGTTACATTGATTAATGATGGCAGCAATATAATGTCTAAGGGAGCAATGCACTAGTATATCCCATGTGACTGGTCTCACAAATTCTAGGAAGATGTCATTAAATCTTAAAGTTTAAAACTCTTTTATGTCTTTTAATGTAAAACCCCAAGAATGTTTTTGATTAGAAACATTAATTTATTTTAGAGGCACAATTTTCAAGAAAAGTTAGATTTTACCCTTGGAAATAATAGCAACCACAGGCTTAAAATTGTGTCCTTGCAGTTATCAGTAGGGATAAAAGATACCCCTATGTGGTCCTCCCCATCTCCCTAAAATTGCCTCTCTTCCTTTCCTTGCCCTTTTCTCCATGGCTTGCAGATGGTCCACTTTGTCTTCCTACTTTTGATGCCCCGACTTTGGAGGTGGAGTTTTGGGTCTTCTAATTTCCTCTCTGCATCCAATTACATTTGGTAATTTGGAAAATTAAAGTAAGAAGCCTTAAGTCTCCAAATTAAAGTTGCTTTTGGACCAATAGGATACCAACCTTTTTGATTTGATTGCAATGGACACTTAAAACTCATAAGCATTATATGTTGTATTTTAAAACCGGATAGCAAGTCCTGTGATTTAAAGTTCAAGAGCAGCTGGAGTATACCTTAACCAACAGCTGGGTATAGTTTTATAGAGCAAACTGAGTCCATAAGTACATGCCATACATGACTTCCATAACCCAGCACAGCATTCTAAAAGGGACTGATTTTATTATCCTAAACAGAAACACTCTTGCATCATTAATGCACAGTTACAGTACAGTGGCAGCAATTAAAGTAACAAACATATAGAAACCAAGGGCATATAAATATGTCTGTATTTTGCATGGGAGTAAAACCCAATACAATATTAGCTGTTTATCAAAAGAACTGTATGGTGCACAGCCTTTTCACATCAGCCAGTAATTCTGGGTAATGACATGAAATTGTTTGCACCGAGTATATCATCTCAATCTATTTTATAAAAGTCCCTAGAGCCTACCCAGGCTGTTCTGACACACACTGTGAATCAGCTTCTCCGTGAAAGGACCGTTTCAGAAAACAGGCAGGAATGATTTAACATGAGTAAAAATATGATTTAAGAAATTGCAACATTTGTACAAAGCACAAGAGAAAACAACATGGTAATAAATACACATTGCATTCCCATGATATACCAGATACAGTAGCTTTGCTATGCATATGTGAATTTAACAAATATATTTTAAATCCATACTAGGATGTTATGTGAATGTAGAGATGCAGTTTAGCCAGATACCCAGGTAGGGTACACATTGCTTGTCCATCTGGTTGGTGAATTGAAGCCTTCTTACCCTCCTTTGCAGTTCATACCGGACTCACTGTAAGTAATGCAACCTCTATTAGAACTATATAAAGTGCCAATATCTGCAACCCAGATACTGTATTTATTTTTTTATTTTTTTAAAGTCTTTATTTTGTTTTATGGGAAAATGTATACAACAACACAACAGATACAACTTGGTTCACAATTAAATAAATGTGATGTCACCATTGGCTTTCACATGGGGGACTGTCAGCGAGGGCCGTGTGTAGCATCATTCATTCTTACAGTGCTACATACAACATCTTAAATGCTTGCCTCCTCTAGGAATTTTCTAACGGGTTAACGTCTAGCCATGGGCTCCATATTCTCTC
>CM044432.1:57640761-57654008 GCA_024363595.1 Xenopus borealis | reverse complement strand
CTTATCGAATTGCGAATTTGGTCGAGCTAATTTCCGGGAGTAATAGTAAATTTGCCCCTATGAGTTGATGTATGTTTCGCAGCCCATAGCTAGTTTGGGTGCTGATTGGTAGTTAGCAGCTGTTGTTGGTCCTATGTTGTTGTTACTTTTGACCTTTGATTTAGCCTTGCATACATGTTTTTCACTCTTGTTTGTCTCTTGTTTATTAACAATAGGACTAGCTTGTGCAGTAACTGACTAGTGCTCATTGGTTGCATATGTAGAAATTGACTTATGCATCAGGTGCAAGTGCAGTCGGTGGCTTTGTGCCAAAGGGAAGCATTCACAAAAGTTGGCTTATATGCTATTGCTTGTATGGTAGCTGCTTTCCACTCTGGTGTTTTGCATACACTTCAGCTGACTTGGGTATCTGTACCTGCACATGACAGCTGTCTATATTTGCATAAACAGTAGCTGGCTTGTCCACCAGTGATTTGCATGTGTGGTAGGGTAGTGATCCCCAACCAGTAGCTCGTGAGCAACATGTTGCTCTCCAACCCCTTGGATGTTGCTCCCAGTGGCCTCAAAGCAGGTGCTTATTTTTGAATTCCTGGCTTAGAGGCAAGTTTTGGTTGAATAAAAAAAAGATGTCCTGCCAAACATTCTCTCCTATAGGCTGCCAGTCCAGATAGGGGTTACCAAAAAGCCAATCAGAGCTCTTATTTGACATCCACATGGACTTTTTCATGCTTGTGTTGCTCTCCAACTCTTTTTTAAATTTTAATGTAGCTCATGAGCAAAAAAGGTTGGGGACCCCTGGTTTAGGGGATCCCATAGTTGAAGTTCATCTGGATTGTTAAGTCTTCATTGTACGTTTATCAGCATTGAGTTGGTGGATTTGTTGCTGGTCTCTGGTATGGCATTGACTGCTGTTAGCAGTGGTGTGAGCTGCTTCTATTAAGCTGCGGGGCTAGAGGCTAGTGTGTGCAAAGTCTTATTTTCTAGGTCGACAGGCTAGCACTGAGGGTAGGGTATACTGTATCTCCAGCAGTGGTAGATGCATCCAAGTTGTGGTCAGTTAACTGATGTGTATGATTTGGTCTCTTGGTGTTTTAATTTCTGAGATTGCCAGTGCCATAGTTCAGGTTATGTCTGGTTATCTCTGGGATGCTTGATTTTCATCATGTGCCAGTCTTGGTAATTTAGTGGTTGGTTTTTATAGCTCTTGTTGTCAGTCACCATGTCCAAGAGCATGCCCTTCATGTTCTTGTGCCCTTTGCATTCTTTTTTTCAGGGGCTATACTTCAGCTTTTATGGATGTGATGCTGACCTTGTTATTCAGGACCTCTTTAGCATCTGTTAGGTTATTGCCTTTATGTTGGTTATTCCCATCCCTTTTTGTTTTTGGGGCATGGCTTGGTAGATCATGTTTGTACTGACATGGAGGGATGCAGAAATGAGAATTTCACTTACCTTCATTCCTTTTCTTCTAGTCCTGACACGTCCTTACAAGGTTTCCCATACCAAGTTGTTTAATTTTGGTTACTGTATTGCTATGGCAAAGGTCATTATTAATTTTGATTGGCTATGTCACCTTCTAGTCTGGGAGGGGCAATACTGCCAATATTTACTGCCTTGTAACTAGAAAAAAAGAAATATACAACATGAAGGTAAGTGAAATTCTAATTTTTTGGAACTTCCTCAAGCTTTTTATGAAAATATGTTTTCTAAGTGGAAGAACATTTTCATATATATATATATAAATAGTGTTGGGAATAACAAGAAAGTGGACAGTTTTATTTAATGCAGAAATTCATTCTGAAAAAATTATCATATTGAAATGGAAAGCAATTTCATCTTCCTTAAACTCTTATCTAAATGTCAACTAGTTTGCATACTTTGAAAGCCAAAGTGATAAATGTACTAGAACATTCTGCAATATTTTGTTCCTCACTTTATAAAAGTTGCAAAGTTTGCCCCAGGCCTAGTAACCCATATCACTAAATAGATGTTAACTTTCAAGCAGGTGACCAGTAAATACAACCCAATGATTGCTATACATTACTAGACCCAGTGCAAAGTTTCATAATTGTATTATCAAATACAGTTTGTATTCTGTTAGGTAAAGGAAACTCAGACAATATTTGGATGCATATGTAGCAGGTTAAAGGTTTTGCACAGTCCGTCCCCACAAGGGTTAAGACAACAAAGAGATGGTCCTGTTTTGCTACTGGGAGAGGAAAGTGATTTCCGTTTCCAATTCAAAATATTTCCATAGCAGTTCTATAACTGGCCAGGGGTCTCAGGTTTTCCTAGTCTTTAAAAAAAGGGAAGGTGCTCAGAAAAAATGACTCCTGAGGCTGGCAGTTAGCAGGAATCTCTGGCTACCAACCCAGTCAGCTGCTCCTGTGCAGTATTAATCAGAAAAATACTTAATATAACATACTGGTAGCTTGCAGACTTAAATGCTGCATAGTTATTTCATGTGTTTGGATAGTTGCAGTCCCAGTTATTTAGAAAGTAGATCAATATGCAAAATATTGTTCCTAAAAAAAATTGCATGCTGTGAGAAGCAGATTTTTCACCTTTGTTGGTGAAAGAGAGCTTTTTGCTTCTACTGTAATACTCACGATCTGTAAGCTAGTGACTTGACACTCACGGGTTTCCATGCCTTTATGGAATCACACATGCTCTTTCATTTTTCACTTTACTATACTATATAAAATATAGTTTTCATAAAAACACAATTGGAAACCATCTTGCTTTTATCCATGTGATTTTTCATCTCACAGCATTCTTTCTTTTGAGTGAATTTGATGGTTGCCCTTTGATTAAGAATCATCTATGGCTAGTTACTATTAGGCATTCAGTCAAATGCATATTCAACCATTTTAAGACATTTACAATTATTGAGAGCTTGTAGTGCCATTTGGATTCTCCATATGCTTTAGGCACAAAATACCTTTCCGACGCAGGTGCAGCATGCTGTGATTTATTTCCACTTGTCTCCAGTCAAAATTGGACTTTAACTTAACTTATTGTCCACAGAGTCAAAGGCCAAACTAAATAAACTGGCAGTTTACTGACTTGTTACATCCCAGCAATCCATCTCATCAGTGAGGTCTCACTAGACAAACCAGCTGGAAAGCCACCAATTTTGTTGATTTTCTGCTGCAATCTTTGTGCAAATGTTGCCATAATTTGCTGTATTAAATGCTAAAAACATATGCATTATTTCATTTTCAGTATAGGGAAATTGTGTTTTTGTCAAATTGCATCCTAGAAAGTCTTTCAGGTCACAGACTGGCAAAAGTAGTTCAGGGTGGGTTTATTTGTCATTAATGGGATCATTTTATGGGTTCTGTAATTTTGAATTTTGAACAAGAAAAAGAACCATGTCAAAAGAACCAATAAGCTAAGCTATAATTTCAGCTATCTGAGCCTGTCTTGTGCTTAATTTCTTTTCTCATGTGTATGCCACTGATCTACTCGGATAAACAATACAAATGAAAGTCACATGCATGGTAGTATGTTCAGTCTTGGCATTTTATTAGACACATTCTTGGCATCAATAGAATTTCTCACATAACCTAGTGAGTTTCACAGACCAATATTTATCAACAACGTCACCCAAAAGAAATATTCAGAATCCTATTTTATCACATTAGTCAAGCAAAATGACCTTTATTTACACTATATACATTATTTGATTCTTGTTTGCTTCAGTATGGGAATTCAAAATTATATTAAGCAGGTATCAGCCATTTTGTGGGCACTGTTATTAAGGCAAGTGTTAAATCATTTTAGAATCTTGTTTGAGCACCAGAGTAGGGGACCCAATGTCTATCCTCATGCCCTGGCTACACAATTAAACAATGAAGAGAATGGGGGAATGTGTGAAGAGCAGTGACATCTAGGAAGTGCTGAATGGAAAGTGAAAGTAATTGTCTGCCCCGCCTCTATGCCACGAGCATAGAGGAGGGGCAGACAATATTTGATTGACAGCTGATATTTTTAATTGAGCATACAGCAGCTATGAATGCTTTAATAAAAAATAGAAATTGGATTTCATGTTTAATTTGAAAAGGACTTTTATTATACAGATTTTTGTGTCTGGGTCCACTTTAATGAGGGTGCTTATGATCCATCCTATTTAAAAAAAAAAATTCGAGACTAATTTTATTATTTCTTCTTATACAAAATTAAATCTACCTTTTGAAAAAATTCAGTAGCACTGGTGAATGTTCTGAATTTGCATCAACTTACTGTCCTATGCTCTAAAGCAGTGTCCTGAACTATGCATCACCTCGTCATATACATTTATATACATATACAGAATTTTTGGAAATGTAATTTCTCCTTGAAGAAGTATATGTTTGTCACTTTTTATTCTGCACTGTATTATATTCTGACTCTTGGAACAATAAAGCAGAAGCCAACTAATTAACTAATCTGCAAAGAAGCATGAAAATCATTATGGGAATTATAGTGTTGGCTGGAGAACAACTGGCTTCTTCTACATTGTTTTAAAAGTCCGAGCCAGTGCAGCAGAAATACACAAACAATTAATGCTTCCAATTTCAATTGAATTTACAAATAACTTTGAAACCATTGAAAAATGTTATTAATGTATTTTGAAAAGTTGCTTTATACAAAACAAATTTGGTGAACTTTACAATATTGTATACAAAAAGAAGTTTCCTGCTAAAGAGTTCAATTATAATGATAGTTTTTCTGTTAGCATAATAATCTAGAATCTACTTCCATTCCATGCTTTTTTTCATATACTGTACTTCAATGGAGTTTTCAAATTATAAACTATGAGGTGCATTTTTCTTATCAATCAAACTGAATCAGACTCAGAATTTCTTAATTAGAAAAATATAGATGAGTTTTATGACTGTTCTTTTAAGTGTTCACTGTTTTATCACACTATGTTCTAAAAGTGTACCATTTATATTAAGTAGACAAAAGTCAGTTGCTGAGGTATCCACATGCAGAAAAAAAGAAGAAAAAAAAGTTAGAGAAAATTAACTCCGTATATATTATATATTCTATATTGATTATAAGAAACGTAATTTTTCCAAGCACGTCTTTAATGTCCTCCTTTCAGTGTCCAAAGTAGATGGGCAGTATATAGGGTGGGGGTAGACTGCATTTTTGCTAATTATTAAATTTATTAATTAAATTATTAAACTGACCTATACAGAGATTACCAAAAGGTTATGGACCCAAGCTTTGAGTTTATACAGCCATGAGCTTCCACTTTCTTCTTCTAAAATGTATTTCCAACAATTAACAGGGTCAGTGCATCTCTGAGGAAGCATAAGCCAGTCTGAGGGAATTGTTGTAGAAGTATATGTAAATGGTGTTTGGGGAACAATCTGTAGTGGCCAATGGGATGATGCTTCAGTTATATGCTGTCAACTTGAGCTTGGGTAAGTGTTAAATATTTTATTATCATGTATGCAGCACCAACACATTTAAACGGTGCCTAAATAGATAATTTACCAAATTAGTTCCTGCTTACAATCTACAATACTTTAGACTAATGGCCTACCATCTTCCATCTACTTTGTGAAGTACATCAGGAGTTATAATAAACAACACCCTTGTTAGTGCCCTAATAGGCATGGCCTCTGCTCACACATGGCGCAGATATGGCACAGAAACCTGTAAATATGCATTTTTTCACCAAAAATGCCACGAAGTGTAGTGAAGCCTTTGCAGGCAAAAATTTGCCCTTTGGTGAATTTGCCCCATTGACTTCTATAGTACATGATGTCGCAATTTGAGATGGAATAGGTATTTTAAAAACACTTAAAAAAGTTTACAACTTTTTTTGTTTTTTGTAATACTGTAAAATTATCAGGATTACAAAAAAATCAGAACTTGTATCAAATTTGCTATCAGAACTTTCCTCCCAGGATTAACAGCCAAAAGCTTTATGGTGCAGCTGGAAGAGTAAATTTTCATTGGTTTTTATCTTGTTTGTCATTTCCTTTGAGGTTTCAAATTGGTGCAACTGTTCACAAGACATCTTAGCCCATAGTATTACAGAGTAAGACAACTCTTAGGGGCAGATTTACTATTATTCGGCCGAAATTCGATAAGCATTCTACTATTGAATGCTTATCGAAGAGTTTTAGGCTATTTTTACCTCGATATTCGATTCCTCGATAAAAATCGTACGATTCGAATGATCGAGGAGTTCGATCGTACGAATGGTATTCGAGCAAAAAATCTATGGGGGGTTCCCATAGGCTTCTATTGCAATTCGGTAGGTTCAATCTGGCGAAGTAGGCAGTTGAAGAAAATTTTAAAGTGAAAGTACTTCGATCATCGAAATGGTTGAATTATCGAATATCCGATCATTCGATCTATTCGATCTATCGAAATTTTGGTATTCGATGCTCGAAGTGGCCAAATTTGCATATTCAAATATCCGATAAAATCGTACGATCGGAATTCGATCGGACTTCGATCTACTGTATTCACGTAAATCTGCCCCTTAGTATTGTTACAGATACACAACGTATGAGATGAGCTTCGCAATAAACTAGACTGTCTGTCTGCTAGCTAGCTTCTTGGCATATTTTCAATGACCCCTTCAAAGTTCTCAGTTTCATGACACGAAAAAGATGTCAAAATAATACTTACTTTATCTAGTGATTTATAGCCAGGTCCTAAAGTATAAATCTCACCCAATAAATGGTCTCTGTGACACTAGCTGTGTAAAGCTAAACAGTGTGTTCTCTTTATCCTATTCCATTACACAAATGGAAAGAAAACATGTAAATGTCTTGTTTTATATTACACAAAAGCAAATATTCTATCTGAATATCTTGGCTGTAGTGTGGGCCCTGGTCCACATGTTAACATGTATTTCTATTGCGCCAACATATTTCGTAGCACTCCATGGAAGCTTTTAATTGACAGCAAGGTTGTAAGGCACCATGTTTGGGGTGTGGAGTATTAGCTTACCCCCCAACTGAATTAAAGATACCCATCCTAATTATAGCATACCCAAGCCAGGAAACTTGAGATTGATAGCCCATTTGGTACCTGAATATGAAAAGCTATGTATCATGGTATCAATAGTAGAAGTTATACAGTAATTAGGATCGCAATACCATAAACAGAGACCTAAGGGATCACTTAGTATGACCCCAGGTGCAAATGTGCTCCCTTTATGCTTATTCAACTTGAATCCATTGTGACTGCAAGAACCTGCTGCCAGAGGTACAGACAGAGGAGCTGGGATCACAGTGTAAAACATGACAACCTTTACCTGTTTTTTACTTTGTCCCTTCACTTCTGTTGGTAAATGACCCCTAATAGCTCTTTGCAAAAATAATATATGTCTAAAATATTGCTGAGTTTGGAAATGCACTTGCAGTTGGTTGTAGTGTTTGCTTTTTTTACACTTGTTTTAAATGTACCTTTTAATTCTTATACTTAGTAGCAAATTTATCAAATTCACATGAAGGATTCGAAATTAGATTGAATTTTCAAAAAGATCCGAATTTTTGAATGTTTTTGAAAACCATAATCGAATATTCGACAGTTGAATAACTTCCCCTTTAAGTTTTTATTCGACTGCCTAGTTCGCCAGTTTCAACCTACCGAATTGGATTTAATTATTTTTGATCGAATAAAAAAATTCGATTGAATGGTTAAAATCGTTTGAATCGTTTGATTCGACGATTTTATCATTCGATCGAATATTTCCTGTTTGACCAATCGAATTGCGGTAAAATCCTTCGAATTCGATGTTCGAATTCTAAGGATTTTTATTCCCAGAAAATTTGATGGTCAAATTCGAGTGTTTTTTAACATTCGAATTCGACCCTTAGTAAATCTGCCCCTTAGTAGTGAACTACAGCCTTCCTGGTTCTCCTGCTGACAACTAATTACCATAATCATTTGGTCAGGTTTTCCCAAAACATTTAACCAGTTTCCCCACTTCTTTCTATTCATTATACTGTATTGTACTTAACAATGAAAAGTGTTTTGTGCCGATAATAATCTTATCCTTGCCCCCGAGTGAACTCCCAATACAGCGTATCCTAGTAGTGACTGAACGAATTTCACAACTTGGGTAATATCAGATTTAAGTTAATTTTAAATACCACTAATGTTTATATATTACCCCCTTTACAGCTCCATTCCCATTTTTACTGAAGGTGGCAAAATCTTTTTGAAATCCCATAAATCGTTTAGGATGGGGAACTTTGTTAAATATTAATTCCATGTAAGACATAAAATGTTGTGTGCGTTGTTATATCAATAATAAGCTGTTGTCAGTGTTCCATCTCAGAACCTCCAAATGCCAACTACAATTTCAGTAGAAGTTTGGGCATTTTGTCAGCAGGTATAGTAAGGTTTAGAGTGCTTGTACAAATTGGTGGGATATCATGTTGCAGAACAAGCAGTTCAAAAACAGTTGTAATGGATAATAACCAGCTTTACTCTAGTTACATTACCAGGTTGATCAGTGTATTTACCGGATTCCCTTCCTGGAAGGATAAAAGTCCAACACTGCTCTTTCCAAATAGAAGAAATATTTATTGATACACTTCCATATATCCGTTGGTTCAATTTCACACTCCAGGGCATGCAGACATTCACACCACAATTCAATTCCAATTACTCCCACACTTGCCAAGCATTTCTCCAAAAGTACCACATCTGAGGTGCCACAGACACATCCCTTTCCAGGGTTACTCACCCACCTCCCCTGGGTAGGAATTTTCCAAGACACCTTCTGGTCCTAACAGTCCGGCATACTCTCTATGCCCTTCTGTCCTACTCTGGATAGGAATTTCCTAACCCCTCCTTCAGGATGTCTTTTCCTCACTATCACTTCTGACCTCACTCCTCACTGGCTTAGCCTTGGCTCATACGCCTCAACCTCCTCGTTGGGGTCTCAGCTACCCGCTCCTACAGTGTGCATCACCCATTTTTTTGACCTCTGAACAATGCATGTGGCATAGAACAATTAAATATTCCCTGGGGCCTGTAGTTTTTAAAGTGGTGACTTTTTTTTTATGTAAATACCCCGTAAATCATATAGTGAATAGCTAAACATTTGGGTTTTTGCTCTGGGGCCTGCAAGCTCGAAAGCTTGAGATTCTAGAAAGAAAGGCTAAACACTGAAAAGGAATATGGCTAAAAATGCCATATTTTATAAACGGAACTTATTGCAGCAGCCTTAAGTTTCAGCAAGGGGTCACCATCTTGGAAAGTGTCACATGCTCAGGGGGCTCTGAGCAGCTGTTGTGAAGTTAAACTTAGGGGTTGTTGCAAATTATCAAGCAGAAAATTAGGTTTGTCTGTTGTTACAGGGCTAATTATTACAGTTTGATGATAGCTGCACTGGTTTCTGTGCTGCCTTATAGTAATTATCGGCATTAATTACTAATCAGCTTTATTTTGTGACATTTCTATTCTATGTGCACTGTATATTGTGAGTAGTTCCCTAAGCTAAGCAGTAACTGACAACACCACAGAGCATGTGAAGTGAATCAGCAGAAAAGAAGATGGGGAGCTACTGTGGTTAGTGATGGGCGAATCTCCCCCGTTTCGCTTCGCCGAAAAAAAAATTTTTCGCTGGAAATTCGCGAAATTGAGGAAAAAATTCGCGAAACTAGTCGCGTTTTTTGAATTTTTTGCTGTCGTTACATGAATTTATTCGCCAGACGCAAATCGCGGGAATTCACTGCGAATTCGCCTCTGGCGAATAAATTCGCCCATCACTAACTGTGGTATTTTTGGAGGCACATATCTCCTAAAGGGCTGTGGTTGTCCTGGGCCTTGGGCTGGTACAGAAGCCCAAATCATAATGCACAACATTTCTATACTATTTATGTAGTTAAGTTATAGTTCTCCTTTAAACTTTGAACTGAGTAGCCTCGCCTGCAACTTATTTGTGACGCAAAGTGGAATAAATCCCATAATATTTATTAAATACGTATTTAGGACCAGTATGAGTTGATTCAGTAATCCATGCCAACCAGTAAATCTGCTTTTATCATTCAAATTTGGGCACTATAATATAAATTGCAAAGTTTATAGCAGGTCTCCTAGACCATAGCCCATCCAGCAGGCAGCACTCCTTTAAAAGCAAACATATGATTGTTTTTTTTAATTTTATTATAAATGCTGCAGAAGAAACTTCCAGATACAACTTTATGTGATTTGAAAAGTATTGAAACCAATAAAAATGTATCATGTCTACTGAGTTACATTCTTTGGCACAACAGAGAAGAAAGAAAATGTGGTAAAACACTTGAAAAACAACTTGCAATAGTGCATTCATTTCTTAAGTTAAAGCTAATTCCAAATGCATTATTAGTTTTAAATATAAAACATGATTGACAAAATATTAAAGGCAGATTTTAGTCCTCTTGTTGACATTTGCCCATTAATTCTGGCTTTTTTTAACACATACCTGACTCCACAGACTTAAAATAAATCTTCATATTATATCTCTTAGTTTGTTGGGACCAGTTCCCCATCCCACCTTCTTTGACTTACGGTGTAATGCAAAGCCATCCACACTTAGTTCCATTGTGAAATTATTGAATCTGGTCCAACTATGGTAAGTAGAGAATTCGTAATTTCACAAAAGAACAATGTGAGGGATGGGATGCAAATACAGTGAGCCTAAGGGGATAGGGGACTTGTCCCAGTGAAAACTTACAGATATTATGGTGTTCTTTCAATCTGATGAAACACTGGCACTTGTGTGGCATGGACATTTTTAATTTTCAGTGTTTTTCTGTAGTCTGAGCGAGATCTAATCTTATCTTCAAACTGTAAAAAAAATTACCCTTTTCTGGCCAAATACTAGTTAAATAGACTTACTATGGCTTATAAATTATTTATTATATATTAATATAATTATCTACAATTCTGTATAAAGCTCCAACATGTTCCGAGGCTCTATAGAATAAAAGGGTGCATATATCAAACCTTTAGATTACATGCAACAACTGACCATTACAAGAGTTAATGAGAGCGTACTGTAGCTCATTTGGTATAATATCTGAAAATGAATGTCTTTCTGGAAAACATCTCTAGCCATGCAATTCTCCCAGTGAGAAAATGTAAAACACACAAGGCCACTGATCTACTACAAACCAGTACTACCTATTGATTGTTTGCTGGGTGTTACTAGAACTAAAAATAATGGTGACCCTTTTATTAGTTTACTCCATCATTTAATAATGTAGGAACTCTGTTAAAGAACCAGTAACAAAAAACTTAATAAAAATATAATTCAGTGTTGCCCTGCACTGGATTTTTTTTCCAGATAAGGGATCCCATATTGTAGGTATCTCATGGCACTATCTAGCCAATGAGAATATGGCTCCTCTTGTCTAGTGACCATAGACAGAATAGCTAGTGGTCATTGTGTACTGTGTACTATGGGGCTGTAGTTCAGCTGTTTTCTCATAGTTTTGACTATTGATGGGTGAATCTGGGGAGTTTAGCTGCGCCAAATCTTTCGCGAATTTCCTGAGAATGGCGAAAAATTTGCGAAAATGGAAAAATCGGAAAGTTCACGAAAAATTTGTGAAACTTTACAATTTTCACGAAAAATTTGTGAAATTTAACCGTAACTACTTCACTATAAATTCGTGAATTTCAAGCAATTTCACTATAAATTCGTGAATTTCAAGCAATTTCACTATAAATTCGTGAAATTCAAAAGTTTTCACTATAAATCCGTGAATGTCGAATGTTTTCACTATAAATTCGTGAATTTCGAAAGTTTTCACGAAAATTTTCCGATTTTCACAAAAAAATTTGTGAAAATCGGAAATTGATGCCGGCGAATCGTGGTAATTCAACGCGAATTCGAGCTAGGCGAATAAATTTACCCATCACTAGTTTCGACTTTTGCTTTATGTGGGATTTACTGTAACAATGTGAAAGAACTAATTTTTGTATATGTGGTTTTATTAGTGCTAACCCGTGTTATAATTTCTCAACAATGTCAAAAAAAGGAGGATAAACTACATCCATTGTCATAATATAAACTAATACACCCACAGCAGTATGACAAGAGAGACTAGAGTGCCTATTAATCCACTGTAATAAAACAACATTTTTTACATGATTTGCCAAAGAAAAATAATAATGGAATTTCTGCCAAAGAAGATACATGAAGGACTTGAAGTTTATAGTCATACAGCAATACACACAGTCTACTTTCATTTTATTTGTTCTATGGTAAAATTTCCCCTAGTAATAGTCTCATTCATACCTGAAAACCCAGCCATTAACGTTCCCTCTTAGATTCCACTATATGTGCAATCTCTGTGTCATGACTTTTGTTTCTTCTTTGGATCTTCAGTGGTAGAAAAGATCTGTGCATTTCCTTTTGTTTATTTAAACATTCTTCTTTAATATGTTTTCTGTGCCTACTGCAGCAGCACAGAGGAAAGTTAAACCACCACAGGGATACACAACTGTCAAAGGAGCCAGTGAAAAAGAAAGATGTTGTGTCCCAGCAAGCTACTTGCTAATGCATCAAACAGATCAATTAGGCACTGCTAGTGGAAGCCAGTTTCGCTCATGACAAGTGCTACAGCTACAGCTACAATCTCATTTATAATTCAGCACTAAAAGCAAAGATTCAGGTTCATGCCATTAAGTAACACATCACAAGGGAAGACTAGAGGATTCGTTCACTTAGGTTTCCACTGCTTCTTTAGAAGTATCATATGAAATTATTACAGGTAATGTCCCACTTATTCCCTGTTGGGCTGCCCTGCTAGCTAACAATTCAATAACATCAAAAGCATATATTTTGCTCAGTAAAACTAGAATTTTGAAAGATGAGACCTGGGTAATACAGGGGCCTTAACATTAGAGGAAAAAAAATAAATGTCCACTGTTGTTGTTAAACATCAACTCCCACAACACTGATGGAAGCAATTATTGCAGATTATATGAATAAAGTACCCCTTATTGTAAAACATAGGGATATTAGGAGTCACAGTTCCATGACTATATAAAAGTATGAGGCTGAAGGCCGAGTGCTTTTTTTTATATTTCATGGAATTCCGAGATTACTTCTAATATCCTCATATTACAAGGGGTAGCTTATTTGTTATAATACACAACTTTAGTAAGTCATATGATAAAAATGATCTCACTAAACTCCATTTATAACTGATGACATCAGTAAGAGCTGTTGATAAGGATATAATTTACAGGATAGTCATGGCATTTGTGTATTATATTGATATAAAATA
>CM044432.1:57574052-57587008 GCA_024363595.1 Xenopus borealis | reverse complement strand
AAGATTTTGCTTTGCGTATCTTTTTAGAAGCATTGTGCAACATGTGTGCAGAATGATTAAAGGGCCAAGCAATTACTCAGTCAAGCATTATTGTACTAAACTTACACGAAAACATTTCAGAAGAGAAATCTGCAGGGGACAGGTGCACATACTAGTGTAGGATACATGTTTAACACCCATCCGGAGAATAATAAATGATATGCATTTTCCTCCAAGAAAAAAAAGGGATTTCTTTTGTTTAAGTTGCTCGGTGTCTTCATTCATAAATAGGAGCATCAAAGTAAGAGATACTTGAAAACATGAGAGAAAAACAACATAAATATCTGCATTTGCAGATGCAGGTGTTCCATATAATTACATTCTAAAATGCAAAATAATGCATTCAGGACATGCGGGGCTAGGCAGGATATATATAAGATTAATGGTTTTTCCTGACGGCACCAACAGAGAGAAGATATCTAGGAATGATTATTTCAGCTTACTTGTAGTAAGTAAACAAAATAACACAGCGGCTGTGTATAGATAACATTTCTGCAGATAGATTAGCACACTATATTCACTGAGCTTATTCACATACATTACTTGTAGAGTACAATACATATGTAATATGTATCAGGCAAGAAGATTTTCTCACTGTGACCTGGATTTCTTTCCTTTTAGAGGGGGCTGGCCATGGCAGGTGGCTTTGCGACTGAAGTCTTCTCATGGTGATGGAAGATTGTTATGTGGCGCAACTCTGATCAGTAGCTGCTGGTTTCTTACAGCTGCTCACTGCTTTAAGAGGTAAGGGGACATAGCTGATGTGATGTGTCCCGATAGATTATTTGCTTTTAGGTTGATTTCCTGCTCTAAATATAAACTATATTACTATTATATCATATAGTGTGTATATATATATTTTAGTTTATATAGCTATAATTAATCCTTATTGGAAGCAAAACCAGCATATTGGGTTTATTTAATGTTTATATGATATTCTAGTATACTTAAGGTATGAAGATCCAAATTACAGAAAGACCTGTTATCCGGAAAGCCCCAGGTCCCAAGCTTTCTGGATAATAGGGATAATAGGTCCCATACCTTTACTGAATGTACTGCACCAACCTAAACTTCCTGTTCCACTCTTTCTAAAATGACTTCTAAACCATATTCACTGTCTCTGAGGAGTCTACTAATGTTTTATATTTTCCCAAGACTACATTGGGGTTATTAGGAACTTTTGAAAAGGGTAATATCAGGTTTTTTTCCACTCATTATGTTATTAATGCTAATACACACCCATATAGGGGATTATTTATCAAAAACCCAAAACTTCAAATTTTCCATGAAATAGTCCAACCAAATCCACACAGATTTTCCCCCTTTATTATTTTTATCAACATGTATTTCTATAGCGTCAACATATTGCTTAGCGCTTATTTATCAATACATTTTCTGAAAATTCCCTGTGTGGGAAAAAACTCGATAAAACTGTGAAAACATAGGAATCGTACAAATTTTTCATATTTCTTGCCTGAAAACCATGAAATCTTCAGATTATTGCACAAAACCCAGCGCACATCTGTATATTTTCGGGACTTCTACTTGAACTCGGCAGGTCAGAGTTGGAATGCTTTTTTATTTGTACTTTTAACACCCTCTGGGTTTAATAAATTCTGAAAACTTGAAGGTTTTTTTTTTCCACTTAAAATTTTTTTTGGCATTTGGACCTTGACCTTAATGCATGCATATTCCTATTAAGGTATTCTGGATTATGCCAACTACTGTAGGTGGTGAATATGGTAAATTCTAAGCAAAAATTGTCTGCTAAATTGTTCGGGAACTGCATTGCTCTGAAGGCTCCAGATCTAATATAATCTAGTCCTATCTGCCTTTTTATTACTGCCCTTCTATAAACTTCAGTACTAGTATATCTTGGAGTAGATTGTTGCTACAAAGATATAATTGTAACACCAAAAAGAGAAATACTGAACTTATATAAAACTGATTCTTTTGAATTAATATACAGGACATTTTTGCATATTCTTTTCCTGAAAAATTATGCAAACATTTTTACAGTGTAAAAACAGTATTTGCTGTCGCTCCAGCCATCTATGCTTGTTCTGTAAACACAGGCAGCCCAAACAATTGTTTTCAGTCAAGCCTTAGATAATTCATGGATGGTATGGATGATCTACTCCCTTTAGCTTTTCAGACTGAATGTCTGCCTTTCACAGTGACATTCTCTTTGGTCAAATACTGTAAGAATCTTATTTGCACCAGCTCATAGAAGTCGTCTGTAAGTTCTCACCCCAGTTTTATGGCTTTTAAGTCTCTAATAAAAAAATTAAATTTTAGCTCTGTCACAAATCCTTTGTCATTACATTGCCAAATCCACCTTCATCTAACATGGCACACTGGAACTGGGCACATTTGCACCTGGGCAGAAAACCTTTGCATCATATTTTAGCTTTCATTAGTCTACCTGCAGCTAGTTGGCACTGCCTCAAATCTATATCAGACTTCTCACTTCTATAAAGACACATTTGGCTGTAACTCCAATGGGACAGTGTCATGAATGGCACCCTAAATCCAGAACCCAAGCTAAGCTCCCTGGTCTAGTTTCTCACTTCTGCCTTTCACCTCGGGAGGAGCCCTTGGCTAATTGGATGTTGCCAGGTCTTAATAGAGAGAGGAGCAGAGCTAAAAGGTTCTGGACAAGCAAAGGGGCATGATTATCTCACCAAGCATACTGGATTGAAGAATACCACCAGATGCCACAGAGTGGAACAGGTGGGCAGGGCCAGCACAAGCAGAGCAGAATTGTCAGACAGGCTAGCGTCAGGATTAGAGAGCATAGAATAGTCAGTGGACAGGCAAAGGTCAGGATTCGAGAATTCGGAGTTAACAGGCAGGCCAAGGTCAGGATTGGAGAGAATCAGAGTAGTTAGGAAAAGCAAGGGTCAATAACAGCAGATCAGGCAGGAAATCACACAGATTAAACACCCAGGAACTTTCTAAATAGAACCTAACAGGCAACAATCTGTAGACTGAATTCCCATTTATACATTTGAATTTGGTGCCATTGCATGTAACTTCATAATGCTGGTGCATAAACTCGGAAGTGCGCCGGCACACATGCCATAGAGGAACCGGTGCTGGAAGGAGTTGGATGCATACGGTGAGTGTCCCTGCCAGAGGCATGGTGGGCTCTCCCGCATACTGGGGGTAAGCCACTAGACCACCAGGGAAACTGTTCGTCACAGACGGTATGAAATAAAATAATCAGCAGCCAATGTAATATCAATTCTTCTTGTGAACTGATAAACTCACTAGTATTATAAATATACTCCAATTCAGGGGTGTCCAAAGGTAGATCGGGATCTACCAGTAGACCTAAAGGGCTAGGCCACACGGGAAGATTTCAGGGGGGTTAGTCACCTGGCGACTAATTGCCGCGTCTAATCTCACTGAATGGCTTGCTAGTATCTCGCACCCCCTAGAGCTAAAGTCGCCTGCGCCTATTCACACGGGACGATAAGTTTTTCAAAGTCTCTCGAAATTGCCTCACGAGGCAATTTCGAGTGACTTTGAAAAACGCGTCACCACGTGGATGTAGATCCTAATGGTCCAATATCACTAAAAGTATACCTTGCATTAGTAAAGTATGGGCACTCCTGATCTAAATAGTAAAGGTGGTGATCAAACAACACTGGACTGTTTTGTTCCATGCATCTGTTTCTCTGCATCAATCAACAAAATGCTTACTATGGAATGTGGAACTTGACATCTTGGCTATAATTTCCTTTACCACACTAGTATTATGTGATTTATCTCCCCATGTATACTTTAAGGCATAGAGGTGGGGCAGATAATGACTTTCACTTTCCATTCAGCACTTCCTAGATGTCACTGCTCCCCACACATTCCCCCAGTTCCCTTAACCATTTAATTGTGTAGCCAGGACATGGGGATAGACATCAGGTCCCCCATTCTGGTGCACAAACAAGATTCTGAGATGATACAAGGCTTGTCTTAATAACAGTGTCCACAAAATGGCTCCTGCCTGCTTGTTATAATTATGAATTCCCAGACTGAAGGAAACAAGATTAAAATAATTTATATAGTGTAATTAATGTTCATTTTGCTTGTCTAATGTGATAAAATAGGATTTTGAATATTTTTTTGGGGTGACGGGTCTGCTTTAACATCCCTTAACAAACAAAGTTATAAATACATACACACTGCTAGCAGCATCCAGAACTGTGGGTTTTTAAAAAAAATATTTTGTAATTCTGTATTTGTGCTTGTGTGGTTCTGTCCAGGTGTGGTGCTGCTTATGTTTCTGTAGCCATTTGTCAGTCTGTATTCATAATGAAAACATCTAATGCCTAGTGAATATTCACATACAAAACAGTACAGTTGTAAAACATGTTGCTGTGGCTTTGCCCATTATCCAATGCTTGTTACTATGGCAATTTGCAATAGGGAATGTGTGACATTTGCTTTGTGAGGAGGAACCTGAGCCAAAATTCTGGCAAACCATATGGAAACATGTAATGAATTAAAACTGCCCGGAATACCAATGTCTTCAGCTAATCAAACTATTTAAAAATACAGAAAATGTTATTTATATGTTACAGCACTTTATACTCTTTTTATAATGCTTTTTGTAATATAGAAACATTTTTTAAAGCAAATGTATTTTAAAAGAAGTAAATCATAATTCTAGTGACATTTTGAACTGATATTGAATATCAAGACCCCATTTGAATTCATCTTCAGTTTACCTGAAGTTGTGACCAATATAAAAATGAATAGTTTAACCTGGAAGACATACCAATATCACGGTGAAGATAATCTTCTCTTCCAATCCAGTATGGTGATTATTATTTCTTCTGATTGCTTAGAATCTGAGACCTTTAGTAAGGAGAATGACAGGGCACTTCTTTGGGGGAAAATATCTCCGCACATCTTTTTTTCTTTAAAAAAAAAAAGTGCTTTCCCACTGCAAGCTATGCATTTATTAACAAGATGGCTTAGAGACATATTAATTTATTTTGAAAATAATCCATTACAGAAAGAACCATTATAGAAAGATTCCTTATCCGGAAAACCCCAGGTTGCAAGCATCCTAGACAATAGATCCATACCTTTATAAGTAATAATAATCATCAAAATAAAGTATTGATCATTCTCTAGCAGCATTTTTAATATAAACTGCATTTCTGGGAAAAAGCAAAAGAAAAATAACTTGTTCTTCTGATCTGAAATAATGTGCACTTGTCAATCTGTTGGTAGCTGTTAGGCAAATAAATATGTCTAATTTACACTTGTAAGCAATGTGTATAAAACTAATGATAATTGACTGGAATGTTTGTTGTTCTTGAAGATGATTGTTGAAGTAATAATTCATTGTCATTAGCTTGTGCTTTCCTTTCCCAAGGATATAGTCTGACTGTTCTGAAGTTGAATATTCTGTACAAAATTTGGCATGCTATTGTTTTCCATAATTTAAGGTCGTTGTAATCAATTTTAAGAGACAATAGGGGTAATTTATTTACCACACTGCAGTGTGCAAATGCACCCACAATGGGGCATTTCCTTCCATAAATCCAGCACCATTGCAGTCACCAGGGGGAGTTGTGCCTGATGCAACTGCGGAAAAAGGGTCAAGCTTGACACAACTGCAACTGTGTTTTGCTGTGAATCAAATGCAATTTCACTGAAAAATTTACAAGCCTGACATTTGCTGATTTGGTGGTGGCAATAGCTTTAGGATTCCCCTGCATCAATAGGTGTAACTGCACAAAATTCTGAAGAGGAGGTGGGAATGTCTGAGAACTGCTGAACATAATTATACAGAAGTGCATGGTGCGCCACTTATATCCTTAATTGCATTGTTACACATACACTTGTTGGAGAAGGACTTGTGGGTGCTTGTGAATAGTAAACTTAGCTGAAAACAATCCATGCCATCAGAAGCATGAAGGGCCAGCAAAATTTAGTCCCATATTAAAAGGAAAATAGATTCACAGGATGTTCATCTCATGTCTGTGCTGGTGAGGCCCCATCTAAAATATGCACTACAGTTTTGGTCTCCATTCCTTAAAACCTATATTAATGAAAAAGAATGCCCAAACAAGAGCTACTAATTTGATAAAGTGCATGGATAGTCTTGGTTATAAAAACAGGGTGGGTAAGTTGGGGTTGTTTACAATGGAGAAGATGCATTTTAGGGGGAAATATAATTGCTTTGTACAAATATGCTAGTATGCCATATAATAAGCTGTGATTCTTGATTCCCCAGCATGTCCTTCCAACAGATACAAGGGCAACCATTCAGATTAGAAATACCTGTCATCTTAATTTGTGGATAGGGTTTTTTACAGAAAGAGTTGTGAAGTTGTATAATTCTCTTCTTGAGGCTGTGGTACTAGCAGATACATTAGGTAGTTTAAAGAAAGGATTAGATGTGCAAATTGTACAAAATCAAACTGGGATTAGTTCGATTTCCCTCTAGAAGTCAGTACGGGATTTTCTCCTCCTGAAAGTCAAACTAACAGCAAATGTTTAATGAATGTGTCTTTTTTTGAACTTCACGTATTATGTTACTGTGCTATGGACAATGTGCTTTTTTAACAATTTATTTCCATTAAATTTTACCAGTACTGAAATTGATTAAATCAAAATTTCTGCAAGAATACATGCACTTCCCTATGTGGAAGGTAAAAAATTATTGTTCTGATATTTTTCATAATTTATTCTAATGAACATTATGGCTCAATCCAAATATTCCATTTAATATCACTATGGTTTAATAGAGTTGTCACATTATGTAATACAAGAACACTGTATTGTTCCTTACTTTCACAGTCTAGGTAAAACTCCATCTCTTCCACTCTGTCTCAGTACCTAGCACATTGAATATACACTTGCAAATTAAGCTTGCACTAATCTAAAATGCACTGGATGTGGCAGGTCATAGAACCACATTAATAACAATGCCAATAAACAATCAATAATCTGCCATGTCATAAGGTACATTGCCCCAAAAAGGTCAGAAACAACTTCTACTCTGAGGATTATGAGGTCAATCCTCCTGGGTAAATGGAAGCTTGAGTCATCCTGTACATTAGCTTTGCCTTGACTTAGTACAGGATAACAACCCGTGAGTGATTACATGAAATACATTTATTCAGTACAGAATGTGATTACTTGCTGACAGTAGTAGTTTTATATCAGCAGCAGATTGATGTTAATTATATTGGTATGTTTTTTTTTAGTCTATAATCCACTCCAGATCAATGCCTAGGTCAGGGCTGTCCAAATGGCAGCGAGCAGGCGCATGCAGCCCACAACCCCCTCCTTGTGTGTCCCCCAACCTTCCTGCTGTGTTTGCTTACCAGATTTGCCAGATTAACTGGCCCCTGCATTGTTTGAACCTAAACTTCAGACTAATCCCCTGTATTGTTCACACCAGTGGTCCCCCTGCATTAACTGTGACACCTATGTTGTTCACATCCCTAAAGCCCTGTACTGTTCACATCTGAGACCCAGACTGAAACTACTCACATTGTTCACACTTTATACAAAATGCTAATGGGGCACCAGCACTTTCATTGTATGTACTACATCTAAGGGCCCTTACACACGGGTGTTTTTACCTGCGCTCCCCTGCGCTCCGTTTTGCTGCGTTCAGCCGCAGGGGAGCGCAGGTATAGACGAACTCAATTATTTTCAATGGGGCTTTACTCACACGAACGCATGTAGGCGCCAAACGCAGGAAAAATGCAGCATGTTGCGTCTGAACCTGCATTCGGCGCTTACACGCGTCTCGTGGGTACAACCTCATTGAAAAGAATGAGGTGCGTCTAGACCTGCGCTCCCCTGCGGCTGAACGCAGCCAAACGCAACGCAGGGGAGCGCAGGTCCAAAACGCCCGTGTGTACGGGCCCTAAGAGTGGTTCTGATGGGTCTCTCTGTCTCCTGTTCTATTCTACCTTACCTATGCCCCCTGTGTGTGCCCTGCTCTGCCTGTGTGTGTGCCCTGCTCTGCCTGTGTGTGTGCCCTGCTCTGCCTGTGTGTGTGCCCTGCTCTGCCTGTGTGTGCCCTGCTCCGCCTGTGGAACACAAGTCTGGTTTTGTTCTTGGAGTTTGTTAGCATTTGAAAATAAATTATTGTTGGGGGCTCCTAAGGTGTTTAATCACATGCTGGGGTGCAGTGTTATCCACAGGGGAAGAGGAGGCATATGTATTTAAGGGTATGTCTTAATATGACAACTTTTTTCACATGAGTGATAAGTGATATCCCTGCAGTGAGCACCAACCATTTGGTTTTTTGGTGTGCTACGACAATTAATGTGGACATGGTCTTGTGGTGACATGGGTGTGTTTTAAGTGGGTGTGATTTAAAAACAGGGAGTCGTCAACACTGGCTTCCATTATCGACCCTCCACTATGCAGGTCAGAAACAATTCAGCCCTCAGTACCACAAAAGTTGGGACAGCACTGTTCTAGGACCTAGTGACTGATTGATTAGAGTGCAAAATTAATGTTTTGAGCAGTTCAGAGGAAGCTTTTTCATTTTTTGTTTTCCTGCATACATTAGAAAGCAGTGTAAAATAGTCTTCCCAACCATTACCGTCTTTCATGCACATATGAAGTGACTAGCAGACATAAAAATCTGTGCCATTATTCCTATAATGACAAGTATATATTGCACCACTGTGATAATGAAGTATTTTAACCCAAACCCAGAAAAATGACATCACATATCAAGTCTGTTCTTATTACTTAGCCAAGTAGAAAAAGCACTCCTGCCAGAACTGGAAATGGATTTTATAATTAGAAACAGAATATGGATGGTGTAAAATTGTGCCAAGATAAAAATTAAGCCATGGCTAGTTATTTTTCACCTGGTGCAATAAGCATCACAGTCCCCCTCTAATTAATGTAAAAATTATTTTTTTATAATAACTGACATGGGGGTTTGTATTTATAACCAATCATAAAATATTAACAAGAAAAATTACATAATGTGGAATGAATTCAAATAATCCTGATTAGAGCACTGCATACAACATGTGCCATATTTGACAAACATAGGGTATCAAGTGAAACATTGAACAAACATAGACATTTTTCCATATTTAAATGTGCTGCTTATTCTGGCTTGCTTGTAGGGGAATATACTGTCTGTCAGATTTCTTTAAATCATATACAGTATGGGGCAGATTTACTAAATTCGTGTGAAGGATTCGAATATTCACTCAAATAGTCTCCATTCGATCGTGCAACTCTTTGAATATGCAAATTAAGTATTTTCGACCATCGAATATAAAATGTCCAGGCGCATCGAATAGATCGAATAAATATATATTAGAGCGCTCGACTATTCGCCAGTTGAAGAACTTACACTTTAAATCTTTATTCGACTGCCTACTTCGCCAGATTGATCCTACCGAATTGCAATAGAAGCCCATGGGAAGCCACCATAGGCTTTTTTTTCTGTCTTTTACCGAATTTCAATTGTATGATCGAAAGCTTCGGATGTTCGATACGTACGGTTTTGCGGAATATTCAAGCAATTTTTTTACTTTTCGTAGAATCGTTCGATCGTACGATTGTGGCGAATAGTTGAAAATGCACTCAAAACTGTGAATATTCAATTTTGGTGAATATTTATTCGCCAGTCAAGTTAGAGGGCTAAAAACACTCCACAATTCGACCCTTAGTAAATCTGCCCCTTTGTATCATATATATGTGTATAATCAAATATATAACTCTAATATAGTCCTAATAAAATAAGGATCAAATATGATCAGTATAATCTCATATTTTTGCTCATCTGCCCATATGATTCTCCCCCAGGGATATATGATTCTCACCTACAATGAGCAAGTCTCTCTTGGATTTAAATAAATACTCAAATCAAGCCTGGCCCCAAAGTACCATTGGGCCTCCATTGAACCATACAAATTCATTTAGTATATTAAAAAGACCTTTTTATTTGAGGTATACATTAATAAATATAATACAAAGTATTCAATAATAGTTCATACATCCTGAAAGCTTGTGAGTACATGGAGGAACAATTAGCAATACAACATGTTACAATTTAACCACTTCTTCTTCCATGGGGCTGATCCAATAGCATCTAATCATCATTCTTGTTTTAGCATAACTGTGTCACTATTTCAGTCTTACACGAGAATAGAGTGCTCACCTGTTACTAATAACCTCTCGGGTATCAGGTGCTGTGCAGTCAAGTGAACTCCCTGCTCAGAGTCACAGTATTTCCATGAAAGTCCAAAAAAGACCGCAGCACTCAGATTCAGTGTTCAAATTCGTGACAATGTGGTTTATTGGCTCAAAAGTAGACAAAAAGTGGCAACGTTTCGGACTCCACTGGGCCCTTTATCAAGGCTTGATATGCTATTGGTCACGAATTTGAACACTGAATCTGAGTGCTGCGGTCTTTTTTGGACTATTTCAGTCTTAGGGACAGACTCACAATAGCCAAATAAAGTCTACTGTGTCAGCACAGTGTCCAGAATGTGTTTTTTTTTTCTTGGTTGATTTTACAGTCCACAAAATTGAAACATACTGTATATCCGTAATCAACCATATTTCACATTTTCCAACATAGTTACAGAAGATAGAAAATAGAGTGTAGGATAAGAAAAGAAAGGGAAGGGGAGAGAGCGAGAGAAAAGAAAAGATGTTAAGTGATCTAAACACAGTCTATATTCAGATTTCTCATCTCAGTTTTGAGATAGAAAGAGAAGGTTGAAAGAGAGAGCAAAATAAACATTAGGGGGCAGATTTACTAATGGTGAAATTTTTAATTTAAAAAAGTTGGAAATTTGACCATGGGAATAGTGGGGAAGTAAAATCCTTCAAATTCGACGGATTTTACCGCAATTCGATCAATCGAATATAAAAAATTCGATCGATCGAATATTCGAATCGGATTCGAATCGAATATTCAAACGATTTTTTATATTCGATCAAAGATAATGATACCCAATTCGGTAGCATTGATCTGGCGAAGTAAGTGGTCGAATTAAAATTTAAAGGGGAAGTTATTAGACCATCGAATATGAAAATAAAATTTAATTCGAATATTCGATGGTCGTATTTGCCTAATTTGCATATTCGAATATTCGAATTTAATACAAATTTGATCGAACTTCTAATTCTTCACGTGAATTTCATGTGTATTTAGTAAATCTGCCACTAAGTATTGACCATATATCTAGTACTTCTAACTAGTGTTTATAACTAATGTTTATATCTAGTGCTTATAACTAGTTCTTAGTGCAGAATGGTTTTTGTGCACTGAGTATGTTTTTGAAACTAGGTGTGCCTTTTATGGCCTTGCACTAAAAATACTTTTAACATGAGACAACGGACATATTCCTTGTCCTGTGTAAACATTATACAACCCTAATAACAGAATGACTTCGAACTTCTTCTACAACATAGCAGCTTTGTACTTGTGTCCTGTTCTATAGTCGTTGTTCTTGATAACACAAATATCATAACGAATATATGACTTAACTCTAAAACCCTGATATCTGCAGTCATAATATTATTAATCTAAATTAGGTCAGTTGGTTTCTGATGAAATTGCCCTGGCATGTACCTGTAGGAAGGGAGATAAATGTGCAGTTCCACTTGAGCTAGTACCAAATTTAATTTTTACCCACAATAAAACAAACATTGCCAGAATCCCACAGTAATTGTATCCACGATAATTAGATGCAAATATGTACAGCAAGTAATAAACACCCGCTGCACTATTTAGTAAAATTTGCTCAAATGGTCACAACCTGGGCATCCAAGAGAATGGGCAGCAAGTAGATACACACTTACACACTCTTCAGTTCAATCTCATTCTACAGCAACACCTATGGATACAAGGGAGCCCTTTATTTACAAAAACAATTAATTAAATATACTCTATTTTGCCAGTAATACTCCACAGTAGGCATATGTGACTTGTTGTCATTTGCTAATGTTTTGTTTATGTTGATTTTCAAATTTTTGATTGTTCTGTTTTTGGCCTACTGAAGTATTCTTATACTACAGTCAGTAGTTATTGTTCATTGTCTAAAGTGTTTAGCAGAGACTCCCATTTGAACATACTGCAATCCGCAGTCATGCTGCTTGTGTACCATATCTGGTCCAGCTACTCAACTGCATCATACATCGATATAAAACAGACACACACAAAGAACTCTTCTGTTTTTATAAAAAATATTCTAAACAGCCCCAAATAACTCACAGGTTTGGGATAATGTATTCTAGAGAATGAAAAGGAAGCAAAATATTTAGAAACATAGTGCTCTATCATGCAACTGGCTGCATGTAAGTTAAAAGTGATGACATAAAACGACTGTAGTCATTAATATAAGCAGATGAATCCAATGGCCTGATTTACAGAGTAGTTTAAAATGAAGTAATACAATGAGCCAGGTGTTAGGTGCATTGGCTGCGGATGAATAATGAGATCCATCTGTAACAGAGAATTGGGATATGCACTGCATAAATACAGCAGAATAAAATGGTGGTGACAACTGCAGACATATTTTCATTACCATACTTAGCTTTACAAGCAGTCCTTTTTTTTTTTTTTACCAGTAGTTGTGACCCACTTTTACTAGTGTACAAAATGCTTCAGTGAAACTGAGGGGCATTGCAGAGCTCTGCTCTGTAAAGTTATTTACCCTAGGAAAACGGTGTAAAATAATGGCAAATGTATAAAGCTATATATATATATATATTATATTTATACTGAAAGAATGACCAGTGATACAGAGATGTTTAGTTAAATGCTCAAAAGTATATTAAAAATACATGTAAAGCCGACATGACATTTCGGCCGACACAAGGGACTTTTCTCCTTGCTGGTCATTCTTTCAGTATCTAATTTATTTTTACCGTGCACCCAAGGCAAGTTCCAAAGGTGG
>CM044432.1:57559403-57573580 GCA_024363595.1 Xenopus borealis | reverse complement strand
AAAAAAAAAAAAAAAAAAGGATAAATGTGTTTGATGGCTATTGGGCAAAGAACCGACTTCTTGATTTCACAGTGGCTGGTTTTCTAATCATATCAGTTAAAACAATTCTGTAATATGAATATATTTCTCCTGACGTTTTTATTGATTTCAACTGCATCAGCCTTGTCTTAGTTATCCTGAGCTGGTCTCTTTTGTCTTTTCAAATCAATACATTCAATAAAAATATTGCCTACAACCCAGGGATGTCAAGTCTTTAACAGAGGATATTCAGCCATCCCTTCCCACATGCAAATATAACAATAAAGCAGGAGTATGTCATTAAGCTCTTGAAGCTGTAGTTTACCAATAGTTCTACCAACATCTATCTTGCTGTCATATTCATGTGTAATCTGCCTAATGCAAGCTATGTGTGAAACTCTGCAGCAGGTTATGAGATGCATTAAAACAAGATACACTCGCATTTTAAACTTTATTTCTATTCAACTTGTAAATGAGATCACAGAATAATATCGGTTGTTCAAATGAGTTCATATCTCCATGATAACTACACATACTCTAAACCAAAAGATTGGTGTTTAGGCCTATAAATATTGACCCATCTTTGTAAGTGTCCAAGCCTCTGACTGAGTGCCCCAGTGACACAAAATGCATCAGGCAAGAAGTGTTAGATAAAAATGGATAACCTTTATTTATACAATCAACTTTTGGTCTGATCTACCAAAACGTTGCACCATTTGTTTGCTTTAGCTACACATACTCAACAATGTTACTTTTTTATGTGTTATACGTATTGTATGTTTCTATTGAGCTGTACTTTTTTTTTATTTGGTTATATGAGCACCATGATTTTCCCATAGTCTTATTTTTTCATCTCTCTTTATGTCTGGTGATATGGGTTGGGGACTATCATACACTTGTACCACAGGAATATGAAGACAATATGACCATTATACATATAATAATACACAAAGATTACAGACCTGATGGCAATGACTATAATATTGCTCTGATTAGACCCGCTCGGGACATCAGAGCAGTGTGTACAGCTAAGCACCCATGTATTTCCAGCTTGTTTACCTCTTAGGCAGGAGAGATCCCAAAAAACTGCACCAAACTGCTGGTGACACTGGTAAATTAACTTCTGCAGGCAATTGTTATATAATCTCTGATAAGCAACAGTGCACATTATAAGGTGGTAAAATATTTTTCTATAGGGGCAATCAGTGATCGGTGCATAAAACACAGTAAGCTTGATTCATATTTAAAAATACAGACAGTGGTCATTTATGCAATCCTGACTGCAACTATATGGAAATGCAAAGAGTAATTTTAATAAATGCACCTCAAATGAATGTCTTCACCCAACCCTGAATGAGTTGTACAGGCTTATACATCAGATATGGCTTTTTAGCAAGTGAGGGAATGCAGGGTTATGGAAGATAGCTCATGGTACAAGTAGATCTAGGAACTAGTCTGATTGCTATTTAGGAGTCGGGAAAGAATTTTCCCCCCTCCATAGCAAACTGGCGTGTCTTTTCTCAGCCTAACTATACCCCTGTATGTTCGAACCAATATGTAAAATCAATTTAAAAATAATTGAAGTGTAAACGCCAACGCGTGTTTCGCAATTCAGCTTTTTCTACGCCTTGAAAAAGCTGAATTGCGAAACGCGCGTCGGCGTTTACACTTCAATTATTTTTAAATTGATTTTACATTTTGGTTCGAACATACAGGGGTAAATTGGGAGGTGCTCAAACTATTGCTGGAATCTCTTCTCATTTCACCAGGAGGCCGTGGATTTGTGGTTTTTAGGTTATTGTAGCTCTTCTAAGTGGTAGGGTTTAGGTAAAAACGAGACCACAGTCCCGGATTCTCTGCCTTCTCCATCTTTGTGGTGTCCCAGATAAGAAAATTATTAGGCAGCAGTTTCGGGACAACTCCACCTCTCCTTCTCTTCCATTTCTCTCTAATTTTCATGAATTTGAGCACTGATTTTTTATTCGAATTAATTGTAATTCCCTAATTTATTTAATTAATTTATATACCTTGATTCTCTGAGCACTTGCAAGTTTTGTAAAAGATTCCTGCTATTGAATAATAGCTATTTGTGGTATGCTAAATCTAGCCCTTTTTAGGAATCAGTAATTTATTAATCACTTTTTTTGATGAATTGATATCAATTATTTTAAATGAATTGATATTTATAAAGCACTGCACTTTATTTATTTATATATATATATATATATTCCATATTTCAAATTAATTTTTAATGAATTGATCAAAATCACGTGTAAGCTGCACTGGAAATCAATTTGGTCTAGTTTGATTGTTTTTTTAACTAGATCTCTATTAACAAGGTAACCTAATTGGTAAAGGGAATTGACTATTAACATAAGAGGGAGAAAGTGGGGTATTCTTTTCCTGTCCGTTTTCTAATATTCCAAACTTGTCCCTGGACCCTGGGAACAACTTGAATTCAACTATTCGCCACCTAAAACCTACCAAATTCATGTAGAAGCCAATGGCAGAGGTCCAGTAACCAGGGCCTGCCAGACCCCTCTCTTTCGACTGTGATTCAATAATAAAAAAAGATTGGTGCTGCGCAGTGCCTCTTGCGTACGCGTGCTGTGTGGTGCCATTCGCGCATATGCACCGTGCAGCACTGTGCCCATTCACTGCTTCAGAGTAGGGGGATGGTGAGCCAGAGGGGGGCCCTGGACAGCAGTCCCAGTGGGCCCTGGGCCCCCCCAATCCAACCCTGCCAGTAACATTTGAAGATGTTAATAGTCTTCCTAATATTCAAGTTTTTATCAAAGACAAAATGATATTCAAGTTTAGTCAAATTCTAATTTGATTCGAGTTTTCGGGTTGGAAATATTAGTTTGATTTTAGGCATTTGAGTTTTTTTTTATTAAAAAAACTTACCAATAAATAAATATGGAGTAGTGCTACAGCAAATCTATGACCTGCCCACCCTTACACCCCCAGCAACCCAGTTCAGATAGCTACAACCAATTCAGTCTGGACTAATAATAAGCTGTGTATACAACTATAAAAACTGGTGGACACCCACCAAGACAATACATATCTCACTTGCTGCATGTCTGTTTCAAAGCGCAGTGCTGGACAATTTCCATAAAAAACATGTAAGCTAAAAAGCACAATAGGTGGACGGTGTGTACGTAACTAGTAAGTATTCGTGTCCTCATAGTAATCTGCTTAGTACAGAAAAAAATTCAAAGTGCTCCATCCAATTATCACAGCCACCCTCCCTTCCATTGTTCCCAATTTAGCCAATTCCTGCCTGTCTACGTGGGAACAGTGGGAGCTGGTCTCGCCACTGTCCACTTAAGCCGCCCTATGGCTTCCTCAGGGGCATAAGATTTATGTAGAAAGATAGTTGACTCTTGCCCTGTAGAGTTTGCCCTCCTATACTAAGCCATGTATTTGGTGACCAGTTGTCTCCCTAATGTATAGGCACTCTTTGCTACACTGGACTGCATGTACCACATTGCTTTGTTTTTTTTCTTTTTCATTGCTATGGGATTCTTAGAATTGTTCACCAATTGATAAACAGGAATATTAATCGATAGTGTGTATGTTTTTCTGTGTTGAGCTCTCCAAATCTACTTGTGTAGACCTAGCCTAACAACTGCAGATACATGTAGGAAAGACAGTCCCTAACTGCTCTGGATGGAAACCATCATACTTTCAAATGGCAGGGGAGGGCTCCCCACCTTACTTCCCTAACTTCAAGCAGCTTTATTTGTTTTCCTATAAAGCAGCCAGGCGACCATGTACAGTCTTGGTGTATTGGCTTCTATGGCAGATATTATTTGACTTTTTGACATTATTTGTCATTGATAATTTATGATGATCCCTAAGCTTAACCTCCCAACTGAAGTCCAGACCACACTGAACATGTGCGTAATCTTGCAAAATTTAACAAAATTACAAGATGACAGCCGCCTGCGGCCAACTTTGGAAACTTAAATCCTTTGTTTGATTAGGCTTCTGGTGCAGTAAGTTCATGTTATGTTTAGTATACAAAATACAGCATTTCTACCATTATTCTATTTTACGTTGGTTCCCTTTAAAGCCAAGCAACCTGTTCTTATGAAGAGCTTTCCTGTGCAGTTCAAATTACTATGGTCCAAAACCTGTGCCAGATGCATACTGTATGTATGGGCTTTTTCAAGCAAACACTACCTAAGAAACATTGCAGAGCTTTTATTGTTTATAGCAGCTGTCCAACTCCAGACTGTGGAAATTTCTTTGTGTTTTGTAGACGTAGGGACGCTGGGAAATGTGCAGCTGGAAAATTTCCAGACTTGTGATCTCCTAGGAAGTGATATCAGCAGAATTTGTCGTGGATGTGCAAAATCTCTCCTGAAGCTGGTGCATCTGCACTGTGGATGTGAACTCCACTGACATCACTGAAATATTCTGTGCATGTGCACACCGGATTTTTGCAATGCTATGTATGTAAATAAATACATAATAAATGGGAATTGATACAAGACCTTGAAAGATTACAGTAAGTTGAATCACAATGGATCAATCAGCTCAAATAGAGTTCTCCTTGGCACATTATTTATAAGGTAGAGCATCGCAGGGTTCATTAATGTCAGCCAGCTTTGAACTTTTCTGTCTCGTACTAAACTGTGCATTCCCTCATTGTGGCAGAATCTGTTCTCATTCAGGTCATTCCATATTTTGTGCCTTTTTGATTCTGTTAGGACAGCATAACAAAAGGTGCAAAGTTGTTTAGTTACCCATAGCAACCAATTAGATTGCCGCTTTCCTACTAATTGTTTGCGGTGGGTTTCCAAAACAGTGGCAAACCCTGTGATTATTATTACCCATACATGTCTTCTTTTGAAGACTCTATTAATGGTGCTTGTTTTAGTTTCTTAAATTGTCTATAGATAAATGCAGTTACCTTAAAGTACTACATTTTACCATACTCCTTGATGATATTAAAGACCTTTCACCTATTGTAGATGACTGTTTGTTTTTAAAAACATAAAAGCTCATTTTGTCATAATGCAATACATTTGTATTTTGTGAAACTCTTCATAAAAAAAAAATCAGTAAGTGTCCCAACAGGCACAAAACGCATAAGGTCACTTTTTTGTCCTAATAAATGACTTTATACTTTTAAAACACTTTTGGTTTTTAGAATTTTTGGGAAAAACCCATTATGCATCTTTATTCTTTAATGTGATGAAAACCCTTGGACTGGGGTGGATTGTAGGATTCCATTAGGACTTTTACTTTAAAATGCCCAATATGCAAGGTTTGGTGCCTTAGCTGTATTTAAACCTCCCTATGGGTTAAATATGCACCACATTTATAAGAGCAGCTACACTAGACATTCCTATTAGGTTGCACTGTAAGTTACCACTTATGGAAAAATGCACTGGCAAAGGGGCCCATCAGTCGCAAGTCAAAGCTCACTGACATGGAAAGCCCACTTAACATTTGCTAAATGCTAGAAGAATCAGCCTCTCTCCACCACAGAATCAGCATCTTTATGATCCAGTCCATTTATTAGGCAACAGTTGTATCCAAATGCATTCCATAAAATGAAACTAAAGTACAATGCAGAAGATTAACTATTTAAACAGACAAGGCTGCTTCCTTGGCAAAGTCATCACTTTAATCATGTTTTTAACCCAAATGCTTGATTAATAATCCCAAGTCCTTGGATTTACTCCAACTCTACCACCCCAGGCCTGAGCCCAGTTTCTTTGTAAAATATGATTGTTTTGTTAAGTAGGGTCTCCCTATTAACAACCTCCTTACTCTATAATATCATAACTCACACAACCACTTTCACTGATAGGAAGCTTAATTAATTAAAATGCTCCCATGAGTAAATGAAAGTAAATGCCTTCATTGCATTTAGCATAGCAATGAGATGACAGATTGAAACATCCAGTTAATTTATATTCAATCTCTTCTAGTTCCAGAAACTTGATATTTATGTTGGAAATCGATTTCTCTTCCTGATCAATTTAAATCTCATTAGCCTCAGGCAATCATTCTGCCACAGTGTCTTTACTTGTTGTAAATAACGAAGGGATCCATTTCAGGTTTGTCCATTTTGTTCTTTTCAAATCAGATTAAGCATTTTATGCCAGTTTTATACTTGCCTCTGATCTTAGAACTCACAGCACAAAAGCAAGAAAATATATTGTCGAGGAGTTCAGTTGTTCTAAGTAACGCACAAGATCCGGATGAAGAAATAAATGTTGTGCCTCTTCTCATTTATTTATAAAGTGCAGGCATAATAAAGCTGAGTGCTTACAGCTGAGAGAAATAATGATTCAAACAAACTGGCAAGCATATACTTACAGAAGCAGGTTGAAGTGAGACATGATAGAATGAGTTTACAGAACAGCAACACCACTGGCTGAGACACCACCATCATTGCCCATTTGTCATAATATCCTCACCGAGATCTGTCACAATCCCGCCTCCATTTTCATGTGTTATTGTGAGTGATATCTTTCAAGCACTCCATTACAGCCTACTAAAAGGCATGTTTTGGACTGGGAACCACTAGATGGAGTGAAAAAAAGACAATACAAAATTGTTAAACTGCCAAAATATGAATACATTCCTTTTAGAGGCACGTGGTTTCATTTATGATCACCAAGTCTCAAACAGAAATACATGTATTTGCATACTGTAAATAAATCACTATAGTATTTAAAGGGACAGTTCAGTGTAAAATAAAAACTGGGTTAGTTAGTTAACCAAAAATGTATATACATACATACATTTACCTATACACACTGGGGTTCTTTTTGAGGGGTTTAATTTGAAGTTTTTTCAATTCAAATTATATGTTATACAACAATATTTAAAGGCAGGAGTGGGAAACTGCCAGGTAAAGTTAAAGGAGAAGGAAATCCAAAAGTCAATACCTTTCTCCCTGTATTGTACTCCCCAAGACCTCCTGAAATGCTTTGGGAGCAACTCACATAGGCCAGTCAAATTGAGTATAATCCATGTCCTTGTTAAGATCGCTTATTTAGTCAGGCAGGCGCCATGTTAGTAAGGTAGCGAAGGGTTCCTTTACTTCTTTCTTCTTCTTGCACATGGCCTCAATTGCATGTGCATCATTGGAAGAAAGGCAGCATCCCGAGGACATGCACATTACAACTAAATGATGCCTAATGCGCCTCAAGGCTGCCTCTGGCAATAGAGAGGATGATGCCTGTAAAAAGCGTCAAGTCATACGCTGTGGCATTCGGAGAGCGTAGCTCAGACCAGGGACAAAAGTTTGAAAACTGTCTAAGTTCTATGTGCAAAATACTTTAGTTAGAAGATAGGGATGGACGAATTTATTCGCCAGCCGCGAATTCGCGAAACACCTGCAAAAATTGACCTGGCGAAAAGTCGCCTGACAAAAAAACGTGGCGCGCAACAAAAATGACGCAACGCGTGATGAAAACTACACCGTTTCGCAAATTTTTCGCCAATTTTCAGTGAAGCAAATCTGCCTAGATTCACCCATCACTATTAGAAGGCTATCTATAGTTTGCCTTTCCTTCTTCTTTAAAGAGGAAAAATGTGATCACATGAGGAAATGGGTAAAAATAGATAGGAAAAAAAACAACCGGGGTAATGTATAGATGAACATGGTTAGTGGAAATGGTGAGCTACTGATTTCAGATATAGGAAGACTCGGTGAAGTCTAAAAACGGTGAAAAGCTAATGTATAGCAAATTGGTTCACGAAAAATATGAAAGGATCTGTAGGCAAATGTCACCCTTAAAAATGGTGGACAATAAACCCCATTCTCAGCATTTTCATGTTACAAATGACGTACAAACACAAGATAACACCTGACAGAAGTGAATGGTGAAAGTGAGGTATTTAAAATGGCATACAAGTCCTTTAAAAAAAAAAAAAAGACACTGCAAGCAAGAGGTTTGTGATTTAATTGACTTTAATTTAAATAAATGTGAAAAATGCCTTCTTGCAAAATGGACTTAATAAAGCAATAGATTACTTAAGCAAATGTGATAATGTTAATCCGGAGTCATGTGTCTGCAAACCTCTCAAAAAGCATTAGAAATAATTATGAAACCAGCAACTAGTAATTACACGTAGATGTGAAAACAAATGATCCTTCCTTTGCATACTGTTCTCCTTTGCGGAGGCATGAAGGCAGCATGCTTTCAACTTTAACATCCTGATTTAGTGGTTAAAAGGGATGGTACTTTTCTATAGAGACCACATATCATTTTGTCTATGTATAGAGGAAGTAATGTGAAGAACCTGTGTTCTAAAACTACTGGTATGGGACATGGGGTTTTCCAGATAATGGATCTTTCCGTAATTTGGACCTTCATACCTCAAATTTAAAAGAAAATCATATAAACACAATAGGCTGGTTTTGGTTTCAAGAAGGGTTAATTATATCTTAGTTGGGATCAAGTACAAAGTACTGTTATTAAACATTTTTAAGATTTGGTTAAACTATTGTCTCTTGGAGTAAGCTTTTCAGTAAGAGCCTTCTGGATAACAGTTTTTCAGATAACATATCCCACATCTGTGATATGAAATATATTACAGTCACTAAACCATATACCACAGATTGCCAAAGTACACATAAAGCAGGGCTACGGCACAGTGTTTTATTCACTGAGAAACGGCAAAATACTCACTACCTATTGCAAATCACTTACTATGACATCAACTGGAAGCATCATGAGTTGACTGACATGGATAGTTTTTTGCCAACGTATGCAGCTATTTGTAGCAGAGACTGCTTTTATCCATAGCGCTAAAGGAAAACGATACCCCCAAAATGAATACTTAAGGACAAGTTTACATTATACAGTGGAACCTCAATTTTACATCGGCTGATTTTAAGTTTCTCATTTTTTACATTGTTGTTTTGTGGCCCCCAACTATATTATGCATAATACATTTACCTGAAAAACATAAAATGAGGGTTTTATTGTAGTAAGGGGCATATTAAAGAATCTTACCAAACTGGAATATATATTTAAGTAAATACTGGCCTTTTACATCTTTTCCCTTGAGACCCCATTTTATGATATTCCTGTGCTGCTTAGAGATCACCTGATCACATAAACTACAACTCTAAGGGGCAGATTTACTAAATTCACATGAAGAATTCGAAGTTCGGTCAGATTTCAAATAGATTTGAATTTGAATCTTTGAATATGCAAATTAGGCAAATTTGACCAACGAATATTCAAATTCGAATAATTACAATAATTCGAATAAAATTTTATTTGAATATTCAACTATTTGATGGCCGAAGTACTTCCCCTTTAAATTTTTATTCGCCCACCTAGTTCGCCAGATCAAATTGGGTATCATTATTTTTTCATCGAATAAAAAAACGATCGAACCGAACGATTAATCGATCAATAGAATTTTTCTATTCGATCGAATTGCGGTAAAATCTTTCGAATTCAATATTTGAATTCGAAGGATTTTACTTCACATACTATTCACATGGTCGAAATAAGACGATTGATAAATCTGCCCCTAACTGTAACAGGATGAAGTGTTGAAGCAAAAGACAGAACTCTGTCTCTTAATTGGTTCATTCAAATATTCCATACACTGCAGCACACTGGAAATTGAAGTTTAGTGCAATTAAAGTATTTTATTAGCTCATGGTAGACAAATAAGCAGGCAACGTTTCGGACCCCACTTAATTGGTTCATGTGACCTAACTTTATAGTTTGTTTGGATTGTTTGTGTGCACTGTGAATCATACAATCCCAGACGGCTGCCTTTATTTTTTAAAATGGCAGTTTTCTATTTAAGATTACCCAATGGCACATACTACTAAAAAAGTATACTATTATGAATTTGGTTTATTTACATGAAGCAGGGTTTTACAATTAAGCCACTTTACGCTGTATATTTTTAATAGGCCTATGTTGCCAGAGGTTCAAAACACAAAAGGTGATTTGTAAGCACTAAAGAACATTGTTGCCACTTTATGGCTGAAGACAGGTGGAAATGGAATCAATGAATTGGAAAATGGATATGAACTATTTTATTGCATGAAACCCTTTGCAAATGTAACATGTAACATTTAACACTTGACAATATACAAAAGTTACAAGAACACTGAACAGTAGTGATGGGCGAATTTATTCGCCAGGCTCGAATTCGAGGCGAATTCCCGCCAAAAATTACGCAACGTGCGTCGAAAATGATGCGACGCGCGGTGTAAAAGACATGGCGCGTCAAAAACAACGCGAATCGTTTGTGAATTTATCGCCAATTCGCGCATTTCGCTGGAAATTCGCAGATTTTTCGGTGAAGCAAAACGGGATAGATTCGCCCATTACTACTGAACACGCATTATAAAACTGTGTATGCTTTACAAAGGCAAATATTTATTTGCAACTAAACCTGTGACAGGTTATTTTCACAGGTTAAATTTCACAGCGATTATCAAAAATCAGAAATGAGTAGCCTCGTTTTTACAGCAGAAAGGTTCAAGCAGCCATTTTTCTATTCTAGAGATCACTGGAATATGTTGTTCCACAGAGCAGTGTTTCTTCTCATTCCATGTTAATCAAAATGTCATATTTTATTTATACAGAAAATGTCTTTGCATCTATAGTCGGCTTAAGTCTAAGGACACCCACTGGAGGAGAAGAAACAAACTAAGCTTGCTATCTCCTGCTGCCTTCAGTGCAAACATTATTCAGGTAAACTTAGAGGGGTTGTTCACTATCACCTTCCAAATGCTTTTTACAGTTCAGTTGTTTTCACCAGAAATAAAGAAAATTTTCAGTTACTTTCCATTTTTTACTGTTTTTCCAAAATCTAAGTTTAATGTTTAATGTCCCCTGCCTCAGGAATTTCAGTCTGGCAGTTCAGTGATCCAGGTGCATATTCTGAACTGTTACAATTTTGCAACACTTAGGGGCAGATTTATCAAGGGTTGAATTTTGAGGGTTAAACCCTCGAAATATTTACGAAGTAAAATCCGACTAAATCGAATATCGAATTCGTAGAATTTTACGACTATTTGATATATCAAACGATTGAATAGCAATTATCCGATTTCATGAAAAAATCGTACTAAACATCCTAATTCACAAAAAAACATACGAACGTTTCGTTAGTACAATTTCTTCGAGAAATCGCCTGTTTTCTATTCGATCAAAAAAACCTATGGGAGCTTCCCATAGGCAAATATAGTAATTTAGCCAATTCAATGGTCGAGGTAGCCTAAAATTTATTTTGAAAATTCAAATTTTTTCCATTCAAACCCTTAACCCGAGCTTAGTAAATCTGCCCCTTAGTTGATACATTTTTCAGCTGCAACTATTGAATCAATTCTGACAGCTGCCTTTAATGAAACTCAGGGATTCTGCTTAAGAGGAACCAAGATAACAAATGTCAACTATATGTTTTTATTTGAACAGTTGGTAGGGTCTTCAACCACCCCACCCCCCTCCCCGAGCTGGTTTAGAGGTTGAAAAATTTAACTTTGTACTAAAATATTAGAAAAACTGTAACAAATAAAAATGGTGAACTATCTGAAACTGATTTCTATTTCCATGTCACCTACCATGGCAGCATTCACCAACAAGAGTATTCCCCACCCCGCAGGTCACTGAACAGGAAAAGGTTAACCCAATCCCTTACAACTCGCATAAGGCAGAGCTATGGCTTCTGCCACCAAGGAGGCAGTCAGCACTCTAATAGAATGAGCCTTTAGGTTTCTTGGCTCCTCTCCGACTGCCTTGTGATAGGCCAACACTATACAGCAAAAAATCAGTCGACTAATGGTTGACTTAGAAGGAGCCAGACCTTTTCTTGGACCTCTAGGTATGACAAATAGTCTTTCTGTCTATCTTCATGACTGTGTATGTGCTAGATGGTGCGAAATAGCTCTAACTACTACCACTTTGTCAGCAAAGAGGACCGTCTCAGGTTCTTTTGCCAAGAGGGAATGTATTTCCCCATCTCTGCACACTGAAGTTATTGCCACAAGGAATAGAATTTTTAAGGTAGCATGCCAGTCTGAGGCCCTCTCCAGAGGTTTGAAAAGAGCCACCGCCAATGCATTTATGACCAAAGGCAAACCCCAGTGAGGAATCCTCCATCTTCTAACTGGGCACTCTCTCTTCAGTGCATTAAATAAGCGTATAACCAAAGGTTCTTCTGCCCAAGACCTGCCCGTTAATGCTGACAGAGCAGATACCTGTCCTCAAGGTACTGACACTGAGTTTTCTCTAGTATCAGAAAACAGAAACTGCACTACCACAGTAGCAGAAGGATTCCTAGGGTCAAACCCTTGATTTGATGTAGACTTTTTCTTGGATTTTAATAAAAATTCAACCAGCTTCCTCCCTCCCATCTGAGAGCCTCTGCCCCTCAACTTCCATGCCATCAGTGAAAGGTGGAAGACATCCTGAAAGGGCACTGAGCCTTGCATCAGAAGGTCTTTTACTATAGGTAGTCTCATTGGAGACTCTACCCCCATTTGTCTCAAGAGAGGAAACCAGTGACGCCTGGGCCAAAATGGAATTACTGCAATCACTCATGCTTCCTCTTTGTCTATCTTATTTAGCACTCTCCAAATTAAGGGAAATGGTGGAAAGTCAAATACAAATATCTGACTCCAACTCTGGCTTAGAACATCCACCCCGCCGGACTTTTGAGAAAAGAAAATCTCAGACTGCTATGAAATGTGCTAAAACATTGCATGCAGTGTGGTCGGCTTACTTAGCTTCAAATATATTTGAAAGTTTGAAAGTAAAAGTGCCTTGTTTGTGTTACAGAGGATTGTCAATGTTATTAGTGGCTATGGGTTAGGGGCTGTGAGGCCATGGTCTAATAGTCCCCAACTGAATTTCAATTCAAGAAGATTTTTTACATTAAATTTGCTGTTTAATTTTAATGCATTCAACAATATATATTATGAATTATCCAATATTCAAATGATGGTGGTAATGTTACTGTATGAGCCCATGTGTGGGAGTTTACAAGGTGGCGACAACTTTTAGACATTGCTCACATGGTTCTACCATGTCCCTCTTAAATGTATCATTTACTGTGATGTGTTAAGCCATGGTGAACTGTGGGGCACAGTGTGGTGTTGAAACAAAGTGTGCTCCATCTGAATATTCTAATGTAAGAGTAGCCTGTAATTTATAACCTTATAAAATGTATGCATTTATTGAATTTTTGGAACATGACTGCATGAAACATTTAAATGTTAAAAGAGACATACTGTGTCATCTTCAATTCAGGGAGAAAGTACTCATGGTTTGTCAAGTGAAAAGTTGAGGAGTAAAATATTTCTAATTCACTTCCAATTTTTTCACAGACTTGCAAGTGAGTGCCAAAGCATCATACTTTTTTTTAAAATATAAAGTGCTCAAAAAGTGTTTAATCTATTTAAACGTTGTTTAAAAACCCCTACTATTCTCATTCAATTGTTTAATTTCCTACTACCTTGTTTCTCCTACAGGAGAGCTGGCGGCACTCAGCACAATGCACTGTAGGATAGGAACCAATCAGCAGCTAGACTGACCCAAGAGGGAACTGAAGCTTTTCTTTTTTTGTATGACTTCTGGCAGGGACCATTAAGACACACCCACCCCTCATTTGGACTGCTACTGTAGCTGATCTACAGGGAGCTCTAATAAAGAGCTAATTTCTAAAGATAATTATTTGTAACCCAAACAGGAGACGTTCTGGGAAGGAAGCCAATGATTACTTTAAAATCTTACCAAGGATTACTCTTAAAATATCAATTTCCATGACATATACTTGAGGTTGAAGGTTGAACTCCACCACTAGCTTTTGAAATACAGCTAGTGCTGAATATGGATTGGATTCTCAACTGCAGACTAGTTTCACCTTTATTGGGGCTCCTTGGTGCTGTGTATGGTTTTCCAGTCAGCATATGTAGAGCCAGGATAGTGGAGCCAGTCTTTATGTAGGTCATGGATATTTTGAGGGGACTTCTAATATCCTTATATATGTTACAGTAGGGGGTTCATTACCCGTTAAATACAGTACAGGTATGGAACCTGTTATCCAGAATGCTCGAGACCTGGGGTTTTCTGGATAAGGGATCATTCTGTAGTTTGGATCTCCATGCCTTAAGTCTACTAGAAAATCATTTGAACATGAATTAAACC
>CM044432.1:57538182-57550673 GCA_024363595.1 Xenopus borealis | reverse complement strand
GTAAAATGTTTACTTGTGTAAAATAAGGGCGTCACATCTGGCTTTATCATTGTTACTCACAGCTTTGCCATTTATTTTACACTGTTTTTCAGCAAATTTAGTTTTAGCATAATGAATATGCCTCTGTAATAATGAGATGGATTTTGTATCTCTAGCTGAATGTTCTAATAAGGGCCAAAGGGCTAAAATAAGGACTTGTAAACTTTTTATTACACATTACTATTATTAGTATTATTATTAGTACTACTTCATTTACAATTAATAACTGATGCATTTTATAATATATCATCAATGCTCCTTTGTTATGTATTATTTATATTCGTCATGGGACTTGTCCTTTAATGATATGCAAGACCTGGAGTGTTGGATCACAAGAAAATGTTCAGGGCCACTACTTTAAATAACAAATATATGGCTAAACTTCATCAATGGCAATAGAGAAGCTATTATAAACATACATTAAAAACTATTTAATTGAAAAGGTAAGCAACATGGCTTCTTGACTGTGGACAATTAGAAAAAAACACTGAAGGCACTGACATTTCACATAATGTACTGTGGATATATTGGGGTTCTGTTTTCACTTGAATAAGATTTGCAATCTCTAGTTTTGGAGGCCTTTTCAATCCAGTGATGGCAAATATATATTGCTAACTCTCTGAATAGAGGATTAAACTTCCTGCTGCGGGTATTCCTGTTTATATCCATTGATGTTCACATGAATTGATCTTATCTCTAATAAACCCAGCTGACTTCTTCCAATAGACTTCTTCCAAAGAAACTCAATACTGTATGTTAGAAATTGCAAGCTAATAAATTCATAAGGTAGGTAATGCATTAATATATTTGTCAGATGTCTAATAACATAATTACTAGAGTACAAACCTTTTTGGTTTTTATGGGTAACTGGTGAAAATGGGGAGAATTATCAAGGGTTGAATTTTGAGTTCATTAGAGTTTTTTTTTAAAACTCCCATAAACTCCCCTGAACTCAAAATTAGACCAATCGGAATTTATTCAAAAAAATAGAATTTCTGAAAGTCAGGTGAATAGGATCGACTCGGAAACACGAATCAAATTTGAATCAAATTCTGAGAAAAAAACACAAATGTCAGTGAGGCTGCAAACAACTCTGTCTTCCATTGGCTAAAACAGCAATTTGGCAGGTTTTAGGTGGCGAATAGTTGAATTCAAGCTCTTTTTTTTTTTTAACTTGAATTGATTTTAAGAATTTCCTAGTCGAATTTGACAGTTTTGGCCATAAATAAACTTGAAAATTTGAAATTTAAATCGAAATTCGAATTTTCACTTTGACCCTTGCTAAATCTTACCCATTATGTCTGTGCTTACACTGGAGTGTTGCTTTTTATATGAAGATTTGCATTGTTATCTGTGGCAGCAGTTTGTTTCCTAATAGAAGAAATAGGATATATTTTTTTCTCTAGAGGTAATGCAGTGTTGTACAAATCACTGTTCTTTTGTAGCAAAATGTTTTCCAGTTTACAGCTTCAGGTGTATTTAATATTTACATTTCTAGATTTGAAAACCGTAGATAGAGATTCACCAAGCAGTATGTGACCAAAGTGATTAGACAGATATACAAACACAGAATGGAGCTGTCATCTTGGTTTGCATTGTCTGTCTCTGGATGTGTCTTAGAGTCAAAATGATATATTACCTCCAAGCAACGTTTCTGACATATTGTAAAGAAGTACTAGATATCTAAAAAGCTTTTTGCACCTTAGTTTATTGATTTTGATAGATATCTGCTACTTTTCTGAACCTTACCATCAGAAGTGTAGATAGTTCTCACAGAAAATGTACTCTTTGTTTTTTGGATGACTTTATTTTCAAGCTAATTTTTGCTGAAGAACAGGTTAATAATTATATCAAATACTCAGTATTCCACATTTTTACATAAATGAGCATTGCTCTGCTTACCTTCAAAAAAAATTTTTTTTGTACATAAGCAAGCTGTTCTTGCCCACATATAGTGACCAGTGAAATATTGTATATGTATTAAAACAGCTGACCATTAAATGCTATCTGTGGATTGATTGCCATGGGTTACTACACAAGTAGTATGCTATGTACATGTATATTTGATAATAACACTGTATTTCAGGTCTGTCTATTCTTTACAGATAATGTATTTCTTTTTATGCAGGACACTTAGATCCTGCCAGTAATTTGAGTATTAGTTAATAGTGATGGGCGAATTTATTCGCCAGGCACGAAGTCCCGCGATTCGCCGCTGGCGAATAAATTCGGCTGCCGAAAATTTGCTCGCGTAAAAAAAAAAACGACTTGCGTGCGTCAAAAAACGTGCCGTGACTCGTTTCGCAAATTTTTCGCCAATTCATAAATTTCGCTGGAAATTTGCTAATTTTTCGGCGAAGCGAAACGGGATAGATTCGCCCATCACTATTAGTTAATGATGCTGAAAATATACATGGCATACTGTCTGTATTCCAGTCATTGGAATTCATTTTGCAGCTTAACATACCTGTGAAGAAGGGAAATACTCCAGCCAATTCTCTATATGATTTGCATACCAACCAGGAACCAGGCATTTCCTCTGAAGCAACTTAAGATGGGCTGGAGCATGGGATCCAGCTGTTATTACTTCATAGAAACTGAATTTCAGAGCAGTAGAATCCTGATGTGCTCTTTGGTGCTGCAAAAAGATTATAATCCTTTCATGGAGAACATAAAGAAGCAAAGCATGATCTTATAATAAATTACCTTCTCAACGTACAGTATTAGATCTTTTATCTGTCTTAGTACCTTTTGCAATGGATAGAGTGCTTTGGCACCATACTGTACATGTGTTGCATATGTGTCTACTGGATTTCTATTCTTTGCATCATTTTCTGAATTACAGTAACCAGCAGGTTACTTATTGCCAAAACACATACTTTAATTATTTTTACTGAACTATTGCAATGTGAATTACAATGTCCGGAATGCATTTAGTTAGTTAGGGCAGAAAAAACAAGAAGCTATAAGAAGTTGGTCAAATAGTGATTAAAAACTGTTGCTTTACTTTTGTGCTTCATGTTGCCACTTTTGGCAGAAACCCTCATTAATGCTACACAAGTAAAATGGTCTCATTGTATGCATTCTTTGGATATATAGTCTATACTCTTCCATTATAATATGCATAATGTAAGACACTGATGTGTCCATATTACTCGGGTTAACACTCAGGGGTAGTTAAAAAGCTTTGTATTTAACTTAGTATTTATTTTTGATGTTGGTGGGTTCCAAGCTTTGGATTTGACTATGGTCTCCAGCTCTTCTAAAATGTCTTCATCATATCTGTATCTACTCCATTAGCAGGAAGATTGCTTGGGTGCATTTCTCTAACACTTTTCATCTGACCTGAGCTAAAGCTGGTCATAGACAATAAGATCTGCATGTTTGGTGACATTGCAAACGAGCGGATCTTTCCCCAATATGCCACTAATGACAGGGCTATATCGGGCGTAATCCGAACATTCTTACCCATGGCCGAACAATCAGATTATGACGAAGGAAATAGGCTCCAACAAGTCGGTTGGGTTAAAATCAAACCTTTATCATCAGACCCGTCAGAAGCCCCCATACATGGGCAGATAAACTTTTTTAAATTGGTCGAAACAACCGATATCGGCAGCTTTATCTGCCGTGTATGGCCACCTTAACACTGGCTGGGTTGCCAGTGTGCATCATGCATTGGAGAGGCCATCACGGAACTATAGGGAAATACAAAGTGCCACATGTTAATTTGCTAGGGTTCAAATTACCATAGCAACCATGCACTAATTTGAATAAGAGACTGGAATATGAATAGGAGAGGCCTGAATATAAAGGTGAGTAATAAAAAGTAGCAAATTACAATAAATGTGTAGCTTTACAAAGCATTTGTTTTTAGATGGGGGGCAGTGACCCCATTTGAAAGCTGGACAGAGTCAGAAGACAAAAGTCAAATAATTAAAAAGTATAAAAAAAATAAACAATGAAGACCAGTTGAAAAGTTTCTTAGAATTAGCCATTCTATAACAAACTAAATATTAACTTAAAGGTGAACCAGATCTTTATATATCAGTCCTAAACAAATGAGCCTGAATATTTCTTGGAGTCTTTGCCTTTTATTATAGTTTATGTAATAACTCAAATTTAATGACTAGGTAGAGAAGAGTGCAAAGGAAAATTGCTTCTGACAAGCAACATATATACTGTTTCTATGGAAATGTAGATACTTTAAAACCCATCCATGAAAGTTACAAATTGTTGTTCACATATGTAACAGTACTGTTAAAGCACTGAAGTATTCTTTTATGAAATGGCCAACTGAAGTGGATCATTAATTGCAAGGTTGGTCTATGTGTGACAGGTAAAAACTGAAACCACTGCAGGATTCCTGGTGCTTGTTTCAATTTAAAAAGACTGCTCTGATTTACTGTAATGATCATACTCTGAATTCAGTTGCCTTGTTTACCACCTAACCTAGTATAACATTTTTAGATTGATGATCATTAATGTGAGAAATGCAGGTCAAGCTCTCAAGTTGCTTTTAATGAGAAGGTATAAATCTGTCTAAGGAATGCAAGAGACTTATAAAACCTCATTATGTTCTGTTGTTGTGAAGACCGTAACGTACATTTTCAATTATACGCTAAGCCAAGCGTTGCAGGACAACACATTATTACACGTTCTCTTGCTAAAAGCTCTTTGGTTATAGAGGTGTTACATTGGCACTTGTTTGAAAGGCTTTAATTTGTACATATGTTATTTTCTTGTTTGTTAAATAGTCTATGAACAACTGTAATTATACTTAATTTGTTTAAGGGTCTATAAAAAGAGATGTAAAACAATATGAAACACAACTTCTACACCGTATGTTTCAAAAACAAGTTACCAGTAAAATATATATATATATATTTTTTTTTTTTTGTGGTGGTATCGAAATGAGCCACACTGAAAATAAAAATATCATTGTGGCTCAAACATTTAAAATGGATTTTGGTGGTAACCTACGTACTTTTGACACTTTTAAGAACCATATGAATAGAGCAACTACTTATTACTTGTTCTGGGGAGCCATACGTTTCATTTTTGTGTTTTTGCACCTAAAGCCACGATGGGATATACAATTTAGCAGCATGCAGGAGTTGAGTTGCATGTATGCAAACAGTGATGTGAAGAGGGGGACTGGTGAAAATTCTACGCTACCTAGGTAATGCAAAAACAATTTACTGATGGGACAGGCAGTGCAAGTTACTTACATATATAAATGACATAACATTGTTATCAGATGTTGCATCTCCATTACCCTTCTAATTTTTAAAGCTGTATTCTTGAATATTTGATGTGCTATATAGCTTATAATGCTAATGCTAGATGTGGCTAATTCTCGGCCTAAATGCAGACAGAGAATCAGCCCCTAATCTAACATCAGCCTTTCCCTGGATCCACTGGGGTATATTTATCAAAGAGTGAAGTTAAGAGTGAAGTTCCGCCACAAGAGGGAAATTCCGCTGCTCTCTATTAATTTCTATGGGATTTTTGAAGGCGTATTTATCAAAGGGTGAAACTTCACTTCACCCTTTGATAAATATGCCTTTCAAAATCCCATAAAAATTAATTGAGAGCTGCGGAATTTCACTCTAGTGGCGGAACTTCACTCTTTGATAAATTTACCCCATTTAGTCTATCTGGGTGCAGGCACATTTGGGCAGATTCCTTAAAGGACGAAGTGGATAACACTGGCGACAATTTGTCAGTTACCATCCGCAGAGACATCGCCAATTCACTAGCAAAAGAGACCATTGCTAGCATTCGTTCGCACTCCATCACCAGGCGGCTTTACACAAAGTTACTTCGCAAATTCAGTAAACTGCTTTACTGAACGTTAACTCTTTCACCAGATTTGACTTCACCACCTGCTAAAAAGAAGCTACATCATACTCAATCTTCTGTCACCTACAGCATATCCTGTCTAATGAAAATGCATTAAAGTTCAAAAAAGTTTTTTTTAAGTGTGATTGCCTGCAAAAGTCCTAACTTAAACTTTTTTTGGGTAACTGATTTTCTCCTGACATTTCACATAGTCATAGCACATTTGCATCTGGTGAAGTGGTCCGAGATGTGCAAAGCTGTCTCTGGCAAAAATTTGCCCTTTAGAGAATCTGCCCCATTGAGTGGATTCCAACACACATTTTGCCACCAAAGTCCACTCTGTGCCTGCATCCGAGTCAATGCAAGGCTGAGAATCAGATCACATTAGCCTAAAACTTTGCTTCTGATAGCTATTGAAAGGTAAATTATAACATTTCCTGTTGAACAGCCAATGTGTTCCTAAACCTGCTCAGTTTTATAAGGTCAGTATACATGCATTCTCTAAATGCATTTCCTTACTCCTCCAGAGTTTATAACAGCTAAATGATTATATGCTTCACCTTCATGATTGAAACCTAATTGACCGTCAATATTTGTACTCAGGACAATTTGTTGTGAATGCAAAGCAATATATGTTTTCATGGAATACATTTCGGCTCCCCATATCAAGCAAACAGTGATCTTACTAACAGACAGATTGATAGTCTAAAGGGGTGTATGAACCCCAACCCCCGTATCCACATAATGGATTCTGTCTTCTAAGGGATTAGTAAAGGGCAGTCATGTCCATTCAGCTCATTAATATTCTTCCTAAAGACCGATGCCCAAAATGTTCTTCATTCCTAAGGTTCATCTCTCCTTTCATCTCTGAAGTCATTTTACTTTTTTATTAAAAAAGAGCACTTATGTTTAGCAGATATTGACTGACACTGCCTAGAGTTGCAAAGTCTGTTATCCACAAACAAATTGCACATTTTAAAGGAACAGTAACACCAAAAATATATTTTTTAAATAATTAAATATAATACACTGTTATAGTTTATATGAACTAAGCTGCTGCATAGTCATGGTGGTACCTATGTAACCTGTGCCTTTTCTCCTTTTTAAATTTGAATTGCTACCCCCATGACTACACAGCAGCTTGTTTTTATAAACTATAGCGGGGTTTCCTAAGCAAACACATTTTAACCATTCAATCAAATTTTTTTATTCGATCTAAAATAATTAAAACCAATTCAGTAGGTTGAAACTGGTGAACTAGGCAGTGGAATAAAAATTTAAAGGGCAAGTTATTCGACTGTCGAATATTCAAATAGATTTTTATTAGAAAATTCGAATTCAAATCTTTTTGAAAATTTGATCAAATTTGGAATACTTCATGTGAATTTGATAAATTTTCCACTAAGAATTATCCACTTTAAAAACTTCTTTGTTAACTTTTAGTTGAGTTAACTTTTAGTATCGTGTAGAGAGTGCTATTCTGAGACAATTTGCAGTTGGTTTTGATATTTTCTTATTTGTCTTTTTTGAGCTACTATAGCTTTTCATTCAACAGATCTCCAGCTTGCAGTTTTAGTAATCTGGTTGGTAGGGTCCAAATTTGAATAAGAGAATTTTGAAATTCAAATTTCAAGGGTTTTTTTTCAGTGAAATTCGACTAGGAAATAGTTATAATTCGATTCAAGTTTGTAAAAAATTTTTTATTTGATTTTCAAAATTTATCATGTACTGGCCCTTTAAGAATTTTAAGATGACTATTCACCAACCTGGCCAATTGCTGTTTAGCCTATGGGGGATATTCTGGGATCAATTTGGAGTTGTCTGATGACATCCTGACATTCAACTTTTTTTTTGGAGTTAAAACTCAAATCAAATTTGATTTGAGTTTGCAGGTCTATCCCTTTCACCTGAGTTTACAAAATTAAATTTTTTTTGGTAAATTTCAATCGGGCGGGTTTTTCTTTGATTTTCGAGTTCATGGGAGTTTTTCAAAATCCCATGAACTCAAAAATCAACCCTTCATAAATCTGCCTCTAAATGTGTAGCCTTACAAAGCATTTGTTTTTTTAGCTGTGTCACTGCATTTTACAGCTGGAAAAAGTGTGAAGAAAAACGTAAATAAGTACAAAATGATAAAGAATAACTAATAAAGACCAGTTGAAAAGTTGCTTACGTTTAGACATGTTATAACATACTAAAAAGTAACTTAACAGTGAACCACCTCTTTAATACTCTTTCAATTTTTTGCGTTACTGTACGGTTCCTTTAAGGAGTCCCTCAAGACATTCCCATTTAGCATATAACAAGCATTTTTGATGTTGTTGCACAAGTGCATAACATTGCTGCCTGGCAATCATTATCCTTATTTTTGTGTACAAATATTGGCTTTATAGTAGCTGGTTGACTCTACATTGTTGGTTAGACTGAGCGCTGGCACAAAGGTGCTTCTAGCAGCTGATCAACGTAGCAGGGCTGAGCGATGCCGATTTCTTTTTGTGTTTCTTCTTAAGGGTGTGTATTTCGTAGAAGTACCCTTATTATAGTGGGCAGGATATAAGCAAGCTAGGAAGTACCATTGGGCACAAGGTGCAGGAGAATTTACATTTAAAGGTTTCCTTACCAATAAGCTTAGGTGCCTCTCTCTAATAAAGAGGAGAATAATTTATGCCAAGATATTTTGATAAACATTTCCAATTAAATTTCTTGTAAACAGGGTACATATTTTGTGCATACCAGGCTATAAATGGATCCACTTATCCTAGGTATCTTTAGGTAGATTTCCCAGTTCCTTTCAAAGATTTTATTTACCCTTCAAAATTGAATGCAACATGAACAGCTTTGACAAAGAGGGGTTAGTGTCAATGAGGTTAACAAAGCAACTTTAATGCACAGCATGGCCATATGCTGGGAATCAAGATGTGTCTATAGTGTTAATGAGGTTAACAAAGCAACTGCAATGCACACTATGTCCATATGCTAGGATTCAAGATCTGTCTGTTTGTAAAGCAGCGGCATAACCTGAAACCTGAGAATTGGCATACAGTATAATGTAAATGCTTGCAACAATTACATGTTGTATTTAAGGGAATTATACTTTTAAGTCCTTTTCCCTCATTTTAATAAAAAAAACATTTATTAACACAGAGAAAATGTTGATTGACTGTCAATTTAATGTAAATCACTGTCGCTGAACTACAGTACTTTATTTACCTAAGCAGCGCTTCATGCCAATCGCTATGTTTTTTACAACATTTGAAATAACAAGTATCATCATTGTTTCACAAATTCTTTGGTGAAATATGAGAGATTCACTTATCGCTAGTTTTTTCATTACAAATTGATCATATTTTAACAAAATGCATTGATTAGGTTTTAAAGGTTTTACCTTTAGAATGTTACAGAATTACTAATTCTAAGAAACTTTTTTTTTTTTAATTATTTGCCTTTTTCTTCGGACACTTTCCAACTTTCAAATGTGGGTCACTAATCCTATCTAAAAAACAAATGCTATGTAAGGCTATACATTTATTGTTATTTCCACTTTTTATTACTAGGCCCCTTCCTATTCATATTCCCGTCTCTCATTCATCTCAGTATATTGTTAGTATGGTAATTTTGACCCTAGCAACCAGATAGCAGGAATTAAACTGTCGAGCTATTGCATAGAAAACTAAATAACGCCAATACCACACATAAAAAATGAAAAATTGTAAATTGTTTCAGAATATCATTCTTTACATTATACAACGAAACTACTGAAATCGTATAAAAGTCATTGGCAGGTGCCCCTTTCACAACTGGAAGATCTTTGATTTGTGGTTTTAGAGGTTTTTGGTGTTTTTTTATGCTGGCTTTTGTGTGTTGAAATGAAAAGTCGTAGTTATTGTGTGACAAAAAGTTGAAGTATTTGCGAATTTACTGCATCTTTTCCCATTCATGGTGTGAGAGAAAGTGAGTTTAGTTGTGCTTTCAAAAACCTCCAAAACCACTAAAACGAGACTGTTGATAAACAGGCCCCCAAAAGTTACTTTAAAGGTGAACAAGCCTTTAACATTTCGTTGTGGCTCAAATTATCCTGATTATTTTTGGATAAACGGAAAATTATAGTTTTGAACAAATACTTAACATGGCAAAGCAAAAAAATACACTTACCTGATACCAGGAATATGCTCGATCTGAAGGGTCAATGAGAATAGTGATAATCTTTGCCTTGGGGACTAGAGCAGCTACTCTTTTTGGAGCTTCCTCTGAATGGAAATAGTTGGCACTTTTCTCAAATAGAAAGTCAGTGGAAAGATTGGATGGGACAGGAAAAAAATCCATGTACCTAAAATAAAATATACCATACACCTAAAACAATTATGGATGAGGAAAATACATTGCTTGAAAGTAGCTAATTGGTTACATTGCAGTTATATATTTTTAATATGCTATGGGGCAGATTTATCAAGTTTTTTTATGGCCAAAACTGTCAAATTTGACTAGGGAATTGTTAAAATTTGATTATTGTTTTTCCAAAAATTATAATTTGATTTTCAAAATTTACAAAAGTACACTGGCCCTTTAAGATTTCAAATTCGAGTATTTGCCACCTTGAACCTGCCAAAATGGTTATTTAGCCTATGAAAGACATCCTGGGATCATTTTGGAGTTGCTTGCAGCCTTCCTGACATTCAATTTTTTTTCAGAGAAAAATCTAATTTGATTTAAATTTTCTGGTTAATCCTATTCACCCTAGTTTAAAAAATGTTAATTTAATAATAGATTTCGATTGGTCAAATTTCAATTTCATGGGAGTTTAAAAAAACTCCCATGAACTCGAAATTCAACCCTTCATAAAGCTGCCCCTATATGTTGCAGCCTTGCAAAATCAGATTGTGTATTTTATGGTTGAAGCCAGTGTGCAGTAAATTTTATAAACTGGAAAAGTAATTATTCTGCAGCATTACTATTCCACTGCTTTGAGCGGTTGTAGGTTTAGAAATCCATTGGAAAGGGCAACGGTATTTTGTTGTTTCGTTTTATTTTTTGGCACCGATGCTAGGCAGGTGTCGGACACAGCTGACCCCTTCTGGGCTTAATAAACCAGTGTAGCATAAAACAATGCAGTGATGCCCAAAATAAAGCTATTGCATTAACTTGCCTTTAAATGGCTGCAACTGGCTGTAAAATCACTATCATTATTTGTTTTCTTTTTTTAATAATCTAGGCCAGGGATGTCCAACCTGCGACCCAGGATGGATATGAATGTTGCCCAGCTTGAAACCCTTGCTTCCTTCCTTGCAAGGGATTTAGGAGTAGGCAGGGGGGGGGGGGGACTCTGCCCATTGCCCAGTTAGTAATAATATTAGAATAAGTCTAAATAATATCCAGGTGTCCCATATTCCAGTGTATGGCTCCATCTGATTATCCAACTGGTATTGTAGTTCTTTTCTGTGTATTTTCTTTACTTTTACAAATCAAAAGTGTTTGTGTATTTCATGTGTGGGCCCCAGACAATTTATCTCTTTCCAATGTGGCCCAGGGAAGCCAAAAGGTTGGACAACCCTGGTCTAGGCAGCTGCTGCTATTTATAAATTGCATTACTGTGGTTTATTCCCTACATTTTTTATCGTATAGTAAAACACCTACATGCTTGGCATTAGGCTACTGTATGTAAAATAATAATCTATGAATAATTGGCTTGCAACATTGCTCATGTGTGTTGTAATTTAACTTCAGATGTGAAGACCTGAGTGGAGAAAAGCAAGTTATTAGATGCCAGCTAAGAATAGCTGAGGTAATGATTAAACTCCTGCTTATAATTCAGCACCAGGCAGCAATGCCTTGCACTCGTTTTAGTTCCCGGGGTTAGCAAAAGTTAGGTTTTATAGAGGAACGGTAATCAATGTGCAGCAGAAGTAAAATAAATTGACTTAATGGAATAAAGTTCAGACTTGTGAAAGTTGCTGAAATGACCTATAAAAGAAAGCCATGATAAATATGATTGACTTGGTAGCCTGAATACTTTCTCTCGCTGTTCATTTTTTTTTTATAAATAATATCTGAACATTAGTTTGCTGAAACACAACAGCAGTCTGCTGGGAGTCAGCTTTATATTTGGTTAGTTATGATCTTGCAGTCACAAGAGAGAGAAATGAGAGAACGGATTTCTGCTGGAGACAGAGAGCACAAGTCCTTTTTTATTGTGGTTATAATAATGTAGCGTATTGCTTTGCTCAAGAGAGCGTCTGTTTTTGAGAAACACAGTTGTGCCTTGATTATTGTTTAAGTCCCCTGGCCTTAGCTGTTTTATAAAGATTTTTTATGCATCGTTCTTTCGGTCAATTGTTTCTTATCTGGCCTTTTGTGTAGGCGATGGAATATGACTTGATAGAATTATTAACAGAGGCTCAAAATATTCCAATCATACTTACCAGTCCACTCCACTATGGTAGTTATTCCCATTAAAAAACTGTATTTCTTCAAATGTTTTGGGGTTTGGCAAATTACTGATTATGGAAGGATGCATAACAAGGAATAAATACAGAGCTGTTGTGCCTGTGGACAACAGAAACAAGGTTAAAAAGCACAACATTATTTATTGCAGAAAGGAAGGCATATAGGGG
>CM044432.1:57458685-57488022 GCA_024363595.1 Xenopus borealis | reverse complement strand
TATATATATATAGTCCCATAGTACCCGCACTAACTTGATAATGAACCACAGATTAATTGTCAATTGGCAATTACATTTCGAAGCAGGGCCTGCACACTCTGTTGTAGTGATTACTTGAGGTTTTTATTTCACACGAAAAGCATCTTAATCCAACGTTTCGGTCTCGCATGGAGACCTTTTTCAAGGATCCTGCTTTGAAATATATATCCATAGAAAAATGCTGAAGCAAACCAGGATTTTTCAATTAAAAAACATATTTATTGGATCAACGTTTTGGTCCTCACAGGGAGCTTTATCAAGAACATCTTGATAAAGGTCCCTGTGAGGACTGAAACATTGATCCAATAAATATGTGTTTTGATTGAGAAATCCTTGTCTGCTTCAGCAATTTTCTATAGATATACAATTTTTCTGAATAGCACCAAGGTAGTGTTCCTATAAGTGTGTGCCTTAGCCTTTACAAGCATATATATATATTTATATACTGTGTATGTGTTAGTAGGACACTTACTGGGTTGAGAACAAGTGTGAAAAAAAGTTCTCCTCCTTGAATGCTCCTGTCAAGTTCACTTGGGCCTCCAGGATATTCTTTATAGAAAATAGTGTGGGTAAAAAGACCACATGTTTGCCTTGGAAGAACCTAGAAGAAAACCAAAACATTATATTTTTAAAAAATCCAACTGTAATCTATGGGCTATCTACACAGTATTTAAATTGATGTTGCATCACACCTTCATAAAGAAGTTTCTGGTAATAATGAGATTTAGATAATAATACTGGATTACATTTTAATCATACATTTGAATGTATAATTATTATCACAGTTACACAAAAAATTTCACCAGCAGTGAAACCAGGACATTTACAGTGAATCTGTACATGCCAAAATTTTTTGTTCATCAATAATAACTTGCCCTTACTTGTGAAGAAATTTGTACTTGATATTTGATAAATCTGCCCTTTAGAGTATAGTGATCTATATTATGGAAAGATCCCTTGTCTTGTGAAGCAATGTGTACTTGATATTTGATAAATCTGATACTTAAAGGGGTTGTTCACCTTTGAGTTGACTTTTAGTATGATGTAGAGAGTGATATTCTGAGACAATTTATAATTGGTTTTCATTTTTTATTATTTGTGGTTTTTGAGTTATTTAGCTTTTTATTCAGCAGCTCTCCAGTTTGCAGTGTCAGCAATCTGGTTGCTAGGGTCCAATTTAACCTAGCAACCATGCATTGATTTGAATGAAAATATGGAATATTAATAGGATAGGGTCAGGAAATAAAGATGAATAATAAAAAGTAGCAATAACAATAAATGTGCAGCTTCAGAGAGGATTTCTTTTTTGAGGGTGTCAGTGACCCCCTTTTGAAAGCTAGAAAGATTCAGGAGAAGAAGACAAATAATTCATAAACTATAAAAAATAAATATTGAAGACCAATTGAAAGGTTGCTTAGAATTGGTAATTCTATAACATACTAAAAGTTAACCTGAAGGTGAACCACCCCTTTAAGGTATAATGATCTATATTATGGAAATGTGCCTTATCTGGGAAACCACAGATCACAAACATCCTGGATAATAGTTCTCATATTCGAACTTAAAATGTAAAATCTAGAAAAGTGATGTTCAGACTAGGGATGCACCAAATCCACGAATCCCCGAATCCTTCATGAAATATGCAAATTAGTGACAGGATGGTAAATAGTGGAAAAAACATTTTTTTACTTCCTTGTTTTGTGAAAAAAAGCTACATAATATCCCTTCCTGTCCATAATTTGCATATGCAGGCACAAGGATTCGGCCGGATCCAAATCCTGTGGGAAAAGGCCAAATCCTGGCTTAATCCCAAAACGAATCCTGGATTTGGTCCCTAATTCAGACCTTTCAGCTTTTTTGAAGCATAACTCTCTGTATAACTCTGTGTAACTCTGTGCATGTTCAGACAGCAAATAAATGACAAGAGATACGTACATGGGGGTACATTTATCAAAAAGTGAAGTTAGAGTTCACCACTGTCTGCTAGAGTGAAATACCGCCTTTCTACATTTATTTCTATGGAATTTTTAAAGGCGTATTTATCAAAGGTTTTTCAAAAAATTTTCGCAAATTTGTGAATTTCGCAAATTTTTGGCGAAGCAAAACGGGATAGATTCGCCCATCACTAGCTACAAATATTTTTAATTAAGTTTATAAAGCCCATACAGTATATAACAATATACTGTACATATAAAGACAAGAAATTATAGCTAAGAAATAAAATAATGTGCACAAATTATGGTATAGTACTTTAGTTTTCTATGCACTGGCCCATCCACTTTTAACAGGCAATTAGATACGTATGTTTTTTGATATTTGCTTAATGGCTTAGTTACCACTTACAGGGAAAAAGGTTCTATTAACTGTGGAATTAAGTGTTTTTAAAAGTTTTCAAAAGCAGAAAAGAGAATTATGGAAAAAAGTCAAGCACAATTTTATTCCAATTATCTCTGTACAGAGCTCTTATTCTAATTCATTCCATTGTACAAAGTGATAGAAAATTGAATTACATGTGAAAATACACAGTTACCTTGATGCTAGGAAACATGATTTCCCTGCAAGATACCAGTTGTAATTACTTAGGTTGTGTGTCTATAGTTTGTAAGTCGGATGCAATAGCAAAGTCCGAATTTATCTAAAAATTTTCTTTTGCAAACTCCGAGCAAATTGGCTCGGGTTTTGTTGGTGTATTTATTATTACATTTTCCTGAAAATTATATTTGCGGGAAAATCTCCGATTTCCAAGATTGTTTTTTTTTCCTCCAAAAACGAAACCCTGCACGCTACCAAAATGGGACTTTTTCCACTAACTTATATGCAACGTCAGCAGGTTTGAGATGCAGTATTTTTATATTCAGACTTTTTCTCGCTTGGGGTTTAATAAATTCTGAAACATTTGTGATTTTTTAAAAAAAAATAATCCCCTTAGACTTGAATGTAGCTGTATTTTGTATATATTTTGTATATATTTTTTATTTTATTATTGTATTGGCCCCTGTTAGTTCTACTAAGTGTGTACAAGTGTGTACAGTTAAAAGAAGGAGCAGTGTTATATTCAACATATTTAGTTATTGTTACACTTGGGGGCAGATTTACTAAGGCTCGAATTCGAGGGTTAAAAACCCCTCGAATTTGACCATGGGAATTGTATGGGAATAAAAATCCTTCAAATTTGAATATTGAATTCAAATGATTTTACCGCTATTCAATTGGAATAGCAAATATTCGATCGAACAATAAACAATCGATCAAAAACAATGAAAGCCAATTCGGTAGGTTAAAACTGGTGATTAAAAATTTAAAGGGGAAGTTATTTGACTGTCGAATTTTCAAACAGATTTTTATTCGAATCATTCAATTCAATTAAAATTTTCAAAATAGGATGATCGAAGTGGTCTTCAAAAAATTCGAAAATTAGAATTAGAATGTTTTTGGAAATTCGATCGAATTTCGAATAATTCTTGTGAATTTGATAAATCTGCCCCTTAACATCATTCTATAAAGCTGTAAATTTGTTCAAAATCTAATACAGTATATCTCTACCATTGTGAAAGGCTTCACTTATTGTGGCCACACTTGTGTAAATTGCACCCCTCTTTATAGGAGAAATCAATTAAGCCATTTAGAATGTCTAACTTTTAATCTAATTACCTCAGATTTTTAGTCCCCTTCATAATGTAAATAAGCAATGAATAATGTTGAATATTTGAGAGCAAATATGATAGGTACTGATGCATTCTATAAAGGAATGACATTTCTAAACGCAGCTACCAATTTACTTAAAACATATTACATTTAATAGATATTTTGTTTCTATAAAAATAACTAGCTAGCAAATGAATGAGAAATGATTTTATTTAGTATTAGTACCTTCATGGGAATCATTTTCTCTCCTATATAAAATGCGCCAAATCCTGCTTGTCTATTAAAGTGTAAAATGGTGATAAAAGCTAAAATCCCTTAATCCAAATGTGTATAAAATAAATGTAACCTTACAGGAATTGCATCTCATGCAAGTGTCTTTATTGTGTTGTGATTTAAACATTCAGTTCATGAAAGCCTACCTTCTATTTAATTTTGAGTTGCATAGATGCTATTATCCTACATAAACTTTTCTCTTACAGTTATTGTTCTTTTTCTTATGGTTTTCCTGATTAAATACTACTGCATTTATATTTCAAAGACAGAGGACAGGAGTATGGAATGGAAATGTTCCCAGTAAAGCTTAAATAATGAATTTATTATAAGCTCTTCTGCCCAACTCTAAAGTTGTAGAAAATGAAAGCATTTCAAATGAAGATTTGGTAGCCAAGGATTTCAAAGATAGAACGTTTTGAAAATGGTTTTCTGTAAATTGGTTTCTGACACTTCTTTCCTATATCTTGGAGCTTATGCTAAACCTTACAAAATACAGGCCTTGAAAAGATGTATTTTGCTAAAATTATAAAAGGAATATTTTATAGTGAACCTTATTAGAATTCAGCCCATTCTATGTAAGATCTGAGAATCCAGTCTTATGGTAATTGTAGACAATACCATAAAGCTTTTATTACTTTGTTCTATACCCAGAAAGGGCAGCTGATTAAGTATGTAAATTACTTTGAGGGTTCATCACCTAAACTAGTTTTACAAAGGTTTACATGAGAATATTTTGCTAATTGTGAAACAGTCTATTAACATTAAGGGGCAAATTTACTATTATTCCCCAAAAATCCTACGAATTTATTCGAAATTCTATAAGCATTCGACTATCGAATGCTTATCGAATAGTTTAAGGCTATCATTTTGCTCGATATTCAATTTCTCGATGAATTCGTACGATTGGATATCGATCGTTCGATTTCACGAAAAAATCGTGAAATTTCATTCGAGCGTCTGAAAAATTCGTACAATTCAAACGATCGAATGCTTTGATTGTACGAATGGCATTCGAGCAGGACCTCAGAAGCCTTTGTGGAGCTTCCCATAGGCTTCTATTATAATTTGGTAGGTTCAATCTGGCGAAGTAGGCAGTTAAATAAATTTAAAATTTTGATTCCTACGATCATCAAATGATCGAATATCCGATCATTCGATCTATTCAATCTATTTGATGATCGAAGAGGCCAAATTTGCATATACGATTTCACGAAAAATACGAATGATCATTATTCGATTGAATTCGATCGAACTTCATCATTTCACGTGAATTTCATAAATTTGCCCCTAAGTGTTTGAAAGTAGCAAAATTTGCATTAAATAACAAGAAGCATACTGTATATATTAAAAGGGACAGAACTCTTTTCTTTACCAAACCTACATTAAAAAAAAACCCAATGTAAATGTTATAAATGTTATTTTATATTTCTAAAACATTATTAACATTTAGGGGGTTATTTATCAAAATCGAAATGTTTCTGATATTTTTAATAAAAAATTCAGACTAAACTAGAATCCAGTTTACCCTTATAAATTAAAAAAAAAACACGAAGACATTGGATTGGGAAAAACCGTGACCTTTTCTGGAATGTTCAGATTATCATATGGAACCCAGCGCAGACCGTAATTAATGATAGGCCAATAAATCCGCAAAATGCCAGCAAAATTTCGCCTGACGAAAATTTGCCCACATCTAGTTTTGGTCACGCCAGAGCCCATTGCTGGCAGCCAAAAAAAATGGACGCCAGTGTCCAAAAACAGACACCCGCATCCAAAAAACCGAAGCCCACGAGATGCGGCATTTGGCAAATTTCTCACCATTTTGCAAATTTCTCTAGATATTTCACCTCCAATTCGCCCATCACTAACTATAATATCTTCAAATTGGATATTGGATCTCTGCCATTCACTTCTACAGGACCTCGACAGGTTGAAGATGGAATATTTTTGTATTCAGACTATTTGCATCCTTGGGATATAAAAAATCTTGAGTTTTTTTCCACTAAAAATCCAAATTTTATAGTAAGCAAGATTAAAATTTTTGCCAAAACCCTCTAGAACTTAACTATCCATGTAAAAAAATATCATTTTGACAAAACCATAAGAACCATGACAGAGTCAGCACAGAGAATTTACCAATACATTACATGTAGTTGAGTCATCACCGAGTTCTTTAGGAGAGGGAAGATAATTTTGGCCCTTCTAGTGAAACATACCATTTGGATCTTTAGTTCTGAAATTGAATGTTCCATTAAAAACTCACCATGATATTTTTGTGTATAAACCCCTGTCTGTAGCGTGCTGGTTTCAGATGTGGGTATTCTTCTGTACTTGTTACTTTTATACCCCAGATTTTTTTCCAGGCTTCATAGAGCTGCACGTGAACAGGGTAGACCCCTGAGTGATGTGGAGCAACTGCATACCCCATGTCAGTGGGAATTCCATGCTCCTGTAAAATGCGATAAGGTATCACATATGTATATACTGTATACATATTTATATATACGCACACATATACACACACATCATAGACATGTTTTGTTCTCGTAAGTAAAATAATAAAATGAGGAACTTAGTAGCATGTTAGCTTTATTGTGCTGTGAACAATAGGAACAAGGCAATGTGGCTTTGTATTAGGTTCTGTTAACTTTATGAAAAGATCAATACATCTACTCTTATGTAATTCAAATCTCTTATTATGTGCACTCATAAAAGATACTTATGTAATGTACAAGTTATAATATGTTTATTTTATTTTTGAGTATATATTCTTAATCCTTTAAAGTTGGGGAAGTTTTTTATTAGATAAACATAATCAGGAGTCAAAATATTAAAGAACCATGTAGGACGTACTGATGAGATTTAGTGGACTTAAATTTGTTTTGCTTTAGGGCCTAATAACTTCAGGTTTCAACTTTGCAACTGGTCATTTAACAGAAACAGGGTAGCTGAATAGGTACCCTTTAAGACAAAGTCTCCATTACAATAATAATACATTAATCAACAAAGGTTGCTTCCAGTAAATATCAATAATTTTCAGTAAATTTCTATGGGAAATATAGGCAAGTTTTGCTCCTAAGGCAAAATAGAAATTCAGTTAGGGGCAGATTTACTAAGGGTCGAATTTCGAAGTGGTCAAACTTCAAAATTCGACCATCGAATAGTGAAATTGCAATAGTTGAAGTTTTTTTGGAGTGAATAAAAATTGTTCGATAGATTGTAGAAATAGTTCAAATCGATTGATCCAAACAATTTAATTGATCGTTCAAATGATTTTGGCTATAGGCTCTAGGAGGTCCCCATATTCTAACATAGCAATTCGGCAGGTTTAAGGTGGTGAAGTGTCAAAGGCAAAGTTTTTTTTTAAAAGAGACAGTACTTTGAAATTCAATGGCTGAATTTTCAAAGGTTTTTCCAATTCAAATTGAATTTTGGCCTATTCGATGGTTGAAGTACCTAAAAATAACTTAGAAATTCAAACTTTTTCAATTAAAAAATTCCCTTCGACCCTTAGTAAATCTGCCCCTAAATGATAGGTTGGAAAAAGAGCTGTATAGTGTGGACAGAGAAGTAGTAATAGTATGATGGGGGTATGTGGGGAAGAGCAAAAGGGGGTTGAGTAACTAAAAATTCACCCAAGGGTCTATATGTTGAGGTTTCTGTTTTCCAGAAACTCCATTTCTTCATCATTCATTTTTTTCTACCATCCATCCACTTTCAGCTCTCTTTGAGATTATTCCCTTATTATGGAGTATTTTTGGATTCAGATTTTTAGCAGCTTCGGAGCATAATAAATATCCAACAATTCAAGTTTTACCCTCAAAAAGTTTTTGTTTTTTTCCACTTTAAACACTTGATGAGAAGAATTTGAGGTTAAATAAATAGATCCCTTAGTATTAAGTTTAAAATTTTGTTTAACAATTCATTGGATTCACTAATTGCTCCCTCTTACTTATGGCCTCAGTGTCTGGGAAACAGTTTACCAGTTTCTAAGACAGACAGCTTTTATGAGTACACATGGCTAAACCAATAGATTTATTGCAATATGTGGAATATAAATTATTGAAGAAAAAAATCTGGAAAAATCAGAGCTTTTGTGACCTTCAAATGAGAGAGCATTTTGAATGTTTTCCATTCTGAACTGGCAGTTTTATAGAACAGAATTTACATATACCTAAAATTGTTACACTTTTATGGTCATTAATTTTAGTAATGTCTACCATATAAATGATGTACCTATTTGTTCTCCATCTTTGTATTTGTTGTCACTGTAAAGACTTGGCATTGCTGCATAAATATACATAAAATCTTGTACTGCATGTACTGCACTGGCCTTAATAAATAAAATGTGCTGAATAAATACCTTGTTCACGGGGCACAGCTTAAGCCTTCCTGAAAGTGTGTTTGTCTGGGCATAGCTTTGATGTGCCATCAAAGGAGTAAAACAAGCAACTTTTAATTTCCAGAAATATAAACGGCGTGCTTGGTGTCCTAATATGCAGTCTAAGTACATGTCACAAAATTTGCTGTAATGTCATTCTATAAAAATGACATGCACAGATAAACCTCTGAACAGTTCTCTTCATTGATAGGGTAGTCCTCTCATATATCCATTCCAACTCCAGATTATGTTGACTGCACCCGGGCATAGTTATCAAAATTTGGATTTTTCTCTCACAATTTAAAAAAAAAAAAAAAAATCATAAATGATACCTGGTTTATTAAAAAACCCAAAATATATATAAAATTAAGTGAGGAAAATCGGAAAACTTGAAAACCCTGAATTTGTGTTTTACTCATCATTTTTAATAGATATGCATCGAATCCAGGATTTAGTTCAGAATTTGGCCAGGATTCGGGCTTTTTCAGCAGGATTCAGACTTGGGCCAAATCCTTGTGCATGGCTGAACCAAATCCAATTTTGCATATCTAGATCAGGTGTGGGAAGGGAAATCATGTGACTTTTTGTTACAAAACAGGGAAGTAAAAAAACTTTTTGTCCACCTTTTCCTTTCCCACCCCTAATTTGCATGTGCAAATTAGGATTCGGTATTGGTATTTGACCAAATCTTTCACAGAGGATTCAGGGGTTCGGCCGAATTCCAAAAAGTGAATTCGGTGCATCCCTTAGTTTTTAGGGAGTTTAAAAAAAAAACTTGAAAAACTCTGACTGAATAAATTGTTAAAATTTAGTTCAGGAGAGCTGCCATTGGCGTCTACATAACCTTGCAAGCTTTTATTTTTAAGTTTTCATGTTTTTCTTTCACTGAATAAATATCAATATGCTTTTTAAACTATTATTCACATTCATTTAGCAAAAAATTGACTCACAGGATAAAAAATAACAAACATAGCTAATTAACCCCTTAGAGCAAATCGCTTTTTGTTTTTTTGTTTTGAGGAAAAGCTATGGGCAATTACTGCATAAGTAAAACACTAGGACTACCATATCAAACTAAGGGTTTGTATATCAGCTCCTGATATCAGCTCTTTACTTGTGAACTACTGTCATCTAGTAATACTGTTAGCTTGTGTTATATACATTTTCAGTAAAGGTATGGAACCTGTTATCCAGAATGCTTGGGACCTGGGGTTCTCTAGATAAGGAATTTGAATCTTCATACCTTAAATCAACTAGAAAATCATGTAGACAAAATCAAAAGGCTGGTTTTGCTTCCAATAAGGATTAATTATAACTTAGTTTGGATCAAGTGCAAGGTACTGTTTTATTGTTACAGAGAAAAGGGAATTCATTTTTAAAGATGTGGATTATTTGATTAAAATTGAGTCTATCGGAGATACCATTTCCATAATTTCTGGATCACTGGTTTCTGGATAACGGATCCCATACCTGTACACCAGGGATCCCCAACCATTTTTTACCCGTGAGCCACATTCAAATTTAAAAAGAGTTGGGGAGCAACACAAGCATGAAAAAGTCCCTTGGAGTGCCAAATGAGGGCTGTGATTTGGTAGCCTCTATGTGGACAGGCAGCCTACATGAGCCTCTACTTGGCACTCTACTTAGTTTTATGCAATTAAAACTTGCCTCCAAGCCTGGAATTCAAAAATAAGCACCTGCTTTGAGGCCACTGAGAGCAACATTCAAGGGGTTGGAGAGCAACATGTTGCTCACGAGCTACTGGTTGGGGATCACTGCTGTACATCATACATAAGAAAGACTATAAGATAACACTGTACAAATCTATTTTTCAGTGTTCTTAATGTATAAGTCAACATGTTTACAGAGTCAGCTTCATAGTCTTCATGGCAAGAAAACAACAAGTTTCTAGGGCAGTAAACAAGCCCAGATTTGTGGGACGGCCACAAAGGCTTGGGCGTAGAGTGGCAGAATTTCAGGGGCAGTGTGCTTTAGAGCTGCACCCAAATTAGATATGACCACTGGAGAATGGCATGCAGGAGACTTGAAAATCTTTTACGTCTCCAGTGCTGGACCAGTAAGACACACATATACAGTACAGTATGTGTATGCAGAGGAGGGGGATGGGGATGGAGAGGAGAAGAGGAAATGGGGGGTGACAAGTGGAGCTGGCCTAGGGGCACATGGTTATTATTAAATCTGGGCCTGACAGTGAAAAACAGTGTTGGAAATGTGGAAGATGACTGAGCATTATGAAAATCTGCAAAATGGGAAAGAAAACATCTGTTTCCCCCAATTTTGTTTTACATTTTTCTTTTTGTGTCTAACGAGTCAGTGTTTCTACACACAAAACAACTAAAATGGATGACATATGAGAAGGGGCATAACAACAGAGGAAGCAGACCCTGCGGCTGCAGGGGGTCCAGGAGATATGCCCCATGATGCTCTAATTCATATACAGTTTCAATAAATTTTGAAAAATACAGTAGGTCAACTTCTAGACATTTTGAGGACCTGAAAATATATTTGCTTTGGGGCCCAGTAATATCTAGCTATGACATATGAAAGACCAAAAACCTTTCTCTTTCCTCACAGAAATTTAGATAGTAGATATTGGCATAAACATTCTAAAAAAAATGAATCAATCAATATAGAAAGCAATAAAATTTTATTTTCAAAGGATTATCTCAACTGTGATAAAATCTAATTTGCCTAGGCATATTGAATCAGAACACAATAGGGAAATGGCAATCTATTCTTTGTATGACACTGTGAGTAGTACACAAAGTGCTTACCAGAGCAAATTTTTTGTTGAGCATCATTTGTTCCACCAGTGAAGACTCATTATGAAAGAGATGAGGTTGCATGTGACTCCACATGTGGGGAAACCACCAAAACTCATCCACTGAGCCCAGCAAAAGGTCATCTCCTTTATCTTCCTTTTCAGTACCTGGGGTAGTACATCAAATAACAGATCACTTATCAAAATAACAGCAATCTTATCAAACTGCATTCGCTGTTCATGGTTCATTACTTGTACTTGTCTTTAGATTTGCAGTATCAAACTGAATGTTGGTATGAGTTGTTTGACTATTTTTGCAAAGTACATAAATATAAATAAGAGATTATGTACAGCATAATGTAATGGACATTTATTGATAAGCACAAAAGTCACTATTTATTTTTTGAGTAGTAAAAGGTTAGATAACTATTCAATGAAAATCACTGAGCAACTGTAAAGCCAACAGACAGGCTTAATATACAGATAAACATAGAAAGTAAACATTGTTTTTTTTGAGAAATAGAGTAACTTCCAAAAGTTAACAAGAGTCCATGTGCTCATGCCCCGGCCTCAGCTTAGGGAGGCTAAATATGGAGATTGTTCTTTCTAAATAAACACTTTTTTCAACTGCATCATTTTCCAAGTGAATTCAGGTTTGTGTCAGCCTTCATTAGAAAAATAGGTGCACTCAACATACAGTACAGAAATAATATATATGTGAAGAAGGCAAAATGCTTGATGGTAACTAAGTTCTGTATACAGTATAGATGTAAATGAAAAAACAATCCTGTTGGGTAATAACTTTTAAAAATTTTTTGTAGTGTTAAAGGACCAGTATAACCTGTTATATAAGTTCAATAGGGCTTATGATAAACATGCATACCCGGTATTTTATTTAAGAAAAATCTTTTGCTATTTTTTGTACTAAACAGGTCAGCAAAAGAAATTGAAACCTCTTTAACTTTACAGTTACCCATGATTTTTGTGAACAAGATAGGGATGGAAGAGAAGGGGCTGCAGATGGGGGGGAAATGATGGGTTTGTGTATACAGAATTCATTATGCTATTTAAGTAAACTATCCTAAGGAAATCTAAGAATAAAAACAATGTGCTTTATAGTGAAAAATAATGAGGAAATATTGATTTTTAATAAGCAGTTTTATTCATTATGCTTATTTGAGTATACAGTATACAGTAGGTGTATACCACATCTTTAATGTACTGTTCCTAGTTTTATTTAAAGAGACCGTATCCAGTCATATGCATTCCTGGTAATAGACTCATAACTGTGTGCATATAAATGAAAATATTTATATAGTCTGTGTATAATTTATTTTGGTGCATACCTGTGTGGTAGAATTTTCCAGAGAACCCCAGATTAAAAGTGAAATTTGTAACCTTAGATCTGAGTAACATTTGAGTTTCAAGCAAAGCCTGAAAAAGATATACAAAATGCAAGACATAAATAAGATAGCAACAGACCTTTTTATTTTAATCTTAAATTAAATAAAATTTGCAATTAAAAAAATCATAAATGTATATTACATTTTGTGTACAGTGCGTGGTCATGGTTAACTGGTAAATAAATACATCAAATCTGAAAACAGTGGATTTATAGCAATATGTTCCTGCCAGGTAGATTAGCTCCCTATAGCATAGCCAACCTAGTGGCAGACAGTTTTGTACCCTATAGACAGTTTATGACCAAGGTAAAATAAATGGCCCTTGAGTCTGCTGTGTTTGGACCATATTTGGTGGTTACACACCACTAGCAAATGTTCTTTGGTCATATATTAGCTAGTCTTTGGTAAATCCACTTTGGATTCACCTTTTTCCTATATAAAACATGCATCTTCATTACACAAGCATTACCCAAATTTGATGTCAAAGCTTCTTTGAGCAATGTGCTATCTTATCAGCCCCCAGAAATATGGAATGTAATATGGGTTTTTAATGCCAATGAAGATGTTTTTATGTTTTATATAGGAAAAAGGTGAATTCAAAGTGGATTTACCAAAGATTAGCTAACATACTGTACGACCAAAGACCATTTGCTGGTGGTGTGTAACCACCAAATATGGTAGATATATTGCAACCCAAAGGAAGCTTGATAACTATCCCTTTCTTTAACCATTGCAACAATCTAATGCTACAATAATATTGTAAAAATGCAAAAAATATTTTAGTGAAATTCGTAATTCCATTTATGGCAATCATCAAGTTCATGTAAATATTGGAAATTGGAAATGGTTACATGAAAATGCCACATTGATTAACCCATAACACTGCCACACACTTTAAAGGGATCCTGTCATGGGAAAAAAAAATATTTTCAAAATGCATCAGTTAATAGTGCTGTTCCAGAAGAATTCTGCACCGAAATCCATTTCTCAAAAGAGCAAACAGATTTTTTTATATTTCATTTTGAAATCTGACATGGGGCTAGACATTTTGTCAATTTCCCAGCTGCCCCAAGTCATGTGACTTGTGCTCTGATAAACTTCAGTCACTCTTTTCTGCTGTACTGCAAGTTGGAGTGATATCACCCCCTCCATTTCCCCCACCCAGCAGCCTAACAAAAGATCAATGAGAAGGTAACCAGATAACTGCTCCTTAACACAAGATAACAGCTGCCTGGTAGATCTAAGAACAGCACTCATTAGTAAAACCCGTGTCCCACTGCGTACTATTCAGTTACATTGAGAAGGAAAAACAACAGCCTGCCAGAAAGCAGTTCCCTCCTATAGTGCTGGCACAAGTCACATGACCAGGGGCAGCTGTGAAATTGACAAAATGGCTATCCCCCTGTCAGATTTCAAAACTGAATATAAAAAAATCTGTTTGCTCTTTTGAGAAATGGATTTCAGTGCAGAAGTCTACTGGAGCAGCACTATTAACTGATGCATTTAAAAAAAAAACATGTTTTCCCATGACAGTTTCCCTTTAAGGGGTATATTTATTTAGGTGAATGAATTTTCAAGTTGGATTATTGGTCAAAACAAATTCATGTTGGAAATGATCCAAACTTGAATTCGAATTTAGCATATTTATTATACATGGACCCTGGGAACAATTCGAATTTGACTATTAGCCACTTAAAACCTGTCGAGTTCATGTAGAAGTCAATGGCAGAGGTCAGGTGACCCATTTGAAGATGTGCATAGCCTTCTTGACATTCGAGTTTATATTCAAATTTATTAGAGAAAAAAAAATCACATGAATTTGAAATTCAACCTTAGATAAATGGGCCTCTAATTGATCAAGTGTAAAAATGCAAAAAATCTTTTAGTGAAATTAGTAATTCCATTTATGGCTTTCATCAATTTATCATTAAGTTCATGTAAATATCGGAAATTGGAAATGGTTACATGAAAATGCCACACTGATTAACCTAAAACACTGCCACACACTTTAAGGGGTATATTTATTTAGGTTCAAATTGGAAATTCTGATTGAATTTTCAAGTTGGATTATTGGTCAAAAACAAATTCAAGTTGGAAATAATCCAAACTTAAATTTGAATTTGGCAGTTTATCATACATGGACCCTGGGAACAGTTCGAACATAAAACCTGCCGAGTTCATGTAGAAGTCAATGGCAGAGGTCCAGTGACCCATTTGAAGATGTGAATAGCCTTCTTGACATTTATAAATTTAAATTTAATTTATTAGAGAAAAAAATAACATGAATTCAAAATTCAACCTTTGATAAATGGGCCTCCAAGTGATCAACAAATGTTGATCAGGCATGGTGGCTTATAAGGGGTTTCTATGTCATCCCTGTCTCTGTGGGGTTTCCTCCATGCACTCAAGTTTTTACCAACACTACAAAAGGATACAAGCAGGTTAAATAGCTCCTTAGGGGACTTGCCTTAATGTGTTATTTGATATGGAACTTAGACTGGGTGCTGTGCAACATGACAGAACTATATAAATAAATGATAGCAATTATATCTGCAGGGCAAGTTGAACAGTAGCTTTCATTAAGTGGTTAGTTAGTTACACATTGATATACAGCATATCATTTGCATTATTCATAAAGTGGGTAAAGATCAGAAGCATACAGAATGAATGTTTCATAGGCATGAATAAAGATGTATAAGAGATTTTCTGATTTATACACATTTCTAAAGTATTTCATTCTTACACAAAATGAAAAGAAAGGTCAGCACATAGTGCTGCCACTCTGCTTCTACCTGATCTTCATGTAGCAGTAATTTGTGCTATTTAGGGTAGTTGTTCAGTAATTTGTGCTATTTAGGGTCACATTTTTGTCTCACCTCAGTTTAATAAAAGAAAATGAGAATACAAGAAGTGCTGGCCCTAATTCTGTAGGCAACCATGGCTGCTTCCTGACTGCTTGTATGCTTTTATTTTCTTTTCTATAAAAAAGCAGCATAGGTAGTAGTACTGCATTAGGGTGTTATAAGTGTGTGTGGACATATAGGACTTCTTAAAGTATTTGTTTTTATCACCCTATAAACCAATACTTTAATAGATGCCTGGTGTATTGGGACACCCATCACTGCCCATCATTTGTATCTTTCTAGATTAATGACAAATGTTGGGGATAGGCATTACCCCAGCTTTACTAATTCTCTCTACATTAAGGTGTATATTTATCAAATGTGAAATTACCAAAAAAATCCCTCCCTTTCTATTCATTTCTATGGGATTTTTAGAAGCATATTCATCAGATGGTTGAACATTAGAGCTCACCATTTGAAAAATAGAGTTCTGGAAATCCCGCAGGAATAGAAAGGGAGTGATTAATTTTTGAAATATTTGCCCTTTAGAATCAGGTAGAATAAAGGAATTATATGTTAACATTTTGTTTTTGACATGACAAGAGCCTGTAGATGCCAGATAATATTTATTTTTGGGGGAGGAACCCATAACCAAAATCTCTTGTGAAAGAGATTGCATGTTTTCTTTACAGAAATTAATATACAGTACCTTAACCACCCAACTGCTATAGACCGTATTAGTACCATTGCATTGACCTAAAGATGAGTGAACTCATCTGAATTTATAACACATTTCAGAATTTGAAAAAAAAACAAAAAAACATTGTATTGGTTAACAAGGTAATTCATTCCAAATAACTATTTTACCAGTGGAAGTCAAAATGTATGTATGCTATAGTCACATGAAAATAAGAATGTAATTTTAAGTGAACAATGAGTCAAAATATGGCATCTCTTATGGATCGATCGATCTATCTATCTATTTATCTATCTATCTATCTATCTGTCAATTCTGTAGTCTAATGGATCACGCAAGTTGTCTTTTAACTGTTTTTATTCAAGGAAACCTTATGTTCTGAGTTTGTATAATCTCTTCAGCTCGTTTTGACTAGCATGACTACAAACTATGTCCTTTTCATCTCAGTATTGTTCGGCTTGTTTTGTGTTTTGTTTTTTTATCTCTTTATCCATAATTTCTCTTTATTTTACCGTGTTATCTGGAACTCTACATCCCTTTGCACATAATCTTTCATCTCGAGCATACAGAACAGATAAATAGGGAGTATTAAAGCAAGTAAAAAAAACCTTCATTGTACAAAGATAAAAGATCCCATAGGAGAAATAGAGATGGAGTGAGCAAGGTTAAAATCTGTACCTGCATTCCCACTGCCTGTGAATACAAGTCATTTGCATCTGTTGAACTGGGCATATACTGTACTTCATGAAACATTATGTAATATTTTTGTTTATATATATTTAAAATGTATTAATCTATAACTTATGGTGCCATTCTTCTTTTTAAGTTCTATGCACATTTTTATAGAGTAGTGGAAAAAACAATGACTGGGACATAGAAAAGAAGGAATAAAAACACCAAACAAAACATTCTTTATCCCTAAAAAAAAATGTCAACCTACTGAGCGCAAACAATTGTTGGAGACCTACAGCAGTAAAAGGCTCACTAAACTGCATGTGGCAGATGCTGGAAACATCTACTAGTACATATGGAATGTTATCAGAAGCTTGTCATAGATAAATATATCACTGTTATGGTGAATTTCTTTCTATTACAACCTGCTTATATGTCTATTAAAGCGCACAGCAGGGAATCAAACAGATGTAGGCTGGCTAACTTACAGACAATAGGTAACTATTAGCTTCAAAGCAATGGAAAATATGTTGGGTTCTATTATCGCTCCAAGAAGCCATAGATTTAACCCCATGACTATTCCCTAATAGCCACCACTTGCAGTACTTTCTTGGAAAAGAAAAAAAGCTGCTGTGCTTCACTGTAAAGACTGGTTGTGCAGTGTTTGAACAATGAACATAGAATCTAAAATTATCAAAAATATTTATAATATTTATAGTGGAGTTTCTGCTTTGATTTTTTGCATGAGAATCTAAGATGCAAGTCTAAGGGGGTATTTACTAAAGTAGATAATGATTATGCTCATGCAAAAAAGGCAGTGCTGTTTCTGCCACGAAAGAAGGTAAGAACCTTTCCAGGGGTAATAGAAAGTCACATCAAATCCCAAAGAATAGTATAGGAGTAAAATGATTCATGCTGTAATAAGTGCATAAGTAAAATAGACAAGGTTTATGGGGGACATCAAATAAATCAGCTCTAGACTACAAGGCAAGTCAACAATGTTATTATCTAATTCATCAAAAATAATTTGAGAAAAAACTTACCAGTAACACATACAGTACCAGTATAATATCTATCACCATATAATAATAAAAGATTTTATATATAGCGAAAAAGGATGCAGCATTTATCTAAAATGTCACCATAAATCTGGCATCAGTTTATAGTTAGATAGATATAGATAGAAATCTTCCCACCAACATCTAAGTAACAAATAAAACATACTAAGACATGACATGAAAACGCATCTCTGGTGGCAAGCCACAGCAAGACATTAACTGGCAATGTAAATAAATGGTATTTACAATCTTCTTTCCCAAAGATTAACCAGAAGAAGAAGATCAGAACATCCCTTGGTACACATTACACATCACATGATTTCAGTGGTGGGAGTTTACTCATCACTCAAATTATATTCATATAACACATTCATTTCTGTCAGAATATAATAATCAAAATAGATGAAATTGTTATACAGCTGTTAACAGAAGAAATTCACAGAGCATTACCATATACACATGAAGGTGTCTGAAATCAATAATCATACAAGTATTTCAGTATGAACGTAGAAAATACCTATAATACCCTAACTAATATAATACACTTTATTGATGCTTGGATGACTTAATGAAGGCCAGCCTCCCCTTGCAATATTAATATATATATATATTATTATAATATATATATTTTGTATATGTATAAACAGTACCTTATACTTGATCCTAAATGGAAGCAAAATCAGGCTATTTGGTTTATTTAATGGTTACATGATTTTGCAGTAGACTAAGGAGCAGATTTATCAAGGGTTAAAGTGAAAATACAAATTTCGAAGTAATTTTTGGATACTTCCACTAGGCCAAAATTCGATTTTGAATTGAAAAAAATTATTGATTCGAATTTTAAAATTTGACCATTCAAAAATCAAAGTACTGTCTCTTTAAACATTTCAAATTTGACCCTTCTCCACCTTAAGCTATTAAGGTGTGAACCTTTAAGAAGTGTTTTTGAAAATCAATTTTTGGGGGGGAAATGGTTAGAATCGAATGATTCATCCCATCTAATTCTACTGAAAACAGACCTATTATTATTTTCAACAGAATAACCCCTTTTTAAATATTTGATGGTCGAATTTCTAAGTTTTTTCACTTCGAAAGTCGACCCTTGATAAATCTGCAACTTGAGGTATGAAAATACAAATTATATAAAGATCCACTATCCAGAAAACCTCAAGTCCCGAGCTTTCTGGATAACAGGTCCTATATCTGTATATATAAAATCAACCCCTTTTGTATCTAGGGTTATCCATGGTCCCTGAGTTCATTAAACAACGGAAATCTTTTTACAAATCACAAGAAATTACTTGGCTTGATGCATTTACATTAAGGGGCAAATTTACTCAATACACATGAAGGATTCGAAGTTTGATCGAATTTTCAAAAAGATTTGAATTAGAATTTTCAAATATTTTTGAAGACCACCACCAGTGAATTTTGAAAATTCGATCGCATTGAATGATTCGAATGATTCGAATAAAAATCTATTTGAATGTTCAACTATTCGACAGTCGAAGTACTTCCCCTTTAAATTTTTATTCAACTGCCTTGTTTGGCAGATCAAAGCTACTGAATTGGGTTTCATTATTTTTGATTGAATAAAAAAATTTGATTGAATGGTTAAAATTGTTCGAACGATTTTATCGATCAATTTTATTTTTACTATTCGACCAATCGAATTGCGGTAAACATTCTTCGGCTTCGATATTCAAATTAGAAAGATTTTAATTCACAGAATATTCCCATCTATTCACATGGGTTTTTAACCCTTGAATTTGACCCTTAGAAAATCTGCCCAATGTCATTGAAGTGTCCATGCATGGGGGTGTTAATACTGTGCCTGTTACAAAAAAGGACAAGAAAGCTACAGCATGTCTTTTCTTCTGTCAGTAGCTTTTGCTCATAACAGCTCTGTCCACTATTATACCAAAAATATTGAGGACAGAACACAGTAAAAATATAAATTCCAGCATCTTTGTTAGACAATTGAATGGTCTTGGCAGGTCTAGTAATTGTGCAGTGAAATGATGCAGACGCACAGAAACACAGAGCTGACATCAGTTTGGTTATAGAAGAGGGAGTTTTTTTGGTATTGATTTTAGATGTGCCTGAATATTTGCATCAGTAACTATATTTCTTCTACTCTTTATATTTTGTTGTGTATTATTATTATGGGATTATGTCAATACACAAAACAATCACAAAAATACTATTAACAGTATTGATAAAAATATTTCATGAGTGTTTGAACCCTATAGAGGATATTAAAACTCGAAGGGCAAATTAAGGTGCAACATGTTTTCCATTTCTGTGAACCCATAGAAATCCATTAGCAGGTAGAATAGCAAAGGATCTGGTTGCCATGGGTTACTAGACCTGGAAAAAAACATGGTGGCTGTAATTACATTATCATGTACCACTAGAGGTGGTTTAGCAGGTAAAATATTATAATTACACTTAGATTAACAGATTTGATTTGATGGGGGTTATTTACCAAACTCAACTTTTCTCACTTTATTAAAAAAAAATTGACCAAACTCCTAAATCCAAATCCCCTTAATTTACCAATATAAATTCTTAAAATGAGTGTGACAAAATCTGGTGGCAATTCAAAATATGCAACTTTTTCAAATTGTCGCTCTGAAAGCTCAACTCGATCAAATTGTTGCCAAAAAACTCAAATGTATCGGATTATCAAACGAAAACCAGCGCAAGCTGCCCGAAACTATTGAGAATCCTGAAGGTAAGAATACATGTTCCAATTGCTAAACGGCTTGCCTTTGACTTTTACATGATTTATTTTTGTAGTATTTTCAGAGTAAAATTTTTAGAAGCTTCAGAACATAATAAATCTTGAAAAAATTTAGATTTATTTTTTTAGAGTTTTTCTCTCGACCAGAAAATTCAAGGTTTACTAAATAGGCCCCTAAGAATTTGACGGTCTGCTACCTGCCAACTGTTCTCACCCTGTGCTTGAATGGTTTCTAAAAACTTATGGAAAGGTTAACTGGCTCCTGATAAAATGATTCTAGTGTATGCTCTGTGAATGTGATAGGGTTCTTAGAAAAGAAATTCAACTGGGGGAGAGACAAAAATGACACTGGGAACATGTCAGCAGCACTACTGAATATAAATAAACAATGATAATAAAAGCTCTCTTTTAACAGTAGTTTTTGTTGTTATTATCTCAGTTGAGTTGTGCTAAAATCCCTAAATTTGCTGTTCTGTTGTTGATGTTTACTTGCATAAAACAGTAGACTAATAGTAGCATCTCAGTGAGCCATGTAACATAATTTCATAAACTAGACCTTATCTAGTCATTCTAAAAAGGTGAGTGAACCAAAAATTGTTTCTCAATAGGGATATTGAGTAAGATATTGAGTAAGTAAATATACCTTTGTGTTACACCATAATTAAGTAGAGACTTCACCTGATCTCTAAATGAGGTGTTATTGTTCACAATTAATTTGAGAATTACCTACACTACCGTCACTTGCATTGCATTCTTGAGTCAACTTATTGTCTTCTGTGACTCACTAAGTAATACTTAGTCCCTGTGTAAAATGAAGCAGTAGCATATTTTAAAAAAAGGGTGAATTTCTAGTAAACTATTATTATAAATACACTTTAAAATCTGAAGGGGGGTAATTATTACTTGAGCAATTTTATTCAAAAGAAAAGAAGTAAACCCCTCAATCAGTTCAACCACGTCTATAACCACATCGCCCCCCTTGGAACTCTATATTTCCTTATGTGACACCAATGGTCTAATAAAGTTGCAGATACGTGACAGTGCTGTGTTGTATTATTTCATGTTATAAAATTCCATCCACAATTAAACGTTAGAATATATATAAATAAATTAATTCTAGTAATCAAATCAAAATCAGGAAATTAACTGAATTAATTAGTTAATGCCCTCAAATTCATCAATTGACCCATCAATTGTGAAAGATAATTGAATTGATTGATTGTGTAATATTTGAAATTATTCAATGCTATAAAGTGCTAGTGCTTGCTTAAATAATAAAGGTGCTAGATAGATTGAAAGTCAGTTTCATCTGGTGCCCTGAATAAATATGATTAAAAAGTAAGAGTTCATTAGGATTAAAACATGAGGAGGACTAATTGCAATCTCAGATTGCTTAATCAAAAATTAATAGTCTGGTTGTGGTAGGAGTAGCAGTAGCATACTTAATGAATCAGATGAAAGTGAGTGTAGGACTGGCCAGACCAGGGATGACTTTGACTTTGAGTTGGCCAGCTTGAATATATTGCAATGGACAAACAATCCCTGTTTTGTTTAAAGGGTAAGGCATTTTGGGGTAGCTTAAAGCACAAAATGTCTCAATATCTTAAATATATTCATAATGGGTTGAGTGCAGAGGAAACATTGGCTGGTTTTTAATGTAAACCAATAAATATGTACAAATTTTGAATTGACTTTGCAAGCTTTATGTTACTGGTTTATATCAAGCAGGATAAACTTAACATTGTATAGTTTGGTGTGTTTAATAGACACAATTATCAAATACCTTTAGAACAAATGAGAGAAGTACTAAATTAAGTAAAAATATATAAATATGTAAACAATGGGTATATTCCTCAAGACAAATAAGCTAGCCAATGGAAACATCTAAGCTACATATAACAGAGTGTCTTAAAGCAGGACTGAAGCTTTTAAGGATTGCATCTTATTTGAGAACTTTTAAATGCAAACCGGATTTAGGGATATTCTAGACCACGCCATTGCTGATCCTAACTCTGTATTTCTGTTTGTTTTTTTAGGGTCTACATTTAGCCCTGCAGCTCTGATTGGTTGAACCTGTTTGGAAACAGCAGAACGGATCATAGTCTGCATTGACAATTAATCATGATATCAAGATACCAGTTTCAGCATTTTTTTACATTTGTACCCCGTGTTACAGACAAGGCAAGGTCAACCTAGCCTGTGCATAACAAGCAACACTGATTTGTTTTTGAAGAAAGAAGTGTCATAATAATCTGAATTTTAAGTGGTTGATGGGATGTAGTTAAAAAAGATCTTGATGGCCATATCTTTAACTCATTTAGAGTATAGTAAGAATTCAAGAAAAAGTATTCACTATGTATTATATGTAAAACATGTTGCTTGTCATAATTTCCTAAATCAAGTGCAGTTGCATTTTAAGAAGCTGTTCCTGCTTACCACAAGAAGCAGAAATTATTCCTTTCTCCTATTATCTCACTGCAACCTGCCATGCTCTTACAGTTAAACTGATTGCTTCAGGGCCGAGCAATTTCTTTACGGGATTTTTACATCTTTATATTTTCTGTGCTTAGAGTAAGTACATTTCATTGTTGATTCAAAGGAATTGTATACATTTTATGTATTTGCAAGCTATTATATATAACCACGTTTGGATTTTTACATTGGGTATACTTTATGATGTGTAATGTTTTAGATTGACCTATTTATCACAGCATTTTGTATATGATGTTAAGTTAGCCATGAGGAAAACAAGATATGTTGGATACTCTGGGAAACTTTTTAGGGCTCATTTAGGAGAAAGCTAAGTACTAAAATTGGCACTTTAAAATGTAGTAAACAATTTGCTGTTGCCTACTGGCACTCACCTATGCTTGTGCAATCTGCCAATTTGCAAGTTGTGCCTACCTTAATTCAAAAGGCCCAAGGTGTTATGCACTGGTTTCCTGCCAAATTTGCAAGTGCAATATAAACTAAAAAAAGGTACTACCAACCAATCAAGGCAGTTTCATAAGAGGTTGCCATTCACAGAATAACTAGGGCCCATATCTCAAAAGTCAAAATCCGAAAATGTATTTGTTTTGATTATTTGTTTCTAGTCAACATTTTTTCTCATTCAAACCAATGGGCACCTCATTGTTTAATTGAATGGAAATCATCACACACCTTTCTCAACAGTTATAAAAAGTCAAGAATTCTTGCAAGAAAAATTCAACAAGAAATGTTCTAAGACTGCCCCTTATGATAGCCATACATGAGCCAAATTCATATGGTACCAAACAAGGCATCATACATAGTATTGACTTTTTGCATCTTTTTGCCATTTTTTTCGTTTGTACCTGCTGTGATGCATTCAAAGCAATGGGCACCTCATTGTTTCTTTGATTGATATCTTATCTTACCCAACAACTGACAAGAGTTGAAATAACCTTGCTCAGTTATTTGAGAAAAAAATTCACAATTAAGACATTTAAAAGAAAAGGGTGGCAAATAAATGGTATGTGAGTTGTATTACAAGTAAAATTCAACAAGAATGGGCAAATATCATCACATTGGCAACAAAAGCACAACTACTTAGTGCTCATTCAGAGAGCACTTATGACTGGGACCCGGCTGCCTCACAATACTCTGCATTTTTTTGTTGATATGCATAAGAGTAGATGTATAGAAAGAGAGAGGAACCAGTTGCTCCTCAACAAAGAGCAAACATAGATATCAGCTGGCACTCCCTTGATTGTATATATTTAAAATGTTTTTGTTGTGCTAAAATACTTTTAGCACAAGCAATGTGGCTTCTCCAAAATGACTACATGTATGTAGTTTATAATCAAATATACCAAAAATTGTATATATAGTATAATTGTATATTATTGCCTCAAATCACAGGGCAGTCACTATAATTTACACTGGCTAAACTTTAATCATATACATTTTTGCATACTGTGGTTAAGCCAAACTGGGGGACATTTCAAGTTGCAATTCAGCAGAAATTTCTGAAGGTTAACAGGTTTCATTGACATATTGATTGTCATAGTCCCATGGCAATCTCATGCCAGATTATCTAGATTATGCGTGTCCTTCAGATAACTCACCTTTTAAATGAACAAGCCTTTATACTGATGCCATCACTGAATGGCAGCAGATTGACAAAGAATGAGTTGCAGGGGGAGATTAACATAAGCAAGGGACGGCAACTTCTGATTGCATGATTATCTCTGAATTCTTTCTTCATGACATGAAAATTGTTCATTTTGGAATGTAAACAGTTGAGGGAAAGAGCAAATCACAGTACACTAATATATAACATCAGAACACTAGATGCATTTACACATTACAGATACTGGAAGGGTTGAACTTGATGGACTCTTGTCTTTTTTCAACTCAATTTAACTATGTAACTATGTAACTGTTATGGCACAGTCCAGTAGACTAACTATAATGGTAGTTATGGAATAGAGATGATTTGGAGAGGTCATCATTTAAGATACTCACAGAGAAAAAGTTACAGTGTTTCATAACATTATTATGAATGCAGTACAGGTATTGGACTATTATCCAGAATGCTCAGGACCTGGGGTTTTCTTTATAAAGGGATCTTTCCATAATTTGGATCTTGCTGCCTTAAAAGGCATGTAAAGGCAAAAAAATAAAATGCCATTTTATTTTCTTTAATGAAAAAGAATTCTATCTCCAATATACTTTATTTAAAAAATGTCTACCGTTTTTATAAGAAACCTGACTATATGAAGTGAAATTCTCCCTTCATGTACTGCTGTGGATAGGAATTATCAGATGGTCCCTAACTACTGTGCAAGGAAACAGTTATACTTATAAACAGCAGGGGGAGCCCCCGCCTTACTTCCCAGCCTTTCAGAACTCCAGCAGCTTTGTTTCCCTGTAGAGCCCTAAACAGCCCAGGCCACACTGAGCACGTGCACAGTCTTAGTCTTGCAAAGATGTTTAACAAAGTTACAAGATGACAGCCCCATGTGGCCAACTTTGAAAGCATAAATCATTTGTTTGATTTGACTTGTGGTGCAGTAAGTTCATGTTTATGTTTAGTATATGAAATATATTTTAGACTTTCCTTGTCCTTTAAGTCTACTAGAAAATGATGTAAACATTAAATAAACACAATAGGCTGGTTTTGCTTCCAATAAGGATTCATTATATCTTAGTGCAAGTACAAGGTACTATTTTATTACTACAGAGAAAAAGGAAATCATATTAAAAATTGTGGCCTATATGACTATAATGGAGTCTATGGGAGTCGTCCTTTCTGTAATTCAGAGAATTTTGGATTATATGTTTACAGATAATGGATCCCATACCTGTACTAGCATTTGACATAAGTGTATGTCCTCTGAAATGTATGCATACATTGCGAACACATGTAAAGAACTCTTGAAAGGGGCCACTGTACACTTAAATTATCCTGCTAAACTGAATTTTGTTTAGAGAACACGTGTAGATACAGATTTCTGGTATTCTCTGTACAAGTTATTATAAAATTGAATTAGTCCTTTACGCTGCATCTATCTGTACTGTTCACATTTGCAATTTTAGGTGGCTGGTCATGCCCCTATATTAAATAGGGACACAACCTCTTGTGGCGTTTAGTAATGGAGTTATAGCATTACAGGAGAACTGTGTAAAGTAATACCTCTCAATTTAAGCTACAGGACAGGGGTGTAAACCACACGGCCCTCATGTTGACCTTATCTGTGTTAATGTCTATTTAAAATATCAGCAGGGATTCCCTTCAGTGCTTCTGATTTTATCAGAATATTATACCCCATTTATAAGTTGGATTTAGCTTCTATTTTTATTTCATTCTTATTTCCTCATCAGCTACTTGTCTGCAAAGATAATTTCTTCAAGGAGCATCTACATATATACCAGCTCAGCTCAAGCTATTTTACCTTAATATTCGATGGAAAAGATTTCAACAGAACAATATTGCCACCCTTACTCATGCATAAATGTATTCTTGTTTTCTGCACAAAATGACAATCGGTGGTATCCAGTGATTTCAGATTTACCTCAATATAACCATTGTGGGTTATAGTCTATATTTTTACTTTCAGGGACTTAAGGAGGCCCATTTATTAAAGGTTGCATTTTAGTGGTTTTAGAGTGTTTCCAAAACACAATTAAAGGAGAATTCAACCCTATAAAAAAAAACCATACCCCCACCCCCCTTAGACCACCCTCCCTCCTCCTTCCAGCCTAACTGACCCCCTAGGGAAATGCCCCATACTTTATACTTGCCCCTCGACAAAGATGCAGGTAGCTCCATGTAGACATCTTGACCATTTTGGTAAGCTGACTGTGAGTTAGACAATTTTCAGATAATTACTAGCAGAAAATCCAAAAATGGAATGGTTAAAAAAAGATCTAATAGGATCAGCACAGCTCCCACTGAATTCTGTGGTTTTTACAATTAACAAATCTTGTATATTTAGAGAAATGTAAGAAAAAATAACATTCACGAAAAAACATTGAACTCAAGATTTTAGTAAATCGACCCCAAAGTATTACAGGGGCATTGCTTTCTAAGCTGCACCAGTTGCACTTCTTCAATCGCTAACTTTTGCACCTGTGCACACTACTCATTAAGCACATTTTTAACATTTTGTGTTCTTTTACTTTAGGGTAGAACTACGCAAGTTTGTCGGATCGGTGCCCATGCACAAATCAGATGTAGTCACACTAGTCAAAATCTAATTATATAAAATATAATGGACTGAATGAAAAGTCACAGGTAAGAACTACACTGTCCGACTGTCCAATGAAGACACTGCTTACTGCATCTACATCTAACAGTCGTCTCACGCTGAATGAAATGTAGTTCTTACCTGCGACTTTTTATTCAGTCAAATTAGAATTTTGATGTCTGCGTCTCTATCCAATTTGTTGCATGCTTTTTGTCGCCGGGCGCTGGGCGTCAATCTGTCGTGGAGTTCTAAGCTTAGGCGGGCAACCTTTAGTTATTCTAAAACCGATGGATCAGTTGGAATCAAATTTTGCATTTACCATTAAAAATATCAAATATCAAGTCTGAAAGGAATACATTTGGTAAGCATCAATCAGTATCAAATTAAACAATAATTAAAAAAAGAAGAAAGATAATTAGTGATGGGTGAATTTGCGCGATTCGCCGCAGGTGAATAAATTTGCAAAACGCCAGAAAATTTTGCCTGGCAACACCGGCAATGGGCGCCGGCATCTGGAAATGGACACCCGTGTACAAAAACGTACGCCCGCTCCAAAACGAGATGGGGCGGCGTTAGGTGAATTTTTCGACTTTTCTTAAATTTCTGCTAGAAATTCAAGAAATTTCAGCAAAGCGAAATGCCCCACATACGCCCATCACTAAAAATAATAATGCCTAGGTTTGGGGGATGAACTATTGTCTTCAAAATGTGCACTCTAGCATTGGTTTCTTTCTAACAGAGTTTAACGGTCTCCCAGGAGTGATTGTGTATATCCTAGCTTCCCAAGGAGGACCAAGTATTGTGCCCATTTAAGTATTGTGTCCATTAATTTCTAGAGTCCTAGTTATAGCATGTCGGTATATACTACTTTGTATTTTTTTTTTTTTTAACTTCAACAAGTTTTTTCACAAAGCAGAAGGGATCCTGAAATAGATGCAATTGTAGTTATGGTAAAGCATCATTGGGGAGAATGTATGCTGTTCTTTTAAATATATATGTTATTTTCTTTTCTTGCTTATCTTATACTTCCATTTTAAATTCAAATATGTTAAAATGCAACAGTTCGTATATATATATATATATATATATATATATATATATATATATATCAAATATACATTTTGTAATGCTAATGTTTTTACTTTTTAGGTATATACTGTAGAGAGGATCCTCAACTTGGCTGCAAGTATAAGGAACAACGTATATGTGTTAGGTTGGGCTTTTGGTGACCTGTAGAAATGCACTACACACATTCTAATCTTCTCAGAGCAAAGATGAGCTGTTCATACACCTCCTACTGTGGGCTCTGCTGACACTTGTCATTCTGTTTATGCGTTTGTTGGAGCCTATTGTGAGCTTAGCAATACACAGAGTAGGGTCAGCAAAGGGTTCCAAATAAAAGCATTATATAAACCGTGAATATACATAATGATATGTTGGCTTGAACTGAATAAACTGCTAACATGTTCCTCCACAATGCACTGCTAAAGACATACGTCTAACACATTGCATAGGACATAAAAGAAATATACTGTTTATACAGGGTTGTGCCAATCACAAAGTTTGAATCTGTTCATGCAGCAGCTACAAAAATGTCTTTTTCATGGAAATAATTTCATGGAAATAAATATTCTGTGACCCCCAACCAGTAGCTCATGAGCAAGTGTTGCTCTCCAACCCCTTGGATGTTGCTCTTAGTGTCCTCAAGGCAGGTGCTTATTTTTGAATTCCAGGCTTGGAAGCAAGTTTTAATTGCTTAAAACTAAGTATAGTGTCAAGCAGAGCCTCCTGTAGGCTGCCAGTCTATATACAGATGAAGCCACTTGGATTTGTGTGTTGAATGCGTCATGACTCAGGTTTATTTGAAGAAACTGTGTTATCTGGGTAATAGAGAAAGTTCTCCCTTTGATAAATACATCTATCAAAATGTCATAGAAATGGATGGAGCGTGGCAGAATTTCACTCTAGCAGACTGTGGCGATCTCTAACTTCAATCTTTGATAAATATACCTGTTAATGTGAGAAATTTGATCACTGTGGTCATATTTGTAGAGCTCTTTCTTGGTGTGGGGCACCACAAAAAAA
>CM044432.1:57420272-57444729 GCA_024363595.1 Xenopus borealis | reverse complement strand
AGAAAGTCCTATGTATGCACAGTGCCACCTGCAGGCCATTTGTATAAACACCACAGTAGGACTAGTATCAGCATTAAAAGAGAAGATGCCTGGTAGTGTATTTTCTTTCTAGTTAGATATGAGTCTTTACCCTGACCCTGACTATAAATTCACAAACTGTAAAACCACAATTGTCATTGAATTTATTAAAATATCTGAATATAAAAGTACAGACTAAATAAAGAGATGAATGACAGTAAAAACTATGAAAACTTCGAAAAATTCTAGTTTTTTGGACAATTTCTGGCAAAAAAAGAAACCTGAAAACTGCTAAAAGTCCAAATTGATGTGAAGTGCAATAAGATCAGCGCAGCTCTCACTGGCATTATAGGACCTCAAGGTTATGTTATGTTATTGACATGTCAATAAATGCCATTTTTGTTTCCTAGGTGAATCCTAATATTGATAGCAATATTGAAAATGATGCTGTTTGCATTTAGAAACATTTAATCTTCTGTTTTAATACTTTTGTATACATTATGGATGGTTTCTAATGATTTATTGAATTATATTTGAAAAAATAAAGCCTGCTATTCAGAGATAAAAAAAAGAGCACACTCTGCTTATCAGAACTTTTAAGATACAGTAAATGATGTTTGGAGGGAAGTATCTGACTTCATTGCAGTCACTATTGAGTAAGTGTTATAGCAGTTAAACGTTTATGCAGATCCCCTGGCTGAAGACCTGAAACTAAGTCACAAGTTCAGTAAGCAAGCTCTCTGTCAGTGAGTTTACTGAAGGCTTGTCACTGTAATGACTCCAGGAATTTACAGCTACCAATGTATTTAAAGGGATACAGTCATGGGAAAACATGTTTTTTTTTAATTCTGTGTTACTGAATCAGTCCCAGTGTGAATTGGCCTTTACTATTGAGTGTTGTTCTTAGATCTACCAGGGAACTGTTATATTATGTTAGGGAACTGCGACCTGGTTACATTCCCATTGTTTTATTGTTAGGCTGCTGGGGGGGGGGGCTGGGTTGCTTGCAGCACAGCAGTAAAGAGTGACTGAAGTTTATCACAGCACACGTCACATGACTGGGGGAATCTGGGAAACTGACATAAGTCTAGCCCCATGTCCGATTTCGAAACTGAATATAAAAAAAACGATTTGCGCTTTTGAAAAATGTATTTCAGTGCAGAATTCTGCTGAAGCAGCACTAGTAACTGACGCAATTTGAAAAAAACAGGTTTTCCCATGACATTATCCATTTAATTACACAGGGGTAGAAGGTGGAGTGGATTGAGTAGAGACTGGTATGCAGGGCCCCCACAGACACAGTCAGCAAAGTGGTCCAGAAATACTCACGAAGCTCTTTATGAACCACTACTTAGCTTGTGCTTGGGCCCTTCTGGAGCAACGCAGGACTACTACTGTGATTTTCATGAACCAAGGACTAGGCATATGAAGAGCAGCAATGTGAATGGGAGGCTAAACATTTGCAGTTCTGATCTAACACAGTGAGGTAAAGCACACTTGGATATTCAGGAACCGGCCAGGTCAAACAAAGTGGAATCAGCAGTTTGTTTTTATCCAGGGTTATTTGAGTCACTAGCTACACTTCAGACCAAATTGAACTGGCAAAGGTGAGCATGCTCCAGGAGTTAAAAAAACACCTATGTCTAATGCTGATGCATGGTCAGTGCTTATTAATTTATGTCTCACCAGCAAGCTAACCCTGCATTCTTAAGAGTCCGCTTGGAGTCATGCCCAAGGAAAATCTTCCTGGATGCCATATTGAACATAACTGATGCTACTATGCTTTGGACATCTGGACGATAAAATATACAACAGCTGACTTCTATTATAGGATTGTTATACTGCTCAAAAGTCCTGTTTGTTTATTTCATTGTGGTGAGCATTGAGCCAGCTTGGATGCTATGAAATCCAAAACAGGAACATCTTCTTAGATAAGATACTGCATAATAACTGAATTTTCCATGAGTTGACCACCTTCACAATAAAATATCCACCACCATGTATAACAGCTGCCATTCCTGTAGAAAGCATACTTTCTAAACATCATATATTATAGCATTCCTTTCTACTAGTGATGGGCGAATTTATTCACGGGTCTCATTTTGGATGCGGGTGTCGGTTTTTGGACACCAGTGTCTATTTTTCCGACGCTGGCAATGTGTGCTGTCTTCCAAGAACGGACGCCCACCCCCAATGTCAGAAATTTGCAAAAAATTCGGCAAAGCGAAACACCCCAGATTCACCCATCACTACTTAGTATCACCACAAACTGCATGTAATTATCAGCCATGCATCTACGATGTGTTTGATATTGTTATAAAATATCCTACTTCTACTGATGTACAGTATTTATTAATTTGGTTACATATCCATAATTGGGTATGTGTAGTGACAATACTTCCTGCAGGGCAAAAACGTTTTATTATTAAAATCTCATTGTATACAGCTAGAGTCAATGCCACCATGCAGAAGGAAATTTAAATCAGCCAACTATCTGCTAATCCATTTATTAGTTTATTTAATTTTAAAAACACACAAAACATTTATTATAAAGTAACTGTAAATGGCTAGGACGTTTATTATAGGGTTGTTCTATTAATTGGTTTTTAGGTTTCTGATCTACAATTAAAGCAAAAAGAACAGCAAAGAAATGTATCTTTCCTAACAACGCAATAATAGAATCACTAGGTGGAAATAATTGGGTTTTAAGCAAAGCAATGTTTTACCAACTGCTAATGATGCAGGGTCCCCAGCTTAGCACACATGGATTAAACTGCTAATTGCATTACCTTGTTAGCATTACCATAATGAGACATGCATACAGAGCTGCTGAAATAACTTCAATATTAAAAAAAATGTAATCTTCAAATAAATGGCAATGGTGCACATTCATATTTCTATGCATTTTATCCCTGTATATGTATAAATAATTATTATTTTACAATTCAGATATATTAAATTATTTTGTTGTCATACAAGTTATATATGGATTTGTATAAAGCTACATGGAATGTAGCTTTATACAAATCCATATATAACTTGTAATTCCGTTGTAATTCCGGGCAGGGAACGTGACTTTTTTGTGGATACACATGGGCTTAGTAAAACACAGACTTCACAATACAATGGTGTGCTTCTGGATTTCTTTCTATGAGTATTCATGACCCCGTGCAAGGGAAGGGTCTTACAGTAGAGCACCCTGCACTTTCAACAAGTGAATATTCATCCGGTAGAGCACTATACTATCGTGCAGTAAAGAATCCATAAAAGGAACTGATAAAATACAAAATAGAAACTAAAAGAGAAATTTTAAGACTACAAATAGAGGATAGAAGCAATGTGACAGTTGAAATGGAGATAAATGGCATTGTATCTTCGGAGCAACATATTGTTTACAGCTGCTATCACAGAGGATTAAAATATACTTGTTCTTTACTGAGAAAAGATATAAAGCAGCTGTATTGAACTTCAGGTCTGTTAATAAAACTATGACAAAAAGAACCTGAACACGACAGAGTTTGATCCAAAAGTACGGTACAAAATCATGTTCCAGGCAGACAAGACGTCAGGGCAGGCAGAAAGCAATCAGGAATAGGTGCAAAACAATCAGCAAAAGGTGCAGAGTCAATAACCAGGAGATCAAGCAGGAAGCAGGATGCATCTTGGCACGCTTGGAGAAAGGCGGGAAGGATGATTGTCATCGCCGCCATTTTGTGGGAGAGTCTAGTGGAGTTGGACACATACGCTGTTTGACCTTCAGCAGCTGCTAAGAAGGGAGTGTAGCACAGCTTTTCTCCATGTGTCACACACACTACTGGATTGCGGCTGTGCCCAGATCAATATGTGTGGATGACAGTTTTACCCCGCAGCTGCGGGTGCACAAGACTTACTTTTTCAGCAATGTAACACCATGCCCATATGCAAGATGGAGGATGTTGGTGGGATGGATCACCAGATCCAGATGTCCCAGAGGGGATAGCTCCAGGTTAGTGTGGTCCCGGTATTGGATCCGACAAATGGGAGGTACTGGTGGAGCTGGAATGCATGGGCACTAGGGCCAAGTTTTGTTTGCAGTGGTGAAACCCCAGGAAGAGGGAACCTAGTGTGCCAGCAAGAGGAATTCAGACCCAGGAGAATAAAGGACTGGTCAGTTCTGGCTGAAACTGGACTTGCTTGTGAAGTGCAGATTGGTCTTGTACAGACACTCAGGAGCGTTGTAATAAAGTTTGAGTAACTGCAACTGCTTTATTTGCACTGGAAATGTTTTTTGATACAGTATTGTGTATACTGTTTTCTCTCTACAGTGACCATTGCTCCATGCTATGCCTCAGGAGAGGGTACCCAAAGCGGATGTGATGGTACTGTATATATGTGGTGTTGATACATGTGGGGGATGTTTTTACCATTGTTGGGACAAAATTGATTTTCCCCCGGGTGTATGTAGGGACCCCTAGTATTAAATGTGTCCCTAGGGCTTTAAATCTCTATTCCTTTCTCCTAGTTACTGGGAAAAAGCTCATGTATCTAGTTTAAGGATTTGCATATCCAATGCTATTGGCCATGAGGCTCTGTGACCACATCCTGCCTTACTTTCGTATAGTTCTGGGAAAGGAGTGGCACTTCCTCTTTGCCTTCCACCTAGGGACAGGGTGGATATGTGCTCTGAGCCTGGGCATGGGTCCAGTAAAGTCGGGGTACAGGGCCCCATGAATGAGGCATTAGATAGTGGCAGGTGTAGCTCCCAGTACTAGTACGCACTAGGAGTGTAAGTCAGCCAGGGTTGAGCTAAAAAGAGCAGTTTTTAGCTCCAATATAAGAGTGACAGTTTGGAGATATCTCTCCCAGGCCATATTCCCTGTAGTATAGGGATCCCAGTGGAGAGGGAAACATGATAGTGGATTTCCCTAAGGTGATCCAGACCACTACTGGCATTTGTTGTTTTATTGCATGGTACGTGTGTGAGTTGTTGTTATACTACACCACACCTTTGTACTTCCACTTAGCGAAGGCCCTAGCCTGAAGCTTTAGAGTCACGTGTAAGCCATGCTCTATTATTATTACTAGCTGGTGATTAGCCCTGTTGGCCTGCAGGGTCCTAAAATAGCGTTACGACTACTATATGCTAGCAAAACTTCACCAGTGTTTGACTGCAGAGACGCAACTTTGCATTTTAGTGAATTAGTGAATATGTGCTTGAAGAAGTGGCACAATTTTCCCCATCGAGTGAGGCACAAAGTTATAAGAGATGGAGAGGTTAGTGTGGGGGTAACTGCAGAATGAGAAGGGAAAGAGTAAAAGAGGACAGCGAATGAATAGAGTGAGACCATGGATAGGTGGGGGATTCAATGGAGCAGCAGGGCAAGGAACTGTAGGGTTTAATGTGCTTTATGGCAAATGCACTGAGAGAATGGTTGTTGGTAAAACCCACATATATATATCAGAACATCCTTTATTATGAAGTTCAAGTCCAGGGAGGGGCAAGTGCCCACCATACCCCATCTGAGGACACCCATGCTGTTACCTACTCTTATAGTTACAGTACTCACATGTTTAATTGTTTCTAGTTAAGTAAGTGCACAGATGTGTTTAAAGGAAATGTCAACCTTTTTTTTGTATTGGCATGCCTGTATAGTTTACCTTAACCCAACCCACACCAAATTACTTGGTCAAATAGAGCGGAAAACAGTGATGAAGAGTCTAAGATACTGAAAACCAAAAAGTATTAGGGCAAATTTACTATTATTCCCAGAAATTAGCTTCGTACGATCGGATACCGATCTTTCGATTTCACGAAAAAATCGTGAAATTTCCTTTGAGAGTCCGAAGCCTATGGGAAGTCCTGCTCGAATACCATTAGAATTTTTCGGACTCTTAAAGGAAATTTCACGGTATCCGATCGTATGAATTTATTGAGAAATCGGATATCGAGCAAAATGATAACCTAAAACAATTCTATAAGCATTCGATAGTCGAATACTTATCGAATTGCGAATTTTGTCAAGCTAATTATGGGGAATAATAGTAAATTTGCCCCCAAATAGTCTATGATTGAGGGGCCGATTGAGGGGCCGATTTACGAAATTCATGTGAAATGATTGAAGTTCGATCGAATTCGATCGAATACCGATCGTACGAATTTTTTCGTGAAATCGGATATGCAAATTTGGCCTCTTCGATCATCGAATAGATCGAATGATCGGATATTCGATCATTCGATGATCGAAGGAACAAAAATTTTAAAGTTATTCGACTGCCTACTTCGCCAGATTGAACCTACCAAATTGTAATAGAAGCCTATGGGAAGCTCTCCATAGGCTTCTGAGGCTAAAGGTGGCCATACACAGACCGATAAAAGCTGCCGGCAGATTATCGGCCCATGTATGGGGCCCTCCGATGGCTACTCAGATCGATCTCTGGCCCCTGAGTATCTCTTTATGACACAAAATGTGTAAGGCTTTTATCTTTTATATATAATGTAAAATAATAATTTGCTATGATTGCATAATAATAATAATACCCTCTGCTGAAGGTCTGGGGCATGAGCACCTGGGCCCAACATTGGTAGTGGAAAGCTTATACATTTATCCAGGATTTCAGCTTCAACTGTTTCAGAAATTGATACATTTTGTTTCTGCCCAAATTTATACATCTTTAAATATACAGTGTAGTGAGTTTTTTGTTATCAGTTAAACAACATTCAGCATTTTAATTTCTTATCATTTTATTTTTCAAGACTTAACTATTAGTGTTTTCATGCAATAGCTGTACCTCTTCCCATGTCCAACTACTACTAACATTATCTTTCTACAAAACTAACATGAATCAAGTATTATATAATAATGGAACACAAGTAGTATCATATTTTGGGGGGAAAATGCTGATTTACAGGCAATTTTTAATGAATCAACATAAATCTAAGGGCTGAACTCCACAGACGATTTCTGTGTGATCTGACACGCTGCGCAAAAATGCAGGTGTACTGTCGGATGCGACGGAAATGAGGTAAGTAATAGCATTGTGGGATGGTGTTGCAGTTTTGATCCGACAGTCGTGTCACATTGATCAACGCTGCAACTTCATTTGACATAGCCATCTATTACCTTATTCCGATGTGACGCCTGCATTATTTCAAAATCATCCATGGCGTTCAGCCCTTATTCTACCACAGCTAAAAACGGACCTGCAGTGATAGGCAATTAGTGCATCTCTGCTGTAATGTGAAACTTATGCTTTCTCTAGTCAGGTGATTTCCTTCAGCACTATCTTCTACGTTCACAGGGTGATTTCCTATGCTATACATGCAGTTGAATAGCTGTGCTTCTTAAATAAATACTTTAACCACAGCTCTAAAAATATACATTTTTGAAAGAGAAATATATCCTTACTTGCAGTTGATAGTTTGAATAAATAGACACTTATTTACTTTTTTACTGTGATATTCTTCAAATGCTGAGTATTCTATCCATCAGATGCTCAGAATATACATTTGGTTATGTTGTATCATTTTAGTGGTAGCCATAGCTGATAACAAATAATACTGTTTTGTTTTTTTTTTTAAATTAAAGTCCCATTTTTTCTGGTCGGAATTTTGAAGGGGGGAAAATTTTTTTTTGTGATTTATTAATCGAAGTGGCTGCTAAATGTCCAAACAATAATGTACTCTATCTCAATCCTCTTGAGGTCACATAGAAGTCAATGGCAGATGTCCCATTGGAAGATATCTTGATTCACGCTGGGATACATACAATAATCCAAAGAATTTGTGGTTTGACAAATTCAAAAAAACATACAATTCAGGTTTTGTCATGGTTTTATAGAGTCTTTTATGATAAATACTGTAAAAAAAGCGCAACAGAGTTTGGTCAAAGTTGTTTTAAGAAAATTGTGAGAAATTTTCAGATTTTAGTCAATAACCCCTGGCTGTGGACAGTTTGCTTACATTTAAGCTTTTAAAAATATACATTAATTCTAATTTTCCTTAAATAGTGAAACTCTATCAGCCCGCACCTTTGGTTGGGGGTACAATTTTGCCCCAACAGGTGCCCTTTAAGGACAAGCTAAAATCTCTAGGGGTGGCAATTAGAATTATATATAAAGTGCCACCATCTAGCTGAGAAAAAATGCTACATTACTACATAGCATGTACATTTTTAAGTGGCTGTGGAATGTTGGTAGTTTGAGCTAATATAAAATGGCTTAAGCAACTTGATTAAAATCCTAATGCTATAAATGACAAAATACGTCTGTAATTATATTAAGACTCTTAAAAAGTAATTTTTGTGACCCCCGGATGCAAATTCTAGCGCACTAAGTGGCACAGAATGCCTCATTGTAGGACTTACTCCTTAAGCTACAGCGTGCAGCACTGGGATGTAGTGTTTATACCAGATGCTTCAGCTAAATATGCTTCAACTGCATGCCAATTATCAACAACCATTGATCTGGTGGTTTAACCCATACTCCAAAATAGTAAAATGCCCAAAAATCAATAGGCAATACAGCCCCACCTATTTCTTAATTTTCAGATACCTTCCCATACATGCCAAAATGTCAACTGGGGTGATCAGCTCTTATAAAAATAGTTTTTTTTTTGTTGTGCCCCGTACCAAGAAAGAGCTCTACAAATATGACCACAGTGATCAAATTTCTCACACTAACAGGTATATTCATCAAAGAGTGAAGTTAGAGATCGCCACAGTCTGCTAGAGTGAAGTTTTGCCACGCTCCATCCATTTCTATGACATTTTGATAGACGTATTTATCAAAGGGAGAACTTTCTCTATTACCCATAGATAAATACTCTTTTTAAAATCCAATAGAAATTAGTTTAATAGAAACTTCACTCTGATAAATATACCCCTAAGTGTGGCCAGCGTAAGAGTAAAATAATATTGTTGAAAGAGGGAGAAAAGCCAAGTCAATTGATGTCAGCATAGTACTGTGATAAGATTTGAGTCTGAAATTACACTTACCTTTACATCATTGGCTTTCATCCTAGTTCCCTCTTTTCCTACAAATATATCATCTATGTCCACAAGAATATACCTTTTCAAAGACAATGTTAACCTTTTCTTTGTTAGAAAGGAAATAGCATCAACAAAAATTAGCTTGTGCAGCCAAAAGTTTAAGTTATTGCCAAAAAATACTCTTTGAATTCCATCATGAAGACCCAAATCATAAATAACTGTAGCAAACATAGAAAATTTAGTTAGCTGAGCAGGTCCAACAGGCATTTTCACTTTTGTAAAAACTACAGGTTGATAGAATGAGTTATTGACTTCAAAAACTGTCCATTCATTTCCCAATAACTGCCCTTTTCCAGTGTTTGAGGATTTTGTTATATGAAGTAATGATGTGTGAGGATTAATACAACAGTTTTTGACAGCCATGTTGCTGTTGACTCTAAATGAAAAACCTTTTGGATGGAAGCTCTGGATGTTATTTTCATTGCCTTTAAGGAAACCAATTATGCCGACTCCATACTGAAGACAATATTTATCCAGAAGTTCTTTGTTCCACATATCCATGTTAACATATTTCATAAAGTTCTCATATATAATTAGTGCAAATTTTCCAATATGGTTTTCTGTAAGATGAGGAAGGTCTCCTTTTCCTGGAGCAATTTCTGCATGGAATTTAAATCTGCTGGATTCTAGGACACTTATGATGTCTTGTCCAAGTTGAGAGTATTGACTTTCTATAAACACTAGAATAAAGGGTTCTGTCCTTAAAGAAACTGAGGGCCGTCCAGTTTGTCCTTCCAATAATTTATATGGCAATGAGTCAAAGTCTCCACAGTCTACTTCCACTGATACTTCTGAAAGGTCATTGTCCTGTTTATAACCATTGTACAAATAATATGCTGAGATTACAATGCTTACCATGCAAAAAGTGGCAAGAAGAAGGACTGTTCTCTGAAAATGTCTGTGAATGTTCATAATATAATTCATTGTTGAAAAGTCTGTTAGCAGGAATGGTCAGAGAGTAAACAGGTCTTTAAAACCCTATCCAGTGCAGGTAAGTAATTTATGTAACCATTGCAGCACCACTGTTGATTCCCAAATCACTTCAAAGAATGCAAAAACTAAAATAAAGGAAAAAATATGTTAGTAACATTAATGATATGCAACAGTCTTTTTCTAGACAGAAAATACAGCCCAATAATAAATATTTGGCTAAAATGTCTCATACTGTTATAATATACTTGAATACTTATAAAGGGTAACAAAGAAGCTGAGTTTGGTCCTCTGTCTGTTCAGTGGTATTTGCATGTGTGTTGTGGGACACAAAACACCAATATTACTAGCACTGCTGGTCCAAGTATGCTCAAGGGCCAAAATATCCCTAGTGAGCTATGAAAAGCTATAGAGCACCAATAAAATGAAAAGGCTATTTTTGTATTGCATTTGTTCTTTTCGGCTGTCCAAGAACTAGGTGTTGGATGAGGCAATTTCAAATCATGTTTATGACTCTCAGCGTTCCAGCAGTAAGAATAATTTCTGGGGTGTTTGACAGCAAACAAGATAAAGCCCAAAAAGTTTTTTTTTTTTTACTAATGAATACATTTATTAAACCTGAAACCTGATCAGACCTGACCTGAGCTACTGGTTGTTGTGCAGAAGGGCTGAGCAGCATCTCCTGCCTGAATCTTAACTGGGAAGAAAGAATTTGGACAATTATTCTCAGCACAGGAACAATCTATGAAATTTGACAGGGTCATAAATGGTTTAATCAGTAGCTTTGCTAGAATTCTTCAGCCAATCACAAAAGACATTTTCCTCTGAACTGGTTGCATATGTATTGGAGATGATTGACGGAATTGCTTAAAGGGATACTGTCATGGGAAAAATATTTTTTTTTTCAAAAAGCATCAGTTAATAGTGCTACTCCAGCAGACTTCTGCACTGAAATCCAACTCTTAAAAGAGCAAACATATTTTTTTATATTCAATTTTAAATATGACATGGGGCTAGACATATTGTTAGTTTCCCAGTTGCCCCCAGTCATGTGACTTGTGCCTGCACTTTAAGATGGAACTACTTTCTGGTAGGCTAACTTAATGTAACTGAATCAGTCTCAGTGGGACTTGGCTTTTATTATTAAGTGTTGTTCTTAGAGGGAGCTGCTATCTTGTGTTAGGAAGCTGCTATCTTGTTACCTTCCCATTGTTCTGTGAGAACAAGAACAATGGGGGATGGGATGGAGGGGGTGATACCACTTCAGCTTGCAGTACAGCAGTAAAGAGTGACTGAAGTTTATCAGAGCACTTCACATGACTGGGGGCAGCAGGGAAACTGACAATATATCTAGCCCCATGTCAGATTTCAAAATTGAATATAAAAAAAATCTATTTGCTCTTTTAAAAAAAGGATTTCAGTGCAGAATTCTGCTGGAGCACTATCAACTGATGTGTTTTGAAAAAAAATTCCCATGACAGTATCTCTTTAAGTCATAAATTTACCTCACCAGGCCAAAGAGTAGAAAATCCAAACATTTTAACTTATTTCCCTGTGGAAAACCAGCCAGATAGTAGTATGTGAAAGGTGAAATTGCACTTATCTGTAGACTGTCCTCTAAAGGTACTGTTTGGATTATCTTTCAGAAATTCAGCAAAATTTGACAATGCATTTCTGGGCCATTGTCTGCATTATAACCAATACTCAAATTAATCCACTATGAACTATGCTGGTTTTAATTTAATTAATTTCAGTAGCCTGTACATACTCAGACAATAGTCAGAAACTGATCAAGTTGCAAAAATAAATACAAAAAAATTTATTTAAATATAAGATTTATTAAAAAAAGATATCTAATATGCTTTTTATTTTATGAAATGTTGGCACTAAGGTCTAAGTACTGCAAATATGAAACAGATACTTAATACTTTTAACTCATAGCTTAAAACTACTAAAGCTCTCTGACTATCTCTCTTGCTGAGACTTTTAATTTCTCATTTGAAACCCTTCTTATTATTCTTTCAATTCTTCCTTTTGCACAGAGCCTCGCCAGAGCCCCTATACTACACAGAACATCCTCCAAAAATTATCCTTACATTATAAACCCTGAACAAGTAGCACCACAGCCATTATTCTTTAAATATTGCAAATGTGCTCCAGTGTCTGCCTTATAATATTCTATTTCCTTTACACTTGCCAGTACTAAAGGAGTTTTGTGCAACAATATGACACTATTCTCGATGAAAAGTTACGTGAATTTGTAGAGAATTTTCCATAAACATGAATAACTTCTAAAAGTTAGCATTGGTTTTACTGGAAGTATCTAAGGCGCAGATTTATCAAGGGTCGAATTGAAAAAAATTATTTTTAAATTCAAATTTTTAGCTAATTTTAATGTACATTGATTCAAATTCGATTTGAATTAGAAAAAAATGAGAAAATTTGAATATCGAAATTTATCATGTACTGTCTCTTTAAAAATTTGACTTTTCTCCATCTAACACCTAGTGAATTGCTGTTTTAGCCTATGGAGGACCTCCTAGAACCAATTTGGAGTCATTTGGTGGACTTTGAAAACATTTTATTTATTTTTAAAATACTTTGAATCGATTCGATCGAATACGATCTGAATTCAAACGGCCTATGCACTCGAAGTTAAAAAATAAATTTTTTAACATAAATTACGGTTGGTCTTTTTTAGTCAAATTTCGAGTTGATTGAAGTTTAAAAAAACTCCTATCACTTCAAAATTCAACGCTTGATAAATCTGCCCCTAACTGTTGAATTGCAATTTTCAGCATTTCCTTACAGTATGATTCTGGGAATGATTGCTGAAAATTACTGAAAAAAGTGGCATAAAGACGTGAAGATTTGGACCAGATTCATTACAATTTTAACTGTGGCATCCTGCTGGATTCCCAGTAGTTCAGATATGGTTGTTAACACTTTCCTGACTGTGAGGAAATGTAATGAATTGAATAGCCTTATCAAGCCTTTTTAAATGTACCAGTTTGAGTGTTTTGAACAGTCTAACTTTTTGTTTTCTATTGGAGTTCAGAATTAAGAAGCAATGATTAGTTATAACTAACAATTTTCATTCCAAACATAACAAGCAGTTTGTTACCATTAACTTAGGGATTGATTTTTTTTCCATGATTCAAAATTTTTTCCAACCAGACTCACATGTTTGAATTATATTTTTTGAATGTCTGGTATTTATTAAGGAAAAAAAATCTTGAAAATTAGAATTTAAAATTTTGCCATCTAAAAGCTGGCACGGTAATTTTTTTGGTTGATTTGAGAGTTTTTTTGGGACACAAACTTGATTTTATTCCCAGTCGTTTTTGGCATTCAGAATACCCAAACAATCAAAATTCAAGCTTATCCAATATAACAAAAAACCTCCCTCAACAAACAAATCGAACAAATTTGATTCTTGATAAATATGCCCCTTCTGTAGGGCAATAGTAATTAATTGGTCCAAATAATTTTCAACCTTGTTACTGTTTTTTTTTTGTCATGCTTGGAATGAAAACTACTGCACAGTATATGCCCCTTCTTGATCCAGGCTTCATGAGAAAACTTTGTCTCCTGCTACATTTTATATAAAAATTAATGGTGGGAACCCATTATTGTCTGCAACATAAACATAAAATTTACAAATTTATATTAATTTTAAATTTGTGAATAAAAGAAGGTTGCAACTGGTTTGCAGCATATTAGTTATTTTAAAATATCTTATTTAGTAACTTGTAATATCTCACTCTACATACTTTATATAGTGCAGTTATTAGACATGTTTGGGGGGGGGTCAGTACCATATAGTTTCTATCAATTTCTATATATCTAAATGAAAAATAATTGGAAACAGAGTAGCAAATCAAAGAAAATTGGTTTCTATAGAAACTTACTAAACATCATATTTTCAGTGTGAAATTGACCTTTTCAGTGTGCATCTCATCTTAACGGTTTATTACCATATTTTGTGCTGACAACATGCATAGTGTAAACACATTTCTTGAGTACTGGCAAACAGAGAAGCAACAATGAAGCAAGAACAAAAAAATCAAAGCCTAGGTCACATGCACAGTATCAGATTTGTTCCATATGATGGAATGGTCACTTTGTCAAACACAACACTGTTCAAACTAGAGAACAGATTTATTATAGGAAAAACTGATACAGAAGACATCTACGAGCTTTTTATCAAGGCACAAAATATGCACATTTATGTTTTTGCCCACAGATGGTGGAAGTCTACAACAGAATTATTTATCTGGAAAAGTACAAACAGTTTTATAGAGAATCTGTTTATTAACAAGGGTATTGGAGAGAGCCATCTATTATATTGTATTTGTGGGCTACTATTCAAGACTCTATGGGGCAGATTTACGAAGTTTCGAATTCGAGGGTTAAAAAGCCCTCAAATTCGACCATCGAATTTTAAGGGAATTAAAATCCTTCGAATATCAAATTTTTATTCGATCAAAAATAGTTAATGCCAATTCGGTAGGTTCCATCTGGCGAACTAGGTAGTCGAATAAAAAATTAAGGGGCAAGTTATTCGACTGTCGAATATTTGAATAGAATTTTATTCCAATTATTCGAATCATTCAATTGAATTTTCAAGATTCGATGGTCGTAGTGGTCTTCAAAAATATTCAAAAATTCAAATTCGAATCTTTTTGAAAATTCTATCGAATTTCGAATCATTCATGTGAATTTGATATATCTGCCGCTAAATATATTACAAATAGAAAAAAAACGAGAAGGGACTAAACCTGGAGCTTGGATTTAAGGCTAATTATGAGGAATAAGAAAGGCCTGCACCAGGTCACAAATACAAACATGTGTGGATCTGGACTAAGAGATCACATGGAATTCCTTTTACTCCACACTCCATTCATTCAGCCCTAATTTATATACTTCACATACAGATTGATATTCCTTTTTTTGGTCGTTTGACCTATGAGCTGAATGTTGGATATGTATACCAGAGAACACAACAGCTTCATCAGCTTAAAAAAGGAACTAAAATGTTCTGAAAACTTGCTATGATTATATTAGTAAGCCAATAACGGTATCAACTTTATGCCACTTTATTATTTTTGATTTCAAAAGGGTTGCCTGTTTCAATCTCACCACAAAGAAGAAACGCAGAACAACCCATGTTAATGTTTCAAACACCTTGAAAATTTTAGAATTTTAACACTCTAGCTTGTGTCCATCCTGGCTCTGCATCTGCCATATGATTGCCCATTTGTCCTTTCTGCATCTCTAGTCTTGCCTCCTTTCCCTTAGCCCTTCTGGAATTAGGGTGCTTCACCTTAAAGAAAACAAGGAACTTTCGGTTTGAACAAAACTGAAACTAAAGATAAACTACCTGGAACATGCACACTATTCATGTCACATATCCTGCCAACATATCTCAGTAATATACATGCTGTTTTAGTGTGGTATTTATTCCTTTATTTCTTTTGTTTCTAGCCTTTTTGACTCACAAATCACATTCTGTATTCAGGTCAACAAAGATAACAATCAGCCACCCACAAATATATATATGATAAAGTACCAGCTACTTTAATTTATAAAGTTATGAATATTTTAAGCCATAGGTGTTATACAACCAAAAACACAAGGCAGTGTATTTCAGTTTTTCTATATAGGTCAGGTAACTCCAATTTGACTTTTAACATCTTTATAAATTTTAGCAGTGGGTACTTTATTCATTATACTCTAAAAGTTTATAGGTTACTCATACTAGCCTAGGTCCAGAGTTTTTTTCACAAAACAATGATTGCTTATGTTAGGCTTTTAGACAAGTGACAAGCAGTGTGCAGGGAGAGAAGTCCAAGGTGACATCTAATATCCTCATGCTTTACAATAGTGGGTACTTTATTGATGATAAAACACAAGTTTCAGTAAATCACTTCACAGTTCCAAAAAATCTTACAGTCATCTGAACTTAATATACATTAAAGATCAACTTTTGGGTAAAACATATCCCACCGGATGGGGATACTATTAATTATTTTAACAATAAATGCCCTCACCAGGAGCAGCCATGTCTAGTCACTCGCATGCATATAATGAAAATCTGCCCCAAAATGCTCATTATGTGTGTGATGTCACACACGCGTTATGCAACATGGCTGCTCACACCGGTAGCTCCCCCTGATGCTGGGCGGGTGGCATTTTCAAAAAAAAAATTGGCCTGCACCTTTGGTTGGTAATAAGATTTTTACTCAACAAGTGCCCTTTAAGTATAAGCCTTATGTGTACTCACTTTGAATTGTATACAAACACCAATCACAAAATAGGTTCTTCATTACACATGAATGTATGAAATTAACGGTTATAGTGCTATTATATATATAATTTAAATAATAGTACATTTATAGACCTGGTCATGCCTATCTCTCTACCTTTCTCTCACATAGCTCAATCTCCCTTGTGGCTCCTGCGAAATAGAAAGTATACAATTAAATACAACAATCAACATCTATTTCAGTTTATTTAGACTTGTCTGAACAAATTGCTTTTGGTCACTGTGCAGCCTCCTTTGATGTGATAATAGATGAGAAACTACTGTGGGTTACTATGTCAGTGCACCATGAAGAACATAACCTATCACCATATCAAGGGTTTCAAGAGCAGCAAATGTATTAAACTTGATATATATGTATGTTATTTGGACACATACACTAAAATTATTTTACAGAAATCACTGCAGCTTTAAAGGAGCATTATAATGTCCAGTCATTGACTTTGAAAACAGAATATCTCCATGTATAATATAAAAATGATATTTACATTTTCACTGCTTACAGCAATTTTTCTATTGTTCTTGTGGCTGCTCTAACAAATCATTGTATATTAGTGGACTGCTCTTAAAAGTAGTAGTCCTTCAATTTTTAAGCAAATTAAATAATGGACCTACAGTAAACAAGCTTGTAGAATTGCCTAATATAACTCACATTGTTGTTGCAAATTTTTTCTGGAAATTTTATTTTTATTAAATCTGGAAGAATGTTTACATTACGGTAGACTCTTATTTACATGGGTTCTTTATTCATCTGTTCATATGTACAGCTTATCAATATACTATATTTCTCTTATGTTTCCATGGTTCTCCACAACAGTGTGCATATCTTCATTTCTCCAGTCCATGTAGAATACAGTATATTATGGTAACATGACATCTGTGATGTCTGCTACTCATATGCTACTGCAAGTTAAATTTATAAGCATATGTTCTTTCCTAATACTTGAAAAAGGGTCCTTGTAGACTTGAAATATGTTGTGGTGAATATGGAATAAAAAGTTGCAGCACAGCTCTGCGGATGTCTGGAGCCTCCTTCATGTCTGTTGAATATTCATTTATTAATCCTGCTTAAAGGCAGTGGACAGTACGTTGTCGCTTGAAGCCCAGTAATTCATTGATTGCTGCAAAAGACATAGGGCCTTAGGAATGAATATACAATAAAGAAGGGGGACAGTGATTATTTTCTTACTTTCCTTGCAACCCTAGCTGTGGTGTTTATACAAAATGCCTGTAGGTGTCAATGTGCACACGAGTTATACTGTGTATGCACAGTATTTTCTATAATGCTTAAAGTGTTAGCGTTAAAGTTCCAGTTAAAGTGTTATGGCTGCATGAACCAGCTAATAAAGAACTGTTATACTCTGCTCATCCTTGGCAACCAAAACAGAACACTAGTCAAGTTACTTTTCTACCATTACTTCAGAAAATAGGAAACTGGAGAATAAAGATGTTACTAATACAGAATTTATCCTGTAGCCCCATTATTATTCTCTTTCCCTGGTAAGAGCTTCTCTGTCACATAAAAGCAGCAATCTTAACCTGGCCCCCAGCATGGTTAATCCCTTGATACTAATTTGAGGATGCTGGGAGTTTTGTATCACTCTTGATAATAAGTTCAATCCATTTCCCTGTCAGCTCTCTTATGTGCATGCAGCATGTCAATAGGTTGGATCTCCACTACAGCATCCACCGATATTTCAGGCAAAATTCTGACTCCATTAAACTTAGGGCGCCTTATTTATCAAAATACTAATTATTATTTAAAAATAAAAAAGACTGACCAATTGGACTTTATTTATTATTAAAAAGCAAGATTTAATCGGATCTGGACTTTTCTCCAGAATCGTTCAATGTTTTCAGGCTTTTTACCTGAAAAGCCAGAATTTTTAGGATTTTTGCCCGAAAAGTCAGAAATAATTGGATATTCAGGCTAATTCCAGCACTGACCACATAAAGCTCCAAATATGACAGGGACCTCTCCCATTGACTTATATACAACCTTGGCAGGTCTGAGATGCTGGATTTTCATATTTGGACTTTTTCTATCCTCAGGGTATAATAAATCTTAAAATGTTTTGGGTTTTTTTCCCACTAAAAATATGGATTTTATAGTAAAAAAAACCCTCAAATTTTCAAGCTTTTGGCATTTGTACTTTAATAAATAACCCCTTAAATTTTAAGTTTTTAAAACTCTATTGGGGGAATGTAATAAAAGTCAGTAAGGTAAAAACTAATGCGAAAAGTTATGCCTCTGTATGAACAATTTTTGCTTTGCACAAATTTAATATAGCTTTTGCAAACCCGGAAACTGTTTACCGACCACTTCCGACAGTGGAAGTGAGTTTGCGAATTTAACCAGCCAAGGCGCAATCAATGTAATAAAACCTCTTACTGAAAAAGTCTTTATGTTTGCTCCAAAAGATTACAACATTATGTATTTGATTTTGCAGACTGAATCCATTATGATCCAAATGTTTACAGGACATGTTCATTATGTGGTGTTTATGAACAGCTTTAAGAATACATTTTCTAATTGATGTGGGATGCAGGCATGGCAAAACTAATCCCTGAAAATTGGTGAAAATAAAGCATTGTTTATGAATAAACAAGCATGGTGCAAAATATCCATAAGTTAGCATTTTCTACCAGATAAATGGCATAATGTACACACACACTAAGTTGTTTTCTTGCACCAATAGGCATGCAGAATTTTTTTTTTATTGTCTGTATTTGTGTTAGAAATGCTGTGGTGTGTTAATGTATTAGTGACCAATTTGTTCAGAGAAAGCTGATGTAACTCACTAATGGAGCCCTGGAATTACTGTTATGTCTAGGCTGAAGGTAATACTAGGGTTCCTTAGCATCAGTTCATGCACTTTAAAAAGCAGGCTGGTTGGGTGCTTTGGTGCTATGGAGGTATTTGGGTGCAAGTGACTTTTGTGAATGGTGTCAATGCATGCTCAATGTTGCATACATTTATTGCTCATTGTTTTCTGTGGCAAACCCATATTTTGCTAGCACAGAGTTAATAACACATTTAATAACCCTTGTGCAAATCATGGGATTAGCCACCAGCACACTCAGGTAACAAGAATGGGGAAGTCATCTACGTGACTGTCAGCACTGTAGCAAAATAAATATACCACAATCACAAATACAGTACATCCTAAAAAGCTTATATGCACAAAATATGATTTCAGTGGGAAAATGTACTCTGAAATGACCTTGTTTTACTTTGGTAAATTAGTAAAAATACAAATATAAAATATTACATTTTATGCTGCGTTTGTGGCTTAAATTCCCTGGGTCAATGGCAACAGTAATGTTGCCACTTGCATAGAATTATAGGTGCTCTTCTACCATTCAGCTGATGCTGTAATTACAGAAGCTGAATTATATATTAAAGGGTGCTAAATTACTGATCATTAACATGTACATGACTAAAGTGAGCGGAAACCAGTAGCCCCATAAAAAAAGATTTCCCATTTAAGGAATTTATAATTCAGCAGCTCTATATTTAGCACAAGGCCGTTTTGAAAATGTGATGCCCTGTGCATTTTAGCATAAAAATCTGCTTTGGTTGCAAAGCTACAAATTGACTCATGAGCATCTTCATGCTTATTATATATATTAACATTTCCATTTTTCCAAAATCTAAAAATTGATTTCAAATAATGTCGGCATCTCTGTGAGGTACACTATAACATAATGTTTATAACATTCACAAATGCAATTAGAAAATTATGACCTATATTTCACTCAGCACTTTCAGCAGGCATAGTCTTTTCCAGAATATTTAATATGTTAGATATCTCCTTGGCTTCAAGCATTTAAAAGTACTTCTTAATTGCCCACTATATTTTTAATGAAGAATTCTTTTAAAGAAGCTTTGGTTTTATTAGGAAAAAATGTAATAGTTGAATTAGTTCTTAGTAGCTCCAGTGAATACATTTAAAGGACAAGGAAAGTTAAACTAAAGAAGTAGGCTAGAAATGTTGTACATTATATTTTGGGTTTCTGTACCAGCCCAAGGCAACCCCAGCCCTTTAGCAGATCTGTGTCTCTGATGATGCCCCACAAGCTCCCCATCTTCTTTTCTACTGATTCTCTGCTGATGTCACTTACTAAGCTTAGGGACCCACTCACAATATATAGTACACATAGAAAATAAATGTCACAGTATAAGGCTGATTAGTCATTAATACAGATAATTACAACATGGCAGCACAGAAAGAAGTGCAATTAGCATCTAAATTTAATATTCTGCTTTGTAGCATCAGCTTATAATACAGACATTTTTTGCTTGATAATTTGTGATGACCCTTAAAGCTTAGCTTCTCAACAGCTACACAGAGCCCACTGAGCATGTCAAAGACACTTTCCAAGATGGTGACCCCCTGTGACAACTGGATCATTGCTGCTATTGAGAAGCTGAAACCTTATGCTGGTACAGTAAGTTCAGTATACAAAACATGGCATTTGGCCATATTCATTTTTAGGGTTTAGTTCTCCTTTAAAGGGTAGAGGAAATTCTACCCTGCAGGTCTATTGCTTTGATGAACTGAATCTGGCAGCAAAAAAAAAAAAACATTACTGAATGTCATGCTGCTGGGGCAGGATTTTTACTATAAAACAACAATCACTCATGTATTTCTGTAACTAATATGAGCTTGTGGGTGTGCCAAGCCCTTGTATCTAGAACTTACTTTACCTCCAGTGCTTGGGCTAGGACACTTGCAGCAGATGTGTTTCCAGTTAAACATACATTTAGCTCCAAGTTAACATGGAGGCTTCTAAGCTTGCCTCATAGCACCACCCATAGTTAAATCCTATTGGGGCAAATAAGTTTAAAGTGCTGTTATGTTACACTGGACAGGATGTCCAAGTACAGTTTGGAGACCTTCATCAGTTGATTTGTAATGCTTTCCACTCTGGCTTGCCAAGTAAATCCTGCTAAACAATGTGTAAATGAAGCATTAACCTGCAGTTAGTGTTAGTCCCCGATTCACCACTTAGGGTAAGGCCAGACGTGGCATTTTTGCAGCGTTTTTACGTTGCGTTTTTAAAAAGCTCCATCTGGCGTAAATACGCATTAACTGCACTACCACTGAAACTAATGGAATACGCACTATGGCAATTCACACAGGGCGCCAAAATCCACCACAGGACCCCAGTATTGACGTTTTTTAGCAGAAACACCAATACATCAAGAAACTACCAAACAAATAGACTCTATGGGATCTGCATGTTTGAAACCTCACTTTGCGTAAATATGCAGCATATTTTAAATATGGCGTCCAAATTAAATGATAACAATGAGAAGTGCATGTTGGGAAAATAAACCTACGTGCTAAAAAATGTTGTGTGTGGTTTCCACTGAAACTGTATATTTACACCTGACAGAGCATTTTTAAAAACATGATGTAAAAATGCTGCAAAAATGCCACGTCTGGCCTTGCCCTTATAGCTACACCAGCGGATACAATTGTATGTGTATATCTGCATGTGTACACTGCCTGGATAATCACAACTAATATCTCCTGGATGTTCCATGGATATAGGTCAGCCTGTCAACTGGAAATGGAAAATTGTATCTACCTATACACCACATCGGTCTCAACAAATGGGAACAATAAAAAAAGGCCATGCTGCATATGGTCCTTCTTAAAGGAAGTGTTCAGTATAAAAAGAAAAACTGGGTAAATAGATAGGCTGTGCAAAATAAAAAATGCAATACAGTTAGTTAGGCAAAAAATGTAATGTAATAAGGCTGGAGTGACTGTAAGTCTAACCTAACAGAACAGAACCCTACTTCTTGCTTTTCAGCTCTTTTGGTTTACACTGACTGGTTACCCTGGTTACAAGGCAGTATCCAATCAGTGACTTGAGGGATGGCCACATTGGTCATAACTGTTGCTTTTGAATCTGAGCTGAATGCTGCGTATTAATTGCAAACTCACTGAACATGTCCCACGTGGCCCCCCCTTCAAGTCGCTGACTAACTCAGATTTAGAGAGCTGAAAAGCAGGAAGTTGGATTCTGGCTATTATATTAGACATTCAGTCACTCCAGCCTTTAAAGTTTGCATTTCTCCCTGACAAACTATATTATGTTTTATTTTGCACAGCCTATCTATTTACCCAGTTTTTTATTTTACCCTGAACTGTTCCTTTAAAGTTTCCAGCTGTTTGGCCCATGGCCCAATCAGTTGCAAACTACTGTATACATGATTGGTCCATGTACTGTACGTACACAATAAAGTCTAGCTGATCCAAGAGAAAGATAAATGAGGCCCATTTATCAAAGGGCAAATTTAGTATTTATGTGATTTTTTTTTTCAAATATTCAGATATACTCATGATTCGACTGTGAGAACATTTAAGAAAAAATTGGATGTCTAATATCCGATCAAATAGTCCCGACCAGAAAATTTTAATTGTATTCTAATCAAATGCAAATTGTACGAATGTCAGGAATATTCGATTTAGAACAGTTGTCATGGTTGAGGTGTGACAAATTTCACATTTGAACTTACAGTTGAATTGGGGGACTAAAATTAGAATGTGTGAATTTTGACACCAAAACTATTTGGAAATCTGAATTTACCCTTAATAATTCTGCCCCTTAGTGTAAATATTTTATTTGTGTGCAGGTCAGTTCTTTGATATTCTGGACCATGTTTTGCAGGGAAACAATGCTATGCAATATATTAAAGAACCATTTGGAAACCCGATACAGCCCTAGACCTTTTAGTATATTTTTTCAGGGAACCTTTATGCTTATTTCTCCTTTTGAAAGGATGTAACCCTGCAGTCAGATTAAAACATAATTCTTTGCTCTCTAGATGTACCTAGGGTTGCATTTTGGGGAACAACATGCAGGGCAAGGTGCTCTGTGCCTATTTTTTGTATTTGTAGAAATTATTTGAAATTTTGGTAAATGAGTCACAACCTTTCTTCTTAGGGAACTTCGGACAGGGGGTGGGGATGACATCACGGTGGGGGCAGGGTTGGGTTGTCATGGGCAAAACTGTGACATCAGGGGGTGAGGTTGTGATGAAACAATTGGCAACTGCCCAATCGCCATGTCAATCTTGAGTCCTGTCTCGATTTCCTAATTTGGAAAACTTGGCAGGTATTTTAAACCTGGATAGTCCCTCCAAAAAATGTGGGACAAACCCAGGAAAATTGCAATCTTTAAATGAGCCCTAAAATATTTATCAATGTTAACCAATGGCCCTGTTTATTCTATGAGCCACAAACAATGCTAAGGTGACTTGCATCTTGGTACATTGAACTTAAATTAACTCAGGATAATGATTTTTGATCAGGCAAATGCTGATATAAATACTAATACTCATTCCATGGATGCAACAAATCCACTATTTGGGATTCAGCTGAATCCTTCATGAAAGATTTGACCGAATACCAAACCAAATAGTGTCAGGAAGGTAAAAAGTGGAAAAAACATTTTTTACTTGCTTGTTATGTGACAAAAATGCATATGCAAATTAGGATTCGCTTTCCGTTCAACCAGGCTTAAGGATTCGGTCGAATACAAATCCTGCTTGAAAACGCCGAATCCTTGCCAAATCCCAAACCGAATCCTGGATTTGGTGCATCCCTAACTCAGTCTAATTGATGTTTTGTTTTTTTATATACAACTCTACTTGCAAGGAAAGTAGGCTGAAATGATTTCTGTCATTACCTTTCTTTTAAACCATAGGCATGATATGAAAATCACTTTGGATATTTATTTTTGAGCAGAAAAGTAGATCCATTCGCTTGGGAGATTAAAGCCCTGGCATTGTACAGTATTTGTGCTTTCCCAATGTTATATTTTAAATCATGACTGCCTTAATTAAACTTAACCAACACTAACCATAACAAGGGGATTCCATGTTAACGTAGATTAAATATGAAACTAGTGTAAAGTATAAATCTGAATATGAAAAAAGCAAGCAGGTTTTAATAGAATAAATGGAAATTAATCCAGTCATTTAGACTCTAGGAAACTGCTTATAGATATAGTGGTCACAGGACATATAGTGGTTACAGTAATTGGAGAAAAGGCTATTGCTACAGTATTTCATTGTTAACGACAAGTAATTTATAGTAAAGATTTCCTTTAGATGATGGGCTATCAGGAATTGCCAGGA
>CM044432.1:57401121-57412124 GCA_024363595.1 Xenopus borealis | reverse complement strand
TTTTTTTTTTTTTATAATTTAGATTAAAAAGGTCACATCATAGAGTTTAGTCAGACTTATTTATTTCAAAAAATTGGATTTTGATATAACTCTCTAAGTGGTGCCCTAGTTGGTTTTTTATTAAGGTTTGGGGAGGCTGAGCCTGGGCCAGGAGGCTATTAGTTACGTTACTGGAAGGTATGGACTGTGGAGTATAACTTATTCATATCAATCACACTATTAATTTACTTAAAGGAAACCTGTCACCCAGACATAAAAATCTGTGTAATAAAAGTCCTTTTTGTAATCAGCTTGAAAAAGGAATTAAAATGTTCTGAAAGTCTGCTATGATTATATTAGTTATCCAATTAAGATATCACATTTATACCACTTTGTCTGTAAATCATATATTACCTGCCCCTCGGGACAGGCAATTACTTTCACTTTACATTTTAGCACTTCCTATATGTTACTGCCCCCCAATCCTCACTATCTAATTGTGTGCCTGTGCGGGGGCATGGGCATAAGGACCAATATTTAGGCAAATAAACAAGATTTGAGGCTGATTTGGAATTATTTCCTAAGGTGACCGGTCCCCTTTAATGTAGCTGCATTTCTACAGATAAGATCTCATTGTATATGGGAGCTGAAGGAATTGTTTGCTTTGCAAGGTTTTACAATGTATTTTAAGAGGAAGACTTTCTTTAGATGCTTTTAAGGGCATACATTTACAACTCACAGCTATATGCTGCTAGTTAGAGGCAAGAGCTGTAGGTTACCTACTGTACCTAATCAGCTTTTTAGAATTTTGGCAGAATCCTGTGACTTGTATACAGGCAACATGCCAAGTGTTACACGTGTACTTATATTAAATTACCTTCTGTCCTTGTGCCTTAATATGACCTAGAATTATCATAAATAGTTTATGCAACATACAGTATGTCAGTACAGCAATATCCGTGTAAAAGTACTATTTTCTTATTAGCATATTGTGCTTTAATAATACATTGCATTATGTTTTAACTAAAATGCAGCTTCTTTGGGCCAAAAAGAGCTAGGGAGGGACAGTCAAATCTCATTTCAAAAATTCCATTTATCAAGGCAGCATCTGGGAAGTGATAGAAATAAGTAGACAGCACTGAAAAATGTCTAATTAACCTGACAGAATCTTGTTGGGATTGTAGGATGATTCTGCCAATGGCAGATTTTTTTCACAAGCATGCTGCTCCTGTAGACGCATGTGCTTCTTATCTTAAGTACCTGTAAGAAATATTGTTTAGACAGCTAGCAATCAATCAAAGTGAGAATAGACTATGTTCTCCAGAACAGCAGTGATTAAAGTCAAATTATAACAATGTGTATTAATTCTGCAGATTTCATTGTCTGAAATGCTGACAGCACGTCACAACCCATCAACAGAGTAAGGGATTTACACAATACACTAATAATGTATTAATGTGTTTTTATATAATTATATAAAAAGGCTTCTCATCTTCATCAAACAATATTATATAAAATGATTAGTGCAAAAATAATTGTAACAATTCCTTTTTGTTTTAATACGACAGCCATTAAATATCCAGGGCTGCCATTACTGGCATTATTGGAAGTAGAAGTATTATAAGGAGCCCAGGACATATCTGTTCTTGTTGGGAAGCCAAGGTCAGACTGGGTTTCAGAGTATTTCCTAGTGGGCCTTGGCTTTAGGGACCCTAGTTTTGGAAATACCCATGAGCCATTTCTTCTTACCAAGATAAGTCTATATATCATCTATATATTAACCATTTGTCACTGTCTCAGTCTAGTTGTTGTGAACATGGCCCCTGGATGTCCGGTTCTCTAATGGACTCTCGAGACCCAGTTTGACACTTTGGGTGACCTAGACAGCTTTCTTCCTAGCAGGGACCCCTCATCCCTTCCAGTCATGAGCAGACAAACAGTGGCATAACTACCTAGGTATGTTTCCTCAAAATTATAAGCAGTGGGGAGATTGCAGGTGACCAGCGTTAATGTCGGGCGGGGATAGAGGGTGACTTGCGAGTATGCACAATGGAGAATCGTGGGTTGCCAGTGATTATGTGCAGAGGGGGGCTGGAAAGAAATTTTTGAGGTGAGCCCGGGCCCCCAATGTTACACCCTTGCAGACAAGGCAATATTTGGGTCCACTAATCTGGTCGACCATTAAGTTGTTTGCTGTCAAGACTTTTAATAGTGACCCTGCATATACAGATGTTTTGTTCAATCATTTATAAGGAAAACAATATGAACTTGATTAATGTTATTACTATTATTAATTCTATTATATTACATGTGAAAGTAAGTTTTGAATGGTTTAATGATATACATCCCATCAAGAATGCCCATCTTGAAGCCTGTAAAATGTTAATAATGTATCTCCAATTAACTTGATTAAATTCTGCTGTGGGATACAAAGAGTTGTTGGTTGCCTAAGCTACAGTCATTGCTATAGACATGGACTGAAGCATATGTTTAATAATTATTTTCATTTAATGATTTTACCTTATTTTGCAAGAAGAACATTGTGTAAGATGCTTCAAAATGTGTCAAAAATGTTAGAATACAAAGAATACAGAATACAAATATTAATTGCTTCATTTGTTCAATTTGGAGATAATATAAATCTTTTGAACTGAAGAAAATAAATCAACTGTTTCCTTTAATGTGGATTGGCCTGCATGTTTGGTGAAAAACCCCTGCTGTGATCCCCCAAACTTCACGATAGATAGATAGCTTCTACTTCACATGCTCCTTCAAGATCCATTTTTAAAAGTGACAGAAGAAGATCAGAAGAAGGATGGAAGATTTCTAGCTGCTCAGGGCCCAGTGAGACCTCTGGGAAGAACAGATGCTGCAAGGAGGAAGCTTGGAGCGGTGACAGTGGAGCAGGCAGCAGAGGGGGATTGAGAGGGTTAGGGGTTATTACTCCTTTAAGTAATGATATTTGTTAATAAACTCTCTTTACATATTTAGTTATCATATAAATTCAATCGTATACAGTATATCATTCAATATAACATATATATAGTTTCATAGTTGGGATGAAAAAAGACCACAGTTCAAAGTTCAACCTCTCCAGTGCACTAACCAACCTACCTATCAACCCTGATTTATCAACCAATATCTATGCTACTTGTAGATTTTAGCATCACATGTGCAGTGGGTGCACAAAAGTTTGCCAGTTAATAGCTACAGTGGAAGCTGACCACAGTCCACACAGGGACTATTTCCTCTATAGTTTTGCCTCTGTCCAGGCCATCACAACATCACCCGCCAGTGCATTCTACAATCTCCCTGTCTTCACCATGAAGAACCACCTATGTTGCTTCAAATGAAGGTTCTCTTCCTCTAGTCTGAAGGGGTGGCCTTTGGTGCTGTGTTGTACTCCTTAATAATGAGATTCTGGGTTTTGCAACTTATTGATTAAAATACAGTGTATGAAAGCATGGCTCTCTGAATGTACAGCTCAATCTCCTCTCCTTGTGAGTTGGCCCCACCTATGTGCTTCTTTCTCTATAACAAACTTTATTAACATTAACAAATATCAATACAGGTGCGTGACCCTTTTTTTTGGGTCCCTGGTTGTCTATAATGCCCTCTAATGTATTTGTAAAGAGTAATCATGTCCCCTTCTAGAGAAAACATCCCCCAAACTTGACAGTCTACCCTCATAGTTTTAATCTTCTACATCCTTTTGCCAGTTTGGTTGCTCTTCTCTGCACTCTCTCAAGCTCATGTATACCCTTCTTAAGGAATGGGGCCTAAAACTGAGGCAAAATTGTGTTTTTTGAGTTAATGCCCAGTACTTGCCACTGAAGGACACTGCCTGGAATTGTTTCCTGTTATACACAAATATCCCCAGATCCTTCTCAATTAAGGATACTCCAACACACCTAGAGATGAGTGAAATATTTTACCACATATTGCCATGAAAATGTATTGTAAAAAAAATGCTGGTGCACTACAAGCTCCTCCTTGCATGGCCTGACCTCTTTTCTAGAGACCACCTTATAAGGATTGACCCATAGGTGATACCCTGAGATTATGACTTACTGTAGATACTGTATTTTGAGATTGTTATAGCCATTACTGCAAATGGATATTATATAACAAAGCTGTATTGTTGTTGATGCAGAAACATTCCTCATGTACTGTAAATTATTCCTTGATTGTATCACAAAAGCTTATGTTTTAAACTTTGTCACAAAAAAATATTGTGCAGTTTGAAAAATGTTACTTGAACAAACACCCACTTCAATACGTTTGAGGACTTTTTTGCAGTTTTGCAAATTTTTGCTGAAGCAAAATTTGCCCATCACTACACTCTACCATTTAGTGTATAACATTATATTATTTCCATAAAAGTACATAACCTTGTACTAATCAACATTGAACTTCATTTTCCAGTTTGCTGCCCAGTTTTCCAATTTAGTCAAATCACTCTGCAAAAGGGCAGTATCCTGCACGGAACTTATAATACACCATTCTCTTCAATTTGGATTAAAAGAAAAAACCGTAGAGAAGAAACAAAAGAAACTATTTTATTTACTAAAAAGCTAGAACCTGAACGCATTAGTCAACACTTCATCCTAATATTATCTATAGAAAGTTTGCTGTATAAGCTGTTGCCTAGTGCCACCTTCTGTTACCACTACATTAATTACCACTACGCTAATTCACTAAAATGCAATATTGAGTCATGGGTGCCAAAGGCTGCCGACTTTTTGTTAGCGTTGCAAAGCTACATTATACTAGAAATCTTTTTGCCTAGTGAAAATTCATTAGTCCTCTTACGCTTAGGTCAATTTGAATAGGACAGATACTTTAAAGTCATATGCACATTTTTATTAGAGATACTGATGCAAATGTTTGAAGTGGCCACTATTAGAAATGTCTAAGTAACCTGATTAAAGACAAAAGAGATCCTATAACACCCTACACACGAGCCCACCCTAAAATGAATGTTCCATGGCCCTCATATGGCTGGGGAAAAATGGTAACCGAAAAAAGTTTAATAGTGAGGACCTTTGCAGGCAATCCCCCTTAAAAAAAAAGGAAAAATCGCCAGTGTTTTTACAATTTCAATACATTTCCAGCAGACAAGATATAATGTAACTGATATCAGATTGAGAAAGATCTAGCTTCATTTTATCAGTTTGTGTGGTCTGAGGTGGCAAAGTCAACTGTGGTGAAAGAGGTAATGTTGTGCACTTTACTGAATTTGCATAGTAGACAAATACAGGAGGTCCTCTGCAGTCAACCCATTGTCAATATATTAAAGACTGGCCAGATATGGGATGACTTTGACATAGTTGGCCAGCTTAAATGTATTGCAATATATGGACCAACAATCCCTGTTTTGTTTAAAAGATAAGGCATATTTAGTAGTTTAAGGCACAAAATGTTTTATTGTCCTTAAAGGAAAACTATACCCCCGAACAATGTAGGTCTCTCTAAAAAGATATTGCATAAAACAACTCATATGTAAAACCTTGCTTCATGTAAATAAACCATATTCATAATACACTATTTTAGTAGCATGTGCCATTGGGTAATCATAAATAGAAAATAGCCATTTTAAAAAATAAGTGCAGCCTCCTGGGATACTAGGATTCAACAGTGCACTCATACATACCAAACAAACTATAAAGTTAGGTCACATGAGCCAATTAACAGACAGAGTTCTGTCTTTTGCTTCAAAACTTCTTCCTGTTACAGTTAGAGTTGAAATATTGCTGGAGATCAGGTGATCGCTGAAGCAGCACACAGACCATCACGAAATGGTGGTTCAAGGCAAGAGATGTAAAAGGGCAATATTTACTTAAATATATATATATACCAGGTAGGTAGGATTCTTTAATATGTCGCTTAATTTGATATAATCTGTTGCTCAAGTATTCAATTTCGGGGTATAATTTTCCTTTAATATATTGATAATGGCTTGAGTGCAGAGGACCTCTTGTATTTGTCTATGTGAATTTTGTGGTCACCTGTAATAATGACCATTTGCAAGACCAAAAATTTGCCTAGCAAAAGAGTGTGAATGAACACTACAGTCCTGTTTGCTAGTAAGTCATTGGCATCAGGGGGTACACCATCGCCCGCTGGCCACATCCGTCACTCTGATTCCGCTCATAGCTGCCTGACTGCCAGTACTGTCCTCTGGTTGGAGCCGAGCTGCCAAGGACCCTGTCATCGCATGATCGATGGACCTGTCCCTAGCGATTGGCTGTACTGCGGCTGCATGTAAATTCTACGTATCAAGCACAAGGCAGGAGGCAGCCAACGTAACTGTATTTGGTGAGACTCTTTGCTGCGATCAATCATGTTGGGGTACTGTCTGTGGCTGTGTGAGCTTCGCAGTTCAGCAGCACATCAGAACAGTTCAGCAGCAGATTTTGGCAGTGGCACAACTCCCTCTCAGGTCTCCCAGGTGGAACATCTTACTTAAATTAATGGCTGCTCAGAAGCCTCCAATTGTGAACCCCCTGCTGCTGAATTATTACATGGTGTAGTTTTTATTTCTAAATGATACTGTTTACACTGCAAATAATTCACTCTACCATATAAAATATAATTCCTATCAGAACAAGTGTATTTAGTTGTAATATTGGTGTGTACAGTAGGTGCATCTGTTAATATTTCTATGGGGATGGTCTTTGATGGGCGAATGGTTAGTATCAGAGTGTGATAATGATATAGGGTTTATATCTATTATCTGAATCCCCCATATGCTCTGGTGCTGCAATACCAAAGGCCCAAGACAGGATAGACTATAAGGCAAATGGTCAACTGTGGACAGTGGTCATCTATATAAATGATACTAGGCCATAGTAATAAACGAGGTCCACTCTATTACTAGAAACCAAAGTGTCAGCATGTCTCTTGGGGACCTATGCAGGAATGTTACTCAATAACAGACTTTACCATAAATGTCTATGTATAGCCAGCAGATGTTTACGAGGCTGTGGGCCGTTGGAACCCGGAATCTTATGTTGCAATATATTCTGAAAAATATATAATGCTAAGCAAATATTCTAGACATAAACATACATGGGGGAGTCAGACCATATATAGTAGATGTGTAACCCTTTTTTTATCCTCCCATGTATGACATCAAAAGTGGTATATAAACTTGTGTCGTGGGAAGTGACTTAGGTGATGCACTGACTATGTTTCCCAAGTAAAACCTATTGTCTTGTTTTGGACTCAATAAACTACCTCATTGTATTTGTAAGTACCTTATCTCTTGGTTTTGCTTTACATATGAGGTCATAGAGGTAGAAATAACACAATACGTCTCAGGTAATTTTGCCTGATCATGTGCTTTCAGAAAGAGCCAGCACTTTAGGATGGAAATGCTTTCTGACAGGCTATAGTTTCTCCTACTCAATATAACTGAATGTTTCTCAGTGGGACTTGGCTTTTTACTATAAAGTGCTGTTCTTAGATCTATGAGGAAACTGTTATCTGGTTACCTTCCCATTGTTCTGCTGATAGACTGCTGGGGGGAGGGGGTGGCGGGGGTGACATCATTGTAACTTGCAGTGCAGCAGTAAAGAGTGACTGAAGTTTATCAGAGCGCATGTCGCGTGACTGGGGGCACCTGGGAAACTTAAAATATATATAGCCCCATGTCAGATTTCAAAATTAAATATAAAAAAAAAATTGTGGCCGCTATTTTGTACTGGGGAGGGTTGTGTGGGCCCTTGAGATGATGGACCTCAAGCACCCCAGTCTGACATTGGGCTCATGTGACCTAACATGTATGGTTTGTTTGGTCTGTTTGTTTGCACCGTTAATCAGGGGCCTGCCCTTATTTTTTAAAATGGCAATTTTTTATTTATGATTACCCAATGGCACATGCTACTAAAAAAGTATATTATTATGAAAATGGTTTATTTACATGAAGCAAGGTTTATATTTGAGCTGTTTAATCAATACCTTTTTGTAGAGACCGACATTGTGTGAGGTTTATAGTTTTCCTTTAAAGGCATTTCAAGCGGTGAAATAGAAGTCATGCAGATTTGTCTAAAAATTACTTCCTTAACCAATTCAATTAGGCTTTTGGAGTAATTTTCTGTGATTAAAAAGAGGGTATCTGTTCCCATTTTCATTCCAAAGAACCAAATAAATGCCACCATGAAAAAAAATTTGTTATTTTGGTACTAATAAGCAAACTCTAATACACTACACATACTGTAGCAAGTAATGCGAATATATGTGGCTTTGTATTACACAGGACCCATTAGGAGAATGAACTGGTACTGTAGTGCACATGGTTACATATAAGAATTTATCATTTTTTCTAAGGCTATTTATTTTCACAGGGGAAAAAACTGGTTTGTGAAGCTACCAGGCGGCAGGCGCCACTTTTGTTTATAAATGAACTCATCTCTTCTGAATATCACAGCCCTGACAAGAACCCACTCACTGACAATGTCTGTGAAAAATCCCAAGACATCCCAGCACTATTTACAGCCACATTGTGAATCATAAATTGGATTCTTACCACCTATTGCGGATTTATGACAGTAAATTTGACAAGTATAAACCACCTGTTCAACTTATCTGACAACTTGGCAATGTTAAACGACTCACCTCTGGAAATCTACAGTTCTTAACAAACGATAAAGGTTATCATGGTCATGATGTTTCTCTCTTTCAGAAGGATTCATTTCTCTTAACATAGTTAATAATGAAAAATGTTCTTACTCAAATAAGAGAGAAATTGCTCGCCTAGATATCTTGAAAAATTATGAAATTTTATTATTTCTTTTCATGTTTTATCTTTTGCAGTAGGATAACATATTGCTGGGCTGTATTGATTCTCTAACATCCATTTCCTGAGGTGCAAGGTGTAGTGTTAGAAAAATCATCCTTAACAGTGGTGAATTATTTTATTTCCTTCTGCGATTGCCTCCAAACCAACAATGACTACCCTGCCTGCAATAAATCACTCTTATAATTATCAGGTGTAGAAAGCATCCTAAAGACATCGCCCATATTTTCTACAATTTTATATTCTGTCGCCCTCAGATCCCCAATCCTTCTTCAAAATGGGACTGTCTATCGATTGCTTGATTGATTTCCAAGATTTAAGGCACATTGTGCTCCATCAAGTCTGATATCTCAATACGGTAACATTTGCAGTTTCACTAAGTAGTGGACATTTCTATTAAAATATTTTTTTTATGTGCCAGTACATAGACATACCTAGGCATATACAGAGAGTAATGTGCCACATATCAGTCAGGATGAATACAATAATAAATGTAAACCACAAAACACAAGAGGGCAATCATGCTACACATACAATACATGATTCATGATGTTCACAGAAATGTTCAACATTGTAACAGAAGTAACACTAATGCATGAGTTATGAGACCGTGAATTTTCTAAACAATGTACATATGCATACTCTACATAATACCATTAATTTGAATTCCATTAAATTAAAGATATTCCAGTATCTCAAAATAAGTGTTTTATGCACAAAGAAACCTATGTTTTAGCATTGATATCCATTTACTGCTATTTTCATTATTTGGTTGACACTCATTATTACACTAGGATAAATTAAAATGCAGGTTTACAAGCTGTATGGTACAGATGCAGAAATAAATGAACTTTAGAAAGGAACTTTTTTTTGTCTGTTTTGCAATAACATTTCTGGACATTCAAGTTGGCAGATAGAGTGATAGCAATACCTGGAAATTCTCTGGGTCAGCATGTCAAACATAAATGTTTGCCGATGACGATCTGCTTCTGCAGAAATGTGTTAAGTGCTGTGGGTCGTTCCTGTCTTCCTTGGGACCATCCAACCTGCTAAGAGGGACCTTCAGTCAGCACCAGGGTCAGCGCCTGGAAATTGAGAGTAGGGAGGGGTTGACAGAAGCCTGCCCTCAATCACTGCAATCCTTTCACTTTAATAGGCACTGTAACAATGTGAAACAGAAAAGCATGGTTCCTTAAAAGGAAATTATTCATTCATAGTAATAAAAAAGAAAAAAAAAAAGAGAGCAGAAGGTGTGATTTACCACCTTCCCTGGTAAGTGAATAAAAACCATTAAACAGAGAAGAGCAGAGATGATACCTCACAGCTATGAGAAATAATGAAAAGAAAATAAATTGGCTGCTGCTGTTTTCAGCCTACTCAAGCCTGTGCATTCTTTGTACCTTCAGCAGCCTCTCCTCGGCTGCTCTCCCTCTCACTCTCTCCTCCTTCTGTCAAGAGTCCGTGCAGAGGGGGAAGGGAGAAGCTGTATCCAACACTGCAGCTCTGTGTGGCTGACTAGTAATGACAGACACTTTTTTGTGTCTAGTCTATTCTTGCCAGGAGGCAAGGGGCCCGGGGAGGAAGGATTGTGCTTTCTTTGTAGGGGTCTGAGTTGTTGTTAACAACTCTCTGCCCATGGAAGGAGTCTTGCAGACTGACCCAGCCTGAGTAAGAAGAGCAATCTAATGTCAGAATTCAGCATTCCTGAGTTCACCCTCTCTAAAGTGCATTCGAATTTTCCTGGCCACTGTTTAGAGACAAAAACCTTCTCTTTCATTTTGTTTATGCCATTTGCAAAGCTGGGAACTGACTCTTAAATGACGCAAGTAGCATTAGGCATTAATCTGAGATGAACAGCAGACAAAAACTTAAGACAAGTTCACAACAAGATATCAAAATAATATTAAAAGTTCTTATTAAGATCTGGTGGTGTATTGCACAATCCATCCCATAAACAACTATGTGAGAAAACAATACTTCAGACCTTCAGATGTAGATGCATTTTAAAACATTGCAGCCCTTAACAGCTCCAGGTTGCTCATTCTTGGTCAAATACTGTTCTGCTGTTCTTGGTCAAATAATGTTCTTCCTGACTGTAGCATTATAAATCAAAGATATAGCTAACCCTCCTTCCCCCCACATTTCCTAACATATGGCAACACAACTATATAAAGGCACATGTAGGGCAATAGGACAACTTTATTTTTTTTTATTAAAGGTTTCC
>CM044432.1:57386786-57398488 GCA_024363595.1 Xenopus borealis | reverse complement strand
TGCAAGCCATTTTTTTCCAGAGAAAACAACCCAAACCTTCACAGTCTACCCATATAATTTAAGTCTTCCATCCTCTAACCAGTTTAGTTTCATTTCTATGCACTCTCTCCAGCTCGTTTGTATCACTCTTAAGGACTGGAGTCCAAAACTGCACTGCATACTCCAGGTGAGGCCTTACAATGACCTTTAAAGAGGCATAATTATGTTTTCATCCCTTTAATTAATGCCCTTTTTTATGCAAGGTAGAACTTTATTTGTTTTAGTAGCCACAGAATGACACTGCCCAGAATTAGACAATTTATCTACAGAAACCCCAAGATCTTCCTCATTTAAAAAAACTCCCAATACACTTTGACCATTTTATTTACTGAGAAGTCCAGTATCTTAACCTTTATTAACCCTTAAAGCTTTCCTACCACTGATGTCAAACTAACTTGCCTATAATGCTGTGGCTGAGAACGGGATCCTTTGGATCCTGAAAAAATAAGTAAAGAGGTTTGGCAATCACAGAGCTAAGCTCGCTAAGTACCTTGGGATGAATACCATCTGGCCCCAGACCTTTGTTTAACTTAGCATGTTCTAGTCTTTTTTGACTTTCCTCATGTGTAAACCATGCATCATTAGTTGTATTACTAGATCTTGGAGTATTAAGAAAGAAACCATCATTGACTGGTTCCTCGTCTGTGTAGATAGATGAAAAATATGAGTTTCAGAATTTCAGCTTTTTTTTTCTCTGATATTAAGCGTCCCAATCCTTCTTGCTTCATTTTTTTACTATTAACATATTTAAAAAATAATGTTGGATTCTTTACTGCTTGCTGCGATATCCTATTCCAAATCAATTTTTGCTTGTCTGATAGCTTTTTTGTATGATTTATTGGCCTCCTTGTACCTTATAAATGATTCGGTTGTCCCAGCCAACTTGAAATAGTTAAAATCTTTTCTTACCTCAGTCCTCAGCACCAACACTTCTACTGAACCAAAAAGGCTTTGCAACTGTGCTCTTTGCTTACAAGGGGAATATACTGACTTGTATATTTATTAAGCAGCATTTTAAAGACTTCCCATTTTTGTTCAGTGTTTAACCCTGTGAAAAGCATTTCCCTCTTAATATGTTGCAGAGATGCCCTTATACTGTTAAAGTTTGCATGTCTGAAATTTTGTTTTAGTTACTCCCTTATAGAATTGCCTATGCAACATTAAACATAGCTGAAGATGCTGGGATTTATAATATAATAATTTAATTCCAAAAATAAATAAGATTAACAGGTTTCAAACATCTTCAGACTGTAGAAGATGGCAATCTCCTTAATGCCTAATATGGAGTTTTGAAACTTGTGTTCAGCACATTTGCTAATTCCTGAATTTTGGTGGTAGATGACATATTTAAAATGAATTCCAGAATAGCATACCCAAACTACATATTGTACCTGAAAGTTCAATTATGAACGCAAGATCAAGTGCAAAATTCCCAAGTGGTTGCAAAATCGAGTGCACTATCATAAAGGCATTTGCCATTACATGGTCCTTTGCCACTTGTATGTGCAAGCGCTCTTATGAATTACAAGCAAGGGAATGAATTGACAGTGGTTGACAAACCTTTTCAGGGTGCGTATTCATTTCCAACCTTTGTTCAGACCCACTATAACTCATGAAATGGGCACAAATAAGGAAACATATCTGTGTATCTGTCATTCAGCCATAGTACCATGAATATATAGCACAGAAAAACATATTCATTCCAGATCACACCCTAAAAGACTTTCTAGAAAGACTCTCAGATGTATTTAGTAGAGGAAATGGCCCCAATTTTCAACCTAACTGGCATACAATTTGAAGGCCCCCTGCAACAGTGAGTTACAGCTGACAATAGCCAAGTGAATTAGATGATAATTATTAATTCCACGTGTCAAAAGTGATGCCACAGAACAGAAATGTGTGTTGAAACCTAAAGGGACACTAATCTATTCAGTACTTCTGTGATGTGTTGGTGTGGTGGACGCATCTTAGTGTACACCTTTAATTATACTGTAATTCTGGGAATATGCACTGCATCTCAAACATGGAGGGTTACATGAAAATTGTGCATTTGACAAATTGAATTGTATTTATAAATTAGCCCCTGGGTCTAACTTACAACTTGCAGTGACCCTGCCAAAAAATAATTCTGAAGTCCAGGAACAAGTGAAAAACTGGTGGTTCTCCAGCCAAAAAAGACCAGGCAGGATTCACACAGAAACAGGATAAGAAAGCCTAAAACTGTAGTTCCCAAAGGCTGGGGCTGACCTTCGTGGAGTGCTTTAAAAAGTGACAGTGGGGGGAGGGGTGCTTAAACTAAAGGCCAGTAGGGGTGATAATTGGGGAAATGGCTATTTAATCTCCCAGATCCTACTAATTTAACGTATCATCTAACTATAGGCAAACTTCCCTCTAGAGGTGCTTTGCTTGATTAATAGTTTGATGTTAGGAAACAGGGTCATGTGCAGTATTCCTAATGTCAATACGGCACAAGTATAAAATCAATGACTTGACAACTTTCTTTTAAAACCACTTGAACCTATTACAGAGCTAGTCAAATAATAAAGTTAGCGAATTCTGGGCAGTTGTTGACATTTATAAATATATTTTGGACTACTGGTATCGTTAGTGTTGACAAGGACAAGGAAAGTGAGTCAGTTTAATGCAGCTTTATAGGTGTAAACATAGGGAACTAGACACAGTTTTAGAGCCAGACTATTAAAGGAGAACTGTCATGAACTATAAACCATACAATTTTTCTCACTAATATATAACATTAATTAGTACAATAAAATCTATACCCAACGGCATCAAATTTGTGCTATAAACACAGTTACTTATCAAGCATTTTCAGAATCTGAAAGTAGGAGTGTCCATTCAGTTCAGCAACATTCACTTAACCACACCCATGTTCCCTGAGTCATATTTCCCCTCCCTCGCCCTCTAGTTACATCATATCTGTGTGCAACGCATCTCTGCAAACAGGCAAGCAGTATTGAAAAGCTGCATTTATGCCTGGTTTGGTTGACAACACACACACACCATACTATGTTCCCTGGGTGCTTGCCGTAGGCCTACACTGCCTGTATGCTGTATGGCTGAGATTCTAGATACGTTTATTACAAATTATTTCACATTGGTGCAGCTCCTCTCTGATACCCATTAAAAGAAGTGTCCCTGCCCCTGCTTTATGGCTGTGATTATAGCTATTATCCCATTTCCTCTCTGATCCCCATTATAACCAACTGTGAATGGTTAAAAATACTAATGGAATGAATGTCACATTTCAATCCCCATAATTCATTGGAAATAGCAGGCTTATGATAGAGGGAGTTTTGACATCAATTTGGTGGAGGGGGGGGGGATCAGCATGATTGGCTCCTCCAGTGGGATAAAGATTTAAAGTCATGCCAGGGGCGGACTTTGTCAGGAAGGAGGAACATATTGGGAGCTGTTTGTGATGACACTTTCTCCAAGACAATGGGCACAACCTGACTTGGGAACAACTTTTTCCAAGTCATAAATTATGTAAGGTCTGCACACCTTAAAATTCCAGTGCAACAGCAATGCCACATATTTAAAGGAACAGTAAACTGTGTTCTTTTCAACACTGGACCTATGAAAAGGTCTTGTGCGGAACGTATTTTCTATTTTGCTGGGACGGAAGCTGCACTATAATAATATGTTGTAAATCAGCAATCTGGAAGGTAAAGTAAGGAAATAAAGAGTTAATTGCAGCAAAGGCAAAAACTAACTCTAAAAAGTTTTTTAAATATATTAATAGTAAAAAGATGCAGGTTGAGAGTGTTGTTCCATTAAATAATTGTACCAGTATGGTTGTAACAGATGCAGAAAAGGCACATTTACTAAATCAGTTCTTTTCTTCAGTGTATACAATAGAGGAGTCTGAGTTCCAAGGCTCACTTTATAACTGCACTGATTGCTCAATTCAATCTAGTCAGTGGCTGACTCATAAATCTTTAATAAAATGTAATGTAAACAGGGCTTCGGGGCTTGATGGCATACACCCCTGGGTTCTAGGAGAGCTAAGTTCACTTTTAGACAAGCCCCTATTTCTGATTTTCTCAGATTCATTTTCATCTGGTATGGTGCCTATGGATTGGAGAAAAGCTGATATTTAAAAAGGGATTACGATCTCAGCCTGGCAATTATAGGCCAGTAAGTTTGACATCTGTGATGGGCAAATTATTTGAAGGCTTGTTAAGGGATGCCATTCAAAATTTTGATCCTGGCGAATGAGATTATGAGCAGCAATCAGCATGGCTTTATGAAGGATAGGTCATGTCATGGAGTGCACCACTATAACGACTGATGCTTGCTAGGTTATGTCAGACAAATTTGATTGCTTTTTATGATGAGGTAAGTAAGATGCTGGACTGGGGTGGGGGGCAGTAATCTGATTTGATTTTTGATTTTGGTGATTTGGATTTTGCCAAAGCATCTGATACCATGCCCCACAAACAGCTGTTTTTTAACTAAGGTCTGTTGGGCTTCATGAAGTCATTGGCACATGGATAGGAAACTGGCTACAGGATCAGGTACAGAGGGTGGTTGTTAATGGTAAATTTTCTACTTGGAGTAACGTTCTTAGTGGGGTCCCTCGGGGCTCTGTATTGGGTCCACTTTTATTTAACATGTTCATTAATGACATTGGGGAAGGTATTGTAAGTAGTGTATCAGTGTTTGCAGATGACGCAAAACTATCCAGCTCAATTAATTCCATCCAGTATGTGGCATCCTTGCAACAGGATCTTGACATACTGGCAATCTGGGCAGCTAAGTGGTAAATGAGATTCAATGTTGATAAATTTAAAGTCATGCACCTGGGATGTAAAAATAGCCAAGCCACTTATACCCTTAATGGGACTGCACCAGCAAATCCATTATGGAAAAGGACCTTGTAGATAATAAACTTGTAGATGAGGAACTTAGCAAAAAATTCGGCTAAGCAAAATGCCGTCACTAATTTTCACCAAAATACTTTGATTTCTCAGAACTTAGAAAAAATTCAGGACAAGTTCTGTGAGGTCCCCCATAGGTTAAAATGGCAATTTGGCAGCTTTAAGCTGCCAAATTGTATAAGTTGAAGGAATTTTAAAGGGCAAGTACTTCAAAATTTGAATATTCAATTTTTTGAAATTCAAATCAAATTTTAAATTTTAATTTTTGAAATTCGAATTTTATTTGAATTTTAATTCAACCCTTAGAATAGCTATGAGCATATACGGTTTGTGTGAAAGAGTAGAGGGGTGTGTGTATGCTGGGTTTTAATTTGGAGGGGTTGAACTTGATGGACTTAATCTTTTTTCAACCCAATTTAACTATGTAACTATGCTGTGTATTCTGTACTTTTCAGTGGCTGCCCCATCGCTAAACAGTAGCTTGTTTATATAAACTATTGTAGAGTTTCTGTAGCAAACACACCAGCTGTACCCGTGCAGCACAGTCTAAACATTATATTTTCACAATTTTAATATAATTTTTTGGAATTACTGTTCCTTTAACAATAATATATGTCTGTTTTCTGCCTGTATTCCAGGAATGCCTCTGTGAATATGATTTCTATTTGTAATAGCATTGAAACCATTATTTAGAAAGGTGGTCCTTAGGGAATGGTGTAGCATACTTTCCTCCTTATTTATTCATATACAGTTATAGATTCCCGAACTTGGTCCATTTCATGTTCTGAGTGCAGTTCTGCTTGATTAACTATTCTTATCTAGTACAGGTATAGGTTCTATTATCTTGAATGCTTGGCACCTTGAATTCACCTTATTAGGTTTTTTTATGTAATTTGGATCCCCATACCTTAAATTGATACTGACATTGAACAATGTACATTAAAAGTTAGCTATAGGTCATATTGAGCATTTTTCACTGATAGGTTTGCTTTTGTAAGTGCAATAGAACTCTAACTTTAGGTCCCTGGATTTTGCTTTTCCCAGAATCGATACCATATGTCTTTTTCCCGGATTTTAGATTTTCCCTGTCACTTGGTGGAGCATTGGAGCATTTTTAGCAATACAGGTGTGCAGGAGTTGATAACTGGTTACCGTCCCATTGTTCAGTTGATAGACTGATTGGGGAGAGGTGAGTGATATCACTCCAGCTTACAGTGCAGCAGTAAAGAGCGACTAAAGTACATAAAAGCAGAAGTCACATGTCTGAGGGTACATGGGAAAATAACATCTCTAGCCCCACTTAAATTTCCAATTGAACTAGTCTGTCTGGTTTTCTAGTATCTGATCTCCTGACATTTGGCTATATTACCTTTTATTTGTTCTATTATTAAACCTGCGACTTGAATTAAAAAAAAATCTATTTACACTACATATCCAAAACTATGTATTGATTTTTTATGAATGATTGTATATCTTCCCATTTAGATTTCTGCTTTTATTTGTAATAGCTCTTCAGAAAGAAAAAATCATTAGAGTCACAGAGCAGATTATAAAAGTAAAGTAAAGAAAATGATTTCCAAAATTTTCACTAAAATAATATATTTTGTAACATTCAATCAGTCCTAAAATGGAAAAGTATCCTAGATGTCTTGATTCATCACATAGATGGTCATAAAGCCAATAAAATTCCCATTTTGTAATTCCGTGGAAAAAAACCCAAGGGTATTTTAAAACTGTAGTTATCTTGTCATTAAAAGCTGTTAGAAATATATAGTAGTCAAATATATCAAATTATCCCCAGTTGGATTTGTGTTTGAGTGCTAATAGACATAGAGATTCATTTGCCACTGGGGAAAAATGCAGAAACAGGTGCCAATGAGTTCTTCATATAATTCATACCAGAGCCAATAATATACCTGCTTAAGGCAGGGCAAATTTTCTCCACCATTATCATGTAGCATGGTTAAAAGGAACAGATTTATTAAAGATCAACTGGGGAACTGACATTTAAGAAAGTGTTGTTAAATATGAAATAAACTCAATCTGCTGGGGATCTTTTGGGTTCCCCCAGTTTGATCGTTAACAAGTGTGCGCAATGCAAATGCCTACATGATGAGAGTGACACATTTATCAAAACTGGTGGATATGTCAGTTTGTTTGAGCAGTTTAAGCAGTCAAAACATTAATTTCTATGGGTAGTAATACTCAGTACAGCTTAGCGAATATGAGGAACAGTAATACCAAAAAAATTCAAATGTTTTAAAGGAATCACAATATAATGTACTGTTGCCCTGCACTGGTAAAACTGGTGTATTTGCTTCATAAACACAAGTATAGTTTATATAAACAAGCTGCTGTGTAGCCATGGGAGCAACCACTCAAGCACAGGATACACAGTAGATAACATATAATCTCTGAAGAATCCCATTGTATACTATAAATAACAAATAAAAAAACAACAAATACAAAAAGTATTGTAGAATTGATACCTCTATTGGCTAACAATAAAAATACATTGCAAGCTTTCGGAGCACCAAGGCCCGTTCGCAAGGCAAAATACAAATGAGATAATACAATGAATTAGGGTGGGTTGTAAATAGTCCCGGGTCACTTTGTGATTTGACTGAATCCAGACCCCTGGACTATTTACAACCCACCCTAATTCATGGTATTATCTCTACAATTGATCTCTGTCTATCTGTAACTTCCCAATTTATTACCCATGACTACCTTTCATTGATCTAATAGTATATATGTTGTGCCCTTCTAGCCCTCATTTGTATTTTGCCTGACAAAGGGGCTTTGGTGCTCAGAAAGCTTGTAATGTATTTTTATTGTTAGCCAATATAGGTGTCAATTCTACAATACTTTTTGTATTTGTTGTTTTTTATTTGTTATTTTTGCTACTGGCTAACACGGTACCACAATTTTTGTTATTGTATACTATACAACTTATCTGTTATCTGTCATCTGTTTTTCAGGCTTGAATGGCTGTCCCCATGGCTACACAGCAACTTAGTAGAGGTTTAGTTTAAGACACTTAAATTTTTTTGGTGTTCTTGTTCCTTTAAAGGGCAAGGAAAACGGCATTCATAGATATGGTTAACCACTAAACATATGTTATTAAGTTGGCTCAGCAATACTTTTTTTTCCCTCAGGCTGGAGCATTTTCCCTAAAAGAAGAACTAGCATTGTGGGAAAAAAAGTGATTGAATTCACTTGGAGAGGGCAATATGTTAGGCATCCCCAGGGAATTTGGTTTTCATTGTCCTTTAAATGATTAATTTTCCATCATGCAATGACTAGTTTGAGTGTAAAAAATATATTGTTAGACAGAAGAAAGTTTATCATGGTGTGGGCAGTAGCCTGCCTGGGATTAAAATGAGACAAACGTCTACCAATTCCCACATTCTGCATCATAACTTCAATATGATATCATTGATGGTGTCCTTGGTGGATCAGGTGACAACATACTAAGCAACAAGCATGGTGGCACAATTGCTAGATAGACTTCATTCTAGTTAGAGCGCTATCTGCACTATTTCCACCCACACTCAAGAAACATCCAGGCTACCAAGGAATCTCCCAGTGGGGCCAAGCCCTAATGAGCTAATGAGCACCAGAAGACCTCAGTCAATACAACTTACCCCACCAATATTTCTCTGCCAAAGCCCCACACCAACACACCTGCCCACCAGCCAAATTAACCAGCTCAGTAGGGCCCAAATTGACTGGTCCCACCAAGTGTGCTTTGCACACTGTGTGGGACAGTGTAAATTACCCCACTTGTACAATCTAAATATATGGTATACTTAATTAAGTAGAATTAATATACATATTACATATTACATATTAATTCGACTTAATTAAGTATACCATATATTTAGATTGTACAAGTGGGGCACTGTTTCTTTTCTAGATTTTGTTGATTGTACTGACATAGGTCAGATCCCCACTGCGATCTTAGGGTAAAATAAACCTTTGTACTGTATTATTAAAGGGATCTTTTTTGTGAATTAACAGTGTAAATTACCCCAAATATATTTTATTTGCTGCATAACACTTCAGTTGTAAGCTCTATAGTGCAGGGACTTCCTTCTGTTTGGGTCTTTAATACCAGCCAAGGGTATCAGGCAAGGTAATATAAACAATATAGTGTATACCTAATGGAATTGTATAGGGGCGTCCACACTCATGTAAATGTAAATTGAATTATCTTCAGAAGGACAAGTTATTTGGTAGCAATTTACATTATTGCTGGCGGGAAACCATTTTCAGGATATTAGCCACCCCTCAATATAGCTGATTTACCATGGAAGTGTTAAAGAATAACAAATGTTGTAATGACTGTTGGGGGGGGGTAGTCCCAATATAATTTCATTAGTCACATTAGTTCATATTATTCAAATCTCTTGGATAAATTCTGCACACAACCTATAATTTTGCACAATTTAGAATTTTCAGCATTATAATAGCATTCCAACCTCCGGGTCATTAATGAATTCATTTTAATAAAAAGGATCAAGGACATACCCAAAAAGTGTTCCATTAGCAACATTAGTCCTACTAGAAATTGTTTGTATTCTGTTTTTTAGCCATTTTTTATCCAAGTACAAACAGTACGTTTGAGGCCATTATGTCTTAATTTAATCAGTAACATTCTGTTCAGTGCTATATCTGTACTGTAAAAACACATCCTTTCCATTCTCAAGGTCTGCTCATCTCCTAACAGAAGCCAGTTAAATTTGTGTAGCAGTATTTGTTGCCCATAAAACCATGCAAGCCCACATTTTTAACAGAGTGATTTTAGAATGTATTCCAATATTTTATTCCATCTAGCCTCATCTTTCCTAACATAGCTGTTAAGTTAAAAGGCCTCCTGTTACCTAGCTATGAACAGGATACCTTTCTAAATATTAAAACCATATCAGTACTTTGCCAATGTCGTAGTAACATGCCAGACATCAAAGCATTTTCAATAATAAAGGAAAGAAGTCTAGCAATAACAGAGCTAACCTCTGTTTCTTAGATAAATACCATAAGGCCCTGGTCTTTTTTCAAAGTATCTACAGTGATGGCTGACATGGAGATTACTCTTCCATGGTAAATTGGCTATATTGGGAGGGGGGTGACTATATCCTGAAAATTATTTCCCACCAGCAATAATGTAAATTGCTACCAAATAACTTGGCCTTCTGAAGTTACCTCACAGGTGCTTCCTCTCTGGCAATTTCCAATATATCACTTATTGGAATGAAGCTGGTTACTGGTTCCTCAATAAGAGAAACACATGAAAATCAGCATATTAAAACATATGTCGTTTGCCTGCTTCCATTAGCCAAATAACCGAATTACTGTATCTAATGAGCACACATTAATTTACAGCTTTTATTGGCTTAGTTTCTCATACAGATGGATTTCTGAATACTTTTGCAGGCTTCTAAAACAATAAATTTCAAATATGTGCACAAATGAAATGTGTTTGTATTGTGCATATTTTGCCCCATGAAGCTATTGCCAACATTACTCCATTAAAAATGTGTGTCTCACTTTTCCTAACTCTATAGTTTTTACATCGCTCAATTCAATTTTTTCTATTTGTATTTCCCCTTTAATCGACCCCACCTATTCTACTGAACTTCAGACCTTTCATTACACAAATATGCTTGTATGTTGTAATCAAAAGTAATTTATGATTGTATTTGTGACATGAATTGTGACAAACAAAAACTAAGATTGCAAAACGTTTACAGGTTTTTCTGCTATTCTTCCTAGTAAAGCTTTAGAAAAATGTAAAAAAAAAATTAAATTGCCACCTAAGATCATTCTAGACAACATGCCCCCACTACATAAAAAAAAAATCAAAAAATTTTAAAATTTTAATGAACTAATTGTGGAAAAACACTGTCTCAAAAATTAATAAATAAGCCCCTTACATATAAAGCTATGAGATTCTTTAGCCACAAATAAGCAAATAATTGAAATGTTTTAAAATAATTTCTTTTTTCCTGTAATAATAAAACAGTGCCTTGTACTTGATGGTAACTAAGCTGTATGAATCAATATTGCTGGAAAAACAGTCCTATTGCATTTGTTTAATGTTTAAATTAGTTTGGTAGATATGGTATTTGGGTGCAGATTTCCTTATCCGGAAAACAGGTCCTAAGCATTCTGGATAATAGATTGATAAATCTTTGTGCAGTACCTCTGCAAAATGCTCTGAATTCATCTAGATATTGTTTTTTTGCATTTGCAGGATGTCACATTAGTTAGACATAGGAGTCCTCTAATGATCCAGTTTGAGTCTGCATGGTTTGTACTGTAGCAGCAGCTGCTGGAGTTCAAATAAGGTCTTTGTGGGCCAAATGATGGTATTAATGCATCAGTAGGATACAAGGGCAAGACTGTGCCGTACCAGTGACTCAGTCTGCAGATAATAGTTAACACAGCTACAAAATGGATAATATATATAAGCGTTCCAGAGACTGATTTGTGTGTAAAGGTTAAAATCATGGACCATTTGTTCATTGCTTTGATGATTTTTATTTATTCTTTTAACATTTTAACTTCTATTTAGCATGTTTAGCAGGGTAGGGGAATGTAACATATTACTTTATTTTTTTGCTAATAACAGTCTGTGTCTCAAAGACTCACATCTGGACTCCTCACTGGTGTTCTAATCCTCAGAGCTCTGACTGTTTGTGTTCGCTTATACCAACTAAACACACCACTAAATGCTAACAAGTTGACAGCCTGCCAGAG
>CM044432.1:57367814-57379559 GCA_024363595.1 Xenopus borealis | reverse complement strand
CAAGTGGTTATTAGATGTGCACCAAGCGGTGTGTTGTTGCTCCCCACTACTGCTCTGGAACTTGTACCCTGGGGAAAGGAAAAGTGTCATTTACACATAAAATCCCATTCATTAAAGGAACAGTTCAGTGTAAAAATAAAAACTGGCTCAGATAGGCTGTGCAAAATAAAAAATGTTTCTACTATAGTTAGTCAGGCAAAAATGTAATGTATAAAGGCTGGAGTGACTGGATGTCTAATATAATAACCAGAATCCAACTTCCTGCATTTCAACTCATTAACTTTGAGTTAGTCAGCGACTTGAAGGGGGGCCACATGGGACATAACTGTTCAGTGAGTTTGCAATTGATCCTCAGTATTCAGCTCAGATTCAAAAACAACAGTTATGGCCCGTGTGGCCCTCCCTCAAGTCACTGATTGGTTACTGCCTGGTCACCAGGGTAACCAGTCAGTGGAAAACAAGAGAGCTGAAAAGCAGGAAGTTGGATTCAGTCACTCCAGCCTTTATACATTACATTTTTTGCCTAACTATATTAGAAACATTTTTTTATTTTGCACAGCCTATTTACCCAGTTTTTATTTTTATACTGAACAATTCCTTTAAAAGTATTTACATCAAAATGTTTGGCATTTATTAAGCATATAAAACTTCTGTCCTAAACAAAATTTAAGCTATTTTTTAATCCAGTTTTTCGAGTTCTTTTTTGAGCTTGTAAACTCAAAAATTAAAATGATTTGTTTTTTTGAGCTTGTAAACTCACAAATTCATTTTTTTTAGAACATTGAGCTTGTAATCTCACAAATTCAAGTTTTTGAGTTTTCGGCACAAAAAATTCAACTGCAGTTTTTCTATTCGGAGCAAGTTTTGTTTTTTTTTAATTGTTTATTAGAAGTAGAAAAAACTCTAAAACCTCACAAATTTTATCTTTAATATAAACACACATAAGGGTTATTGATTGTGATATGACTGGCTATATCTGTATTTACAAACTGCTCTTTTTATGGCTTGTTTCGATACTCTTTCTTAATATAACTTTGTTTAAAAAATTTAAATTTGAAATTGCACTTTGCACACTGCACGTACAGACATTAATATTCCCTATATTCTCACATACTGAAAAATTACATATATCCAGTACATATGCTTCCTAAATTATTTTCTAATTTCCTAGATCCATCTTTTTTCCATCAAAATCATGACATTGCATACCAACACCAGGTCTGCCTGAAGTGCTCTTTTCATGGCCTGTTTGGATACTTTGTTTGTACTCTTTCTTAATATCAACTTTGTGAAATTGTACTTTGCATACAGTACTTGCAGTCAATTTCCCCTATATTCTCACATACAGTACTGAAAAAAATCCAGTACATATACTTCCTAAATTATTTTCTAATTTCCTAGATTCTGCTTTTTTCATCAAAGTCATCACATTGCTGCCGGCACCTGATCTGGTTTTGCAGCCACAGTGTGACATGCTCAGTATGTAATTTATGGCTCAAGTTGTTATTTTCTGCCAATGTTTTCTTACAGCTTTAAAGATATGTTTTATTGTACAGAGAATACAAGATTATCCAGATGCTAGCAATGCATTCTTTTTATACCATGTCTTTTTTCACATTAACATGTTCTACCGCCAAAAGTCTAATTTTCTTCATTCTCTATTCTTGATATAAAGGACTTTTTTTTTTGATTCGCGCTTAATGTATGCAAATTAGGCATCGCTAGTGTAAATGCGCTTTGCCTGGCGAAGTTACACTAGCGCAACTACGCTACTGTTCGCCGACCTTAGCGTAACTTCGCACTCTAGTGAATTTGCATAGCGCTGGCAAAAATTCAGCTGGCGAAGTGATAAATAACTTTATGGGGCCAGTTTACATTATTATGGTTTTTCTCCACAAATCTTAAAAAAAAGTGTGGTTTTCCTATATTTGAAAAATTCAAGATTTATTGAGTGGAAAAAAAAACACAAAAACCTCTAAGGCAAAACTTTGGCAAGTAAAAGTTGTCAAAGGGCTTATCAGTGGGAGCAGTGCTGATCCTAATGGACTGTTTGTAATGTTAGAAGTTTTTGATTTTTTTTGGTGTAAATTTCGGAGTATTGATTTTTTTTCTAAGATCGACTAGACCTTTTTTTTAATTTTATTATTCGGAACGTTTAATAAATTCAATGGGAAAAGGCGTTTTCGACTTTCTGAGTTTAGTCGTGGTTTCCTAAACCTCAAACTATTTAAACGTGGCCTTTAATAAATAAAACTCTAAACGTTAATTATAATTAAGAACTGTAAGCTACTAAAATATATTTATGATAAAGAGATGAAGATGAATAACCCTGAAAATATTGAAGCGATAATCTTTCAACATTTTCAAAGTTGTGTGTGAGTTTTTTAATAGTGATGAAAGAGTTTCAATAAAAAAACTAAAATGTCTTGATATTCAGTGAGGAGGAACATCCCTTTTCATTCATACTATGCTTTGACAGCACTTTATGTCTAAAGTTTAAACAATATATGTCATAATGTTCAGTGGTGCATTCAGTGCAGTACTGCCACTAAAACCAGCAGTATAGAGAAAAGTTGGCATTACTTAAAAAATTTAATTCTTTTTGAGACTGAAATAAAAGGACTTTGTTCTGAAAAATACTCTTATGAATAAAAAGTCAAAACCAAAGCATGTCAGACTTTGCTTGTGTGCTGTAATCATATAATACTGAAAGGTGAAGAATTCATGTGCAAATTTATGAAACAGGTCCTCTTATTTGAAAGGAGGGATTAATAAATCCATTTTAATCTGTAGTACACACAGAACTAAACATTGAAATGGAGATTACATTGAGGAGGGCTAAAAAAGAAAATCAAAATGCCATCCACAATGAAATGCAGTATAAAAAAATATTTGCATAGCTTTTTACAGTCATCAGAAGACAAGCCCACCTGGGCAATAGGTTGTACTGCTGTTTTCCTAGCAGTTAACACTCCCCTATGACTTTAAATGCCTACTTTTGTTTATTAGCATAATGTGTACAGTTTATCATTGGTCCAGAGACTAATGGCAAGTTCCTGCCACACTTCAGTATAGTTCTGGGCAGACTGTGGTGCTTCCTCTACCCTGCCATCCCAGGAGGGAGTAGATGGTAATGGGAGCCTAGAGCTTAGGCCCCAATAAAGGGAAGGCCTTGGTGAATTTGGGGATACAGGGACCCCTATGCATTCAGATTAGTCAGTAAAGGGCTGTTCTCTGTAACAACACTTTCTAGGAGAGTGAGGCAGGTAGAGAGTGAGGCAGGTAGAAGTAGTGAACAAGAGCAGCCTGGCTCCAACTATGAGGGATAGCAAGTAGCTCTCCCTTCAGGTGAAATGGACTGGTAGTATCCTGACCTGATTTTAGATTTAGTGCTTTCCCTGATCCAACGTGTGGTGATCCAGGTCACGGTACAGAGATCCTGAGGGTGCATCTATCCATTTGGTATGCTATCTCCACAGGGATGTCCCAAGGTGCTTTCTTTAAAATGCTATTTTATTACTTGACATGTATGTGATAAAGGACTAGATCAAAGCCCTGATTTTTGCTTTAAGAGACTGAAGCCTGTTGCTGTTTGTTTTGATCGAAAAGCTTATGGCATCAAGTTCTTTTATTTAGTCACGTAGCATAAGTGAGTTTCACAATGACATATATATATATATATATATATATATAAACATTTTCTGCCTTAAGTACTTAAGTAACCAATAGTGATGGGCGAATCTCCCGAGATTCGCTCAGCTGAAAAAATTAGCGAAACGAGTCGCGGCATGCTTTTGACGCGCGTCGCGTCAACTTTGGCGCGTCGCGTCGTTTCCGCATCGCGTCATTTTCGGCACATTGCGTCGTTTTCGACGCGCGACTCGTTTTTCCTGCGAATTTTCGCCAAGCAAAGTTTCGCTGGTGATTCGCAAATTTATTCGCCAGTGGCTACCCGCCAGTTGCGGGTAACCAAGTTTGAGAGTTTTAACCTTGAAAGCAGCAAGTAAGTTGCAAGTAATACTTAGTCCCTGTGTAAAATGTATAATGAAGATGAAAGATGAGTGTAGGTCTGGCCATACCGGGGATGACTTTGACGTAGTTGGCCAGCTTAAATATATTGTAATAGATGCAAAGGTTTCAAATAGTAATGCCATTAAATTATTTACCATCCATGCGCCTCCTGAACCGCTACATTTTCGCTTCTGAAGTTGCACCAATAAGGTAGTAAGGTGCCAGGGAATTTCCCTCTATCTTTGTTCATTTGCCGGCGCCATTTTAAAAGCGCTTACATCAATTCCCACTACGTCTCCTCCACAGTGCGCATGCGCAATACGGTAGCAAAAATTCGCCGCCAAAAAAAGTCGCCTAAAAAACGAGTCGCGTGTCGTTTTTGACGCGACAAAAACGACGTGCGACTCGTTTCGCAAATTTTTCGCCAATTTGCAAATTTCTCTGGAAATTCGCGAATTTTTCTGCGAAGCGAAATGCGGGAGATTCGCCCATCACTAGTCACCATCTCATTGCAACCCCACTTAATGTTTTTAAAAAATAGTGGTGAGCACAACGTTCCCATTCCTTCACCCTTTCAAGTAGCAAAGGCCGATCCTGTGGAGAGAGGATCATTTGTAACTTATGCTCTGCCTGCACAAGGTCTAGCCTAACCGTGATGGGTTATACAGTTTTATGGAATAATGTTCCAAATTACGGAAAGTCTCAAAGAAGATTGTAGATCCCAAATGGGTATTCTCTGTGCTGATAGGACACAGACAATATAGCAATCTCTTAAGTACCTAAGACTTTATGATGCTCTCAGTTGACAAATGGAAAGGGTGCTTATGCTGGTAGGGGGGATGGTCTTGAAATGAAAAGTATGGATTAATGTTCTCTTTTACTATGCATCCCATGCCATCCCCTGGTAGTATTACAACTGGGTTTGTACCGAAGCAGTGAAGATGTAAGGAAAAAAGGAACACTTAATATGCTCCTTGATAGCACAATTATTCATTTAAACACATCCTGAAGCACTAAACTCTCAAACTGTGTAATATAAAAAGACCTGATATCGAACTTATAATCATGTATAAACATATTTCAGGTTGCCCAGATTGCTGCTGTGCAAATTTCTTCAGGCAGAGTTTCAGCTTTTGCTGCCAGTGATAATGCAACACCTGTCTTACGTTTTGCATTGCCATGGCACAGAACCTTCTTAAAGTTGCTGATTTTCCTCTCCTTGCTCCAACATTTACCTGTCTTCCTTATATATATTTGCAAATGTAATAAATCTAGTGACATGTATCTAGTGACTTCTGTGCTGCCTTTTACTTCATGCCCTCCTCTGGAACAAAGGTTGGCAAAACAATTAGCTTATTTATATGTGGGGAAGAAACCAGTAGGCAAGAATTGCAGTATTGGTATTGAAATAACAGTCCATATACGATATTGTTTGTGGAGGTTTGTAAGATAATTGCCACAATTCACAAGTTTTCCTTGCCAAAGTGAAGGAACAGCTTTTAATGAGGCATTCCACAGTGTGGCTTGTTCCAGTGATCAAATGGCTGTTATGTGAGGTCTTTGAAGACTAAAGGTATGTTTCACAAAGATGCAAGTGATCTGACCAATGGACCCACACCTGAGACATCCATTTAAAGGTCCACATACTCGGGTCCTTTCCGTTGACAGGTGTTGGCCATCACCAAAGACACAACTTCAAATCCTAAATCAAGATCCAATTCACTTTCTAACCATCCCACTGACTCTGAAATACTTGCTAAAATACATGAATCTTCCATCTTGCCCACCTGATAAAGCAGATGGATGAATGTGCAAAATACCTTATAAATTGTCTTACAGACTGTAAAGGAACATGTCAAGGAAACATACTTTTATTCTTCCCAATGGAAAGTTAAGTAAAATAAACGACTGATGGGTCTGCTATTTCTTGCAGATTCTTCCGTCAATATTATAGCTGATGGAAAATTTAATAGAGCCTGTTCTGGGCAAATACATGTTTTGCCCATTTTTTTAACCTAGACTGGCCCATAAAATGATCAATAATTAACTCTGCATATTTGGTGGGAGATGTGCTGATGGGAGCTTCAAGGATCAAAGCTGACCACTTCTACACCATGCAATGCCCCCAGACAAATATACAATATGTCAAGTACTTCATAAATGTTGTTGCCAATGTTGTTAGTGCACTATGCCCCATAAATAATGACTGCTAGTTACACCACAGTTAGTAATGGACGAATTCCCGCGATTCGCCGCTGGCGAATAAATTAAAAAACGACGCGCGACTCGTTTCACAAATTTTTTCGCCAATTTGCGAATTTCGCTGGAAATTCGCGAATTTTAAGGCGAAGCGATAATTTCTGAAACTGTATAGAAATCCTCTGTTACATTTTCAAAGAAGGTTTAAGGGTTGAAAGTAACAATGATTTTTAGTCTTTACTACTGTAAGTAATCAGTGACTGGCATACATTCGAACATAAAGACAGCCAAACCAGGTATTTTTCCCATTGTAATCATTATCTTCATTATTTTGGCTTTTTATCAACTGAAATACAATATAATAAAGAAGAAGAATATAACTTGAATTTTTGGATAATTTTGTTGTTGTATTCTCTAAGACCGATGCCTGAAATCAGCTCACAGCATTTGCTGAACTGCTGTATTGACTGAATATTAAAAGGTGATGTTTTAATAGTGTTTAAATGCACCCCATTGTATTCAGATTTTTATTTTGAACTTGGGCATGCTTTCAGAAATGAAGCTGAGTGGCACAAGTTAAGCACTTATGTACCTATCCATAATAGGATGCTTCGTGTTGGGTGTAAAGGAGCATGATCGAAAATATAATATTCATTACCTGATTTGAGAAAACGTTTCACTCATCCTTATATATAATTATTTGAAAAAATATAGCTCAGCAAATAAGAAAACCATGTAAAATTACATTTAATGCATTACCCTGTAAATGTTTTTTGCTTCATGCTGAACTGGTTTCTGCTGAATAAGGATATAGCTACAGATTGCTCAATATATATTAAGGAGTCTGGATTTTGGGGCGATAACACATATTTTCTTTCAAAGCCAGAGACTGTTGCAAATGTGTGCTTTTTATTTTATTCAGCTTCATTTGCAACTATTGTTATCTTGAAACAGGTATGTTTTGAATGATACTGCATATTCAGAAGAGTCTGTAAATGAAAAGGATTGTCATTGCGTCATGCCTAAAATCAGTTATCTTTAATATGGAAATACTTGGAGGACAAACCTAAGCTCTTACTTTAGAGTGGAATAAAATGTAAGTGGGTTATTTTCTATAGGAAGATGAAGTACATGCAAATATCCTGTTCCTACTTTCGTCAGAAAAGCAGTTAGCTTTTTATATGAAAAGAAGAAAATGCTTACATTTGAAGAGGTTTACTGTTGCTCTGGGAATTGTCATATTTTTTTCACCCTATATGCTGATTATTCCACTGATTCGTATGCCTATGAATACAAGTTGCTTTCAATTGTCTACTTCATTCATTAATCAGCTTCATGCCTAGAGCGAGAGATATATAAAAAAGCTGGTACCAAAATGTATATGTGAAATTCATGCAAAATTTACTGAAAGTTATTTAAGTATTAGATCAAAATCATTCTGCAGATTAAAAAATGGGCAAATAATACATAGAATAAACATTATAATGTGCAGTATTTTGCTGTCTTACCGTATAGGACAACAGTGTCTGCTAGTGATAGGTGAATCTGTCCTATCCTGCTGAAATATTTTCCAGCACACAATACATTGAAGTCTACTGTATAGATGTTTTTGCAGCAAAACTTGGCAAATAATGTCCATCACTAGTGTCTCAACTTACATACAACTCATAATTACAAATAGAGGCTATTACAGTAATGTGCTGTGGTTTGCTTGGCCTTTATTAGCATTTAGTTTTAATAAATCGCATGCCCTTTGGCATGTATTGTTTAATGCAGAGCACAGAAAGGTAAAAATACATATGCACAGAAAGGTAAAAATAAATACTATATATATATATATATATATATATCTGTCTTGTTGCAGTCAAGTAAATGTGCATGTCCCAACTTACTTACAAATTCAGCACAAAACAACAGACTCTATTTCGTACTTAAACCAGGGCTGTCTGACATCCTTTGGCAATGGCTCAGCTTCATCTAAATGTGTTTGTAATTGCAGTCTATGTTTTGGAAATCAAAATTTTAGATTTTAATGTTTGCACCTGTTTTTCTTCATGGCAGTAGTCTTAGAAAATTTGGAATTTAACTATCCGCTGTACACAGAATCAGTATTCCTGATATATACAGTACATCTCAAAGTATTGTGCGAATTTATAATGGAACAGGAAAACCAAGGGTGTCCTAGAATATCCACTAAGTTGAAGCCAACAAGCATGAGAAAATTAAAATAATTTGTCATGTTATTGTTATTCCTTGAGCTCACTTTCATTTTTTGGAGTTACGGTTCCTTTAAGTATGCCTTATGTATAAATGTATAAAGTATATAATTTGTGGCCAGATGTGTTTGTGGAGCTTCATTTCTACATTAGTGTATTTCAGTTGGAGGAACAACAGGTAAAGTTGCTTTACCGTGTTAGCCAGTAAAAATGTTATAGGGCAACCCTTTTAAAATAAAAAATAAATAAGTGGTATAAAGGTGATACCTTTATTGGCTAACTAATATAATCATAGCAAGCTTTCAGAACATTTAAATTAGTTTTTCAAGCTGATTACAATGAAGCTGTGGTGTTCTCTGGTATAAACAGTATACAACATTCAGCTTATAGGTCAAATGACCATCAAAAAGGAATAGCAGTCTATGCATGAGGTGTCAAAGTTATTTACGAGGGGACCTGCAAGAGACAAGTAGATAAGGCACAAGATAATGTGGGTCGAATACCTTTATACCACTTTGTTATTTTTTATTTCAAAAGGGTTGCCCTATACATTTGAAGGAACAGTGACACCAAAATATGAAAGTGAGTTCAAGCAATAATAAAAAAAAAACTACTGTTGTTCTGCAGTGGTAAAGTTGGTGTGTTTGCTTTAGAATCTCTACTATAGTTTATATAAACAACTGCTGTGTAGCCATGGGATAGCCATTCAAGTCCAGGATATGCTACAAATAACAGAAGTTCTGAAGAATCCCATTGTATGCTACAGAGCTTGTCTGTTATATGCTTTGCATTCTGTGACTAGACATGATTTAGTTTCCAAGAAGGCCTCAATTTTTTGACTTGTGCTCTGAACTTCAGTCGCCCACCTCCCTTCCCTTCCAAAAGCCTATCAGAAGCCTTTTAACAGAACAATGGACAGATAACAGCTACCTGACACCTGCTGAAGGATTCAGCTGCCTGAACTGATAGTGGCTCCATAGTTAATTGTATTAACTATTGCTAATAGTATTGTTGCTACTGTTCTGAATTTTAGCAAGTGGGTAAACAGGCAAAACTACCTATACTGCTTCCCAATAATTTAGGATGACTTCAGGCATTTCACTGCCAACTAAAATAACATGGAAAAACTGTCTTATTAGCCTCAATTAATTTGTACAGGAAATGATATATAGTGAATAAATTACCCCTATTGTTAATTATAAGGATATTCTAAGTTACAGAGGAGTTTCATGACCATTTAAAACACAAGGCTGAAGGCCTAGGCCATGGAACTCCAAGGTAACTTCTAGTATCCTCATATTTTGCAAATGGGGGTACTTTGTTATAATACACAAGTTTCAGTGAGTCATGTGACAGATATGACATCAGAACTCACCGTTTATAACAGTTTTTATGTATTATATAGTGAATAAAGTACCCCCTCTTGTAAAATATAAGGATATTATAAGTTACCGAGGAGTTTCATGACCATATAAAAACACAAGGCCGAAGGCCGAGTGTTTTTATACAGGTCATGGAACTCCGAGGTAACTTCTAATATCCTCATATTTTGCAACTGGGGGTACTTTATTTATTATAATACACAAGTTTCAGTGAGTCGTGACAGAAATGACATCAGAACTCACCGTTTATAACTGATGACATCAGAACTCACCGTTTATAAGGATATAATTTACAAGATATTTACGGCTTTTGTGTATTATATAGACACACACACACCATGCACTTGTAAATAATGGTATCCTATTGAACTCTATGAACAATAACTCCCATAGACTCCATTTTATCCAAATAATCCACATTTTTAAAAATAAATTTATTTTTTCTGTAATAATAATGTACTTGATCCAAAACTAAGATATAATTAATTTTTATTGGAAGCAAAACCAACCTGTTGGGGTTATTTAATGTTTACATGTTTCTAGTAGACTTGAGATATGACAATCCCGATCTTTTGTCCAGAAAACACTAGTTCGCAAGCATTGTTGATAACAAGTCCCATACCAATAAGAAGGGAGAAACAACAGATTCCTCAGAGCAGTTCTTTTGTGTAGTGATGACTCCTTCTCAAAGCTCAGAGTAAGGCAAAAAAACAAATCTGGTCATCTGTTTATTTCTATATTATAGATTTAACCTACTGAAATCCATGGGTGTTCAAAACTTCAGTACTCTGTTCACTATTAAGGGTGCCTCACTGTGAGAGTTGTCAATAAAACAGCTTTTCAGTTGCAACTAAATGTTTTTTTTTTCATGTACTGAGACGCTGTTCCTGCTGACCTTGGCAATGTTTGAATGTAGTGATCTGGATTGCTTTATCAGACGTCTGCGGCAATGGGGGCTTAAATAACTATGAAATACACTGAGATCTGATAACTAAACCAATTTTCTTAGGGAAGGTAGATATATTTTAGGGAATGTTCTGCTCTGCTTGTTTCAGTTTTTCATTTTTTTAAAACTTTATTTGCAAATAATAACTCCCTAAATATAAATGCAATCAAAAAGCAATTTTTTTCTAGTATTGTCTAAGGAACCCTGCTATTATTGTGTTTTATTATCCTACCGTATTTAACCTAAAGCAAAAACACATAATTTATTTACTTTTATAACAAATGTATGTTGGAATTTTCAAATTCCATAGCACAATAGCAGTTTACAATATTTTTAAATGGTAAGCATGGAGCATAATGCATGCATAATGCAGTGTGAATACAGCTAAGCCTATTTTAATTTAATGTGAGCTCCAAATAATATTCAGATTAGTGTATTCACTTGTTTGCGACTAGAATAAAGTCTTTCAAGGGATGAGCTAAAACTGCAGATTCCATGAAGTGGTTTAACAAATTAAAATTGGCTTTACTGCAATGGCTCCAAACATCACTAGAATCAGGCTTCTCAATGTTCTTGTTACCCTCTTGTAGATAGACTACACTACATTAAGCTAATGTCAGACAAGGTGGTTTATCAGCCAGCATGTTCCCATTGACAGAGAAATACCTAAAACCAACCATGCCACTTTGATTGGCAGATATTTGATATTTTATGTTTTATGGGTGCTTTGTCAAAAGAAAATGTATAAAGTGTACTTTCAGTGACATATGATTTCCATTTTACTTAATGGGAGGGAATAATTCAGGTGTTTCTCCTGTGGTGGAAATATGCCTGCAGAGAAACCACCTCATAGGCTTCATAAAGTCTGGATCGGAATAATTGTATAGCAGGAGAATGCTGATATATGGCTAAATATATCAGCCGTGTAGCAATAACAATATATATCTTTAAAGGGAAACTGTCATGGGAAAACATGTTTTTTTTTTTTTTT
>CM044432.1:57327937-57345437 GCA_024363595.1 Xenopus borealis | reverse complement strand
TATATATATATATATATATATATATATATATATATATATATACTAGTGTATAATAAAGCTTTAGGGAAGGGGAAGTTACTTAACATTAGTGATGGGCGAATTTATTGGCCAGAGGCGAATTCCCGTGATTCGGTGCTGGCGAATAAATTCGCCAAACGCCATCGAAAATTTGGCAAAAAAAATTTGCCGAAAAAAAAGAGTCGCGCGTCGTTTATGTTCAATGATCTAATACTGGTTCTTTTTATGACCATTGGACCTTATACTGATTCTTTTTATTACTCTTGGGAATTCTTGGATATTCCCACATATATGCTCTACTATGTTTATAAGTTCTGAAGCCCTGATTAGACTCTTCTTTTATTATTGTCAAGGGCATAATAGTAAGATAAGATCTTTGCCTCTGGTGTGTTTGTTGGGAGTCTGGCCAGCTTCTGATGAGCGCATTTAAATTTTTATTCGACTGTATACTTCGCCAGATTGAACCTACCCAATTGCAATAGAAGTCTATGGGAAGCCCCCATATGATTTTTTTTTAGTTTTCTTATTGAATTTTATTAGTACGATAGAACGCTGCGACTATTCGATTCATATGAATTTTTCGAAAAATGCAGGCAGAAAGGCAAAGCGTCATATCATAAGTTGGGATGGACAATATAGTATAAGGGGTACATTAACTAAGGGTCAAAGTTAAAATTTTAATAAAATTCGAATTTCAAAAATAAAAACTTTGCCGTAATTTTAGGCTACTTTGACTATCAAATAGCCCAAAATTCAATTTGAATTGAAAAAATTAGTAAATTTGAACTTCAAAGTACTGGCCCTTTAAAAAACCTTCGAATTCCACTATTCACCACCTTCTCTCGAAAACTGACATTTTGATCGAAAATGACCCCACCAAAAAAATTTGATTTTCGAATTTCTAATTTTTTACCATTCGACCCTTAGTACATCTGCCCCTTAGAGGCATATCTATCAAGGGTCGAAATTTCCGAATTCATGTCAGTTTTTTTAAAACTCCCTTAAATTCGATTGAATTCGAAATTTGACTTGGGGAAATTTATTAATAAAACCTAATTTTAAAAACGACATGAATTTAAACAAAACAAAATCTCGAATCGAATTTGATTCAAATTCAAGTTTTGTTTCAGAGAAAAAAATTCATATAGTTCCAGAAATGTGATAGATGCCAAGTCCCTGGCAATTAGGAAAGCCAGAAACATCACCAAATTGGTTCTTGGACCTCTTCCATTGACAGTAATTTGGTAGGGGTGGTGAATAGTCGCATTTGAATTCTTAAAGGGACAGTGTATTATAAGTCTTGATAATATAATTTGAATTTAAAACTTCAGAGGTATAAATAGGTAGCGATACTGTATATATTTATTGGGGTGGTCCTTTTGCTTAAGTACAGCAATCCCAATTGCCAGGGACTTGGCATCCATCACATTTCTGGAACCTCAAGCTACTGACTCCTGCCTCTTATAGCCAATGGATAATGACTTGAATTATTTTTAAAACACCTGCCAGTGTGTGTTTGCATTCATAATCTGTTTACAACACTTGGGATGTTGGAACAGGAAGTGGAGTCACCATGTTAAATGCACTCCACTATTTTATAAGATATCATGTTTTGCGTTTCATCTATTTATCATCTATTTTGTCAGCCTTGTTTTGTCTGTCCTTATACACAAAATATCTGCTAAGACAATTCTACTTGTGAATTGGAGGCATTTGAAGCATTTTAGCACTTTAAATGTTGAGTGCATTGCAGACATTACTCACAGTTCAACAGAGCTTAAAGGTGTCTATTCACTGCAAAGGCATAGCCTGCCCTAAGAACAAAATCTATGAGCATGTAATGCACTTGCTTTGAAGGAATTTCATTTCTTAAAATGTGAGCAGATAACATTTTTTTATAGTTGCTTACTTTGTAACAAAAACTACCATAGTTGTATCTATCATATATAAAGGAAAGTCATAGTTATCTAACTTAAGTTATCAATATAACAGAGTTTAACCTTGAATTTAATTAGAAACTGTTTTAATAATAAATCTTAAATCATTTTGTTTACATTAAATTTATAAAGTAAGAGATACATTAAAAATATGGTTTCTATGGTGTAAAGTGATATACTATACAGCAGTTTAAACAATCGCTGTTGGGCTGAAACCTCTACATTTCTTACCCATCTGTAAAAGGAGTTAAGCCTAATATTGCTACATATTTGTAGGGTTACAGTATATTTAGGGGATAAACTAAGTGGTCTACTACGGCTGCAACCAGGGGTAGACAGAGCAAGGGCACAATGGGAGGGCCGATCCTGAAAAAAATATAAAAAGGCGTACTTATTGGACCTTTGTAAACCAATTAGAATTTTAGAGGTTTTCTGATTTCTTTTCTATATAAATTGTCTGAAAAATTTTAATTTTTAGATGTTTTCAATGTATTTGTATTTTTTGGATCGGTCAGCTCTTTCTTTCATGTGTACTTTTTATAATCATAACTTTTAACGTGATTATCGAGTAAAGGCATCTACAGTTGTGGGAGTAAATTGTGTTAAACATGATGAGTCATGATAGAAAGTTCTGACTTTAGGTCAAATGTAACAAATGTATAATAAGCCATTCTGTAACCATAAAACTAGGCTTGTGGTTTACTTTTTAGAACTGTTTTTTAATTATGGGTGATGGTACCCTGAAAAACTTGATGATACTGGGTTAAATGTGGCATAACCACATATCATATTGTATTTTGTCTTATGTAGCTTATGAATACTGTACAACAGCAACTTCATCCTAGGCAACTTGTCACCTTGACCCATGTGTTTTATCAATCGTTGATTTTAATGGTGTAAAATAAAAAGTGGTTTTGTTATGTATAATAATATTGGCATCTAAATTTAAACCTGTAAACTGGTCATATTGATTATTTGTTGTATTAACTACTACAAGTATGGGACCTGTTACCCAGAATGCTCGCAACCTGGTGTTTTCAGAATATCATAATCATAATTTGTATTGCTATGCCTTATGTCTACTAGAAAATTATGTAAACATTAGATAATCCCAATAGTCTGGTTTTGCTTCCAATAATATAATAATATATCTTAGGATCAAGTACAAGGTACTGTTTTATTATTACAGAGAAAATTTTTATCATTTTTAAATATTTGGATTATTTCAATAAAATGGAGTCTATGGGAGAAAACCTTTATTTAATTCAGAGCTTTCTGGAGCTTTATCCAGATAAGAGATCCCATACCTGTATGCCAATATTTAAAGGGGCATAACCTTATTATTGTGAGCCTACGACTAAGGGCCAAGACTCCGAAATGCATAAAGTGTGGAATCTGCAATGGTTTACTGCATAAAAGTGTTAATTCTTTTTATTTCCTTGCATATTTCACACAGGTTTGTCTGGAGTGGCAATCCATCATTTCAGATGACCTTATTTGTAAGAACAGAATTTAAAACCCTTTCTCAGCAGTGAAATTGTACATTGGCAGATGGGTCCTTACCAATTGAGTATGCAAAAGCCACAAAATGTGAAAATGACCTTTTGAGGCTTGACCAAGCAAAAGCCTATGACTCCGTGCAACACCCATACCTGTGGGCTATATTGGTATGGTGTCCAAGCTCAATTTGTCAATTGTTTGAAAACTTTATACCTGGAGGGAGAATGCTTCTCTTTAATCAATGGTTGATCAATGGTTGGCAGGGCATTAGGCTCTGTATGTTTTCGACCTGGATCCTTTTCTGAGGCGTCTGTGTGGAGGCGGGCTGGTTGGCATCTGCATCCCTCAGTATCCTTTGGTGAACTTGGTGGTTTACGCTGATGATGTTTCAGTTTGGGTGTCTAATTCTGCAGAGGTGGATGTCATGATAGAGGCTCTTGACACCTATTCTGTTGCTTCAGGGTCAGCTTTCAACTTTGACAAGTCAGAGAAATTGGATGTGGGAAAAGCAAAGGTTCAGCGCTGGTCCAAATGGTGACTGACCTGCAGTGAAAGAGTTCTGGTCAAGGCTTACTTGGTCCCATGTTTCTGTACCTGTCATGCATATACCCAATACCTGCTAATCTGTGTGCAGCTTTTTGTAATGCTCTGGGATAACAAGATCACTTTGGCAGGTAAGCAATGCCCCACTTAACCAAAGAACAAAGGTGATCTTGACATGGTCTGCCCTATAGCCTTTTTTCCTTCCATTTCCATTTCAGTTTAATTTCTCACAGTTGGATGCAGACCCTCCCACATTGTGGCAAATGGGCATATCATATTGGTCTGCTCCAAACTTGACCAAGTGGCATAGGGGGGAAGTTAACCTGAGTCTAGTGGACAGGTCTCAACACCCCTGACTATGTGACCACTGCTCTGAAATGGTGAAGGAAATGGGCAGTGCCCATTCAGCAGCTAGTTACAGTCCCCAGAAAGGCCCTGTACACTGACATTGTACAAGACTATTTTGTTGCTGCCCCTTGGCTCAGTGACTGTGTAGGTGACAAGCCTCTTCTCCACTTGAACAGCAAAGCTTTTCCTGCCAAACTGTATGACGTTCTGTGGCTCTCTCTGCATGGGAAGCTCAAGGTAAGAGGTAACGTCCATTAACTTCCTACAGATGAAGCCACTTTGGATTGTGTGTTTGACACAGAATAACAACTCAGATATCCCATTTAACTCACAACACAAAATATTGTGTCACAGCATCCCATCCAATTAAAGAGTTCATCATTGAAAATAATGGGGCTTTGGTATGCTAATGCAAAGGTTAAATGCATTAAATGAGTTAAGATGACTTTAGATAACACAGTTTCTTCAATTAACCCTGAGTCACGACGCATTTAACGCACAGTGGCTGCATCTGTACACAGGGCAGGATGTGCCACTGGGGATGTGCCATTGAGGAGACTCAAAAATATTTTTTGGTGCATTGCCCAGTGTCAAAAGCCATCTTGCTACAGAGTTGCACTTTTTCTTCTCTGAAGGTGGCCGGATATTCTCACCTGGCCTATGGAGTCCTTCACAACTGTCTACAGTGCTGACCATACCTACCTCATTGTGTCTGTGTTTAACTATTTTCTTTGGCATTTCCAAAGCAAGCAAACTGTGGGTCATCCAAATACTCCCATAGACAGTGTAGTAAGGGTAATAGTCAGTGAAATGACCAAGCTATGTATTCTGGTGCCATGATTTCAGAGCACACATTTGCCACCTTTATTTTGTTTGTGGTTGGGGGTTTTGTTTCTATATGAGTGTAATAAAGTGTTTACTGTATTTTCAGCAGGGGTAGCTTCCAGTGAAACATACTATGCAGGGAGTTGTAGTTAAACACACTATAAAACTGTACACTACCAGGTTGGACATGCTCTCAGGCACTCTCTCTTTGGATCTAGACTATTCACGTATGCCCTGGCTGGCGAACACTATGCCCACACATGTCTGTTAGGGCCATAGCTGCCCATGAAAATGACCTTGCTTGCCTTACACTCCTTAAAGGGAAACTGTCATGGGAAAACATGTTTTTTTTTAAAAACACATCAGTTAATAGTGCTGCTCCAGTAGACTTCTGCACTGAAATCCATTTATCAAAAGACTAAACAGATTTTTTTATATTCATTTTTTAAATCTGACATGGGGCTAGCCATTTTGTCAATTTCCCAGCTGCCCCTGGTCATGTGACTTGTGCCAGCACTTTAGGAGGGAACTTTTCTGGCAGGCTGTTGTTTTTCAATCTCAATGTAACTGAAGGAGTCACAGTGGGACATTGGATTTTACTATTGAGTGCTGTTTTTAGATCTACCAGGCAGCTGTTATCTTGTGTTAGGGAGCTGTTATCTGGTTATCTGGCTGCTGGGTGGGGGAAAGGGAGGGGGTGATATCACTCCAACTTGCAGTAAAGCAGTAAAGAGTGATTGAAGTTTATCAGAGCACAAGTCACATTACTTGGAGCAGCTGGGAAATTAACAAAATGTCTAGTCCCATGTCAGATTTCAAAATGTAATATAAAAAAATGTTTGCTCTTTTTGAGAAATGGATTTCAGTGCAGAATTCTTCTGGAACAGCACTATTAACTAATGCGTTTTGAAAAAAAAAATTCCCATGACAAAATCCCTTTAAATGTAGACACTAGGCCTCATGCTACCTAGGCTCAGTCCCTCTCCCAGTCCCAGCAGATGACTCTGCTGTTGCTGTATCTGTCTGTCTTTCTTCCCAAGATGCATCTCTCTCTTCACTTCCGAAACCTCCCCTTTTATAACTTGCTATTCTCCGCCCCTGGGGACTTTCCCTCAAAAGTGCTATCCTCTAGCTCCTGAACATGCGTATTAACCACTGATTACACACTTATATTGAACAAATTAACATTTCACCCTATTGCACTCCTGTTGTGTTTGGTAGCCGAGGATAAGGAGAGTATAACAGTGCTTTATTAGCAGGTCATGCAGCCCTTACATAACAGCATTAAGACTTACTTTCACTTTCAAGTTGTACAGAAAGTCCTATGTATGCACAGTGCCACCTGCAGGCCATTTGTATAAACACCACAACTCCTCCCTTCTGAAAATCAGACAAGTCATCATGGCTGCTTATATAAACACTTAAATGTAAACTCCTTACAAGCAGAAGAGATCAGAGAGCTGCAAATCTTTCCGTTATCTGGAAACCTGTTATCCAGAAAGACCTGAATTATGAGATGGCTGAATCTCATAGACTCCATCTTGCTTTTTTCTCTGTAATAGTACCTTGTACTTAATTCAAACCAAGATAATAATTCTTATTGGAAGCAAAACAGTACATTAGTAAATATATAAAACATATGAAGATCCAAATTATGGAAAAAACCCAGGTCCCTAGCATTCTGGATAACAGGTCCCATACCTGTTGTAAGATCAAGGAAATTTGACCATTTTGACCTTATGCCTTGTTGTCTGTTCAAACACTGTGTTGCAACCTGCTCAAACCCCACATCCTGCTCCCTTGACCCCATACCCTCTCGCCTCCTTTACCTAATCTCTGATACATTCTTTCCTGGTCTTACCCACCTTTTCAACCTTTCACTCTCTACTGGTACTTTTCCATCCTTATACAAACAAGCACAAATCACTTCTATTCTCAAAAAACCTTTCCCTGCTCCCAGCTCTCCCGTTAACTATCGTCCGGTTTCGCTTTTTCCATTCAATTACTGGAAAGGCTTGTTTAAAAATGCCTGATCCACAATCTGACTCACAACACAACAACTGACTCCCTTCACTGACTCCCTTCAATCTAGCTTCCGCCCATCACACTCAACTGAAACTGCACTCTCCAATGATCTTCTACTGGCAAAGTCAAAAGGTCACTATTCCATACTTATCCTTCTAGATCTCTCTGCAGCCTTTGACACAGTTGACCACCCACTACTTGACATTCTATACTCAGCTGGCATGCGTGACACTGCTCTTTCATGGTTTACATCTTATCTGTATGACCGTTGCCTTCTCTAACTCTACATCTACTATGTTCCTTATCTCTGTCGGAGTTCCTTGAGGCTCTGTTCTAGGCCCTCTGCTGTTCAAGCTCTATGCTTTGCTAGGAAAACTTATTCAGTCATTTGGACTTCGGTATCACCTCTATGCTGATGACACCCAACTCTACTTTTCTACTCCTGACCTCTCTCCTTCTGTCCTTTCCCAAGTTACAGACTGTCTCTCTGCTGTCTCCTCCTGGATGTCTCAGCGCCACCTGAAACAACCTTTCAAAAACAAAACTCATTATATTCCCTCCAAGATCTTCCCTTGTTCCTCAGATAAACTGACAGTAAATGACACTACCTTTCAGTCCACCACACAGGTATGCTGCCTGGGAGTTATACTAGACTCGCATCTGTCTTTTTCATCACTTATTCAAGCACTTGCAAAATCTTGTCGCATTCAACTGTGCAACATTGCCCGAATACAACCATATCTCACTTCAGAATCAACCAAAACACTTATTCAGTCCCTTATCTCCCGAATTGATTAATGCAACCTACTCCTTGCAGGTATTCCAACAAGTCACCTTTCACAACTCCAATCTGTTCTAAATGCTGCCACTAGACTCTTCAGCAATCTCACCACTCAACATTCTCTGCTCCCATATGCACGTCCCTTTACCGGCTCCAAATCTCCTATAGAATCAAATTCAAATACTAACCCTCACATTCAACAATGAAGCCCCTCCCTATATTTAATTTATGATCTCCAAATACACTCCTACATGCAACCTTCGCTCTGCTTCTAACCTACGCCTCGCTTCTCCTCTCATCACTTCTGCCCATTCTCATCTTCAAGACTTCTCTCGGGCTTCTGCTTTTCTCTGGAACTCTCTGCCTCAAGTTATCAGACTTTCTCCATCTTTCCAAACTTTCAAATGCTCCTTATAGACCCACCTGTATAAAGAAGCTTATTCAATGTACCTTAAAGGGATCCTGTCATGGGAAAATTTTTTTTTCAAAATGCATTAGTTAATAGTGCTGTTCCAGAAGAATTATGCATTGAAATCCATTTCTCAAAAGAGCAAACAGATTTTTTTATATTTCATTTTGAAATCTGACATGGGTCGAGACATATTATCAATTTCCCAGCTGCCCCAAATCATGTAACTTGTGCTCTGATAAACTTCAATCACTCTTTACTGATGTACTGCAAGTTGGAGTGATATCACCCCCTCCCTTTCCCCCACACAGCAGCCTAACAACAGAACAATGGGAATGTAACCAGATAACACCTCCCTAACTCAATATAACAGCTGCCTGGTAGATCAAAAAACAGTACTCAATAGTAAAAACCCATGTCCCACTGCGTAAAATCTGTTTGCTCTTTTGAGAAATGGATTTAATTTCAGAAGTCTGCTGGAGTAGCACCATTAACCGATGCGTTTTTTAAAAAAACATGTTTTCCCATGATAGTTTCCCTTTAATTAATAAATCACTGCTGTATCATAAATCACAAAATTGTGTCTAAAATCCTAATGTCTCAATTGTACACTAACCTTTTTTTTGTAAACTCTAATTTGTAAGGCCCCTTAATCCTATTGTATTCTGTAAACCCCTTGATAGTTAACCACTATTTATTCCCTGTTTGTTATACAGAAGCTATGGTAATACACTGCATATCTTGTTGTAGCTATATAAATAAATGATGATCATGATGATGCAAAGCTTACTCCAGCACTAATTCATATCTTCAATTCTTCTATAGCTTCTGGAACTTTTCATTCTCCTTTCAAACAAAACAAAGATTGTTCGGTATCATGGTTTAGGAGAGCAATGGAATTTTCAAACCTTTGATGCTTTACTGTGGCAGTAAGTTCTGATATAGCCCTGGTAAGTAAAAAATAATGACATTAAAGTATTATGATTGAAGGGAACTGGAGTCCTGCCATTTCTCAATAACCTTTCCAGGATTTAATCTCCAGGGAGGTCATCACTAAACAGTGAATGAGTTTTCCTGTTCAAAAAATATTGTTGTTGGGTCTTGGATGCTGGGTTGTTTCAAATATTGTTTTAGGGCATATTAAAAGATAGCAAATATTTGAATAAAATGACATTAAACAAAGTGAACTAAATAAACCCGTTAAACCACAGGAAAACATACTTTATAAAGTTCAAGGAACAGTATCATCAAAAAATTTAAGTCATTACAATATAATGTATAATAATATAATAATAATTTCCCTGCACTGATTTGTTTAGTTTGTAAAGACTACTATAATTTATATAAACAAGTCTGCTGTGTAGTCATGGGGGCAGTCATTCAATGCTTGGCTTTTCTTTTCTGTGTTCCGATCAGCGAGATCTTTCTAAGTAGCTTTTCATAGGACATCCTTCCTGTGGAAATTCTGCTCCAATATATGCTGTATTAATGGAATGGAATGTGTGACCCACCCATTCCTTTTATAACACTCCACCATCCAGGACCCAACAGCAATATTTTATTAACACAGAAAACATAATCTCTTTTTAGTGATGACCTCCCTGGAGATTACATGTCCTGCTGGATAGAAATAAACATCCATTGTTACTTATTTGGAGCTGGGCAGCACATTTACTGTTTTGCAGTACTGATTTTTTAAAACATTTTTAAAAATCTTTTTATTCAAAAAATCTGGATTTTGCTAACCCTCCGAAAGTTAGATTGTATAAAAATGGTAAATTCTGCATGTTGGCCTACTTGCAAACAAAAGCATGAATATTAAGATCATTTTTAAAAACAAATCACTGCACATACAGTATCTGTTTCATTAACTTTTCTATGTTGCTGCAGTACGCAGCTGTTGAAAGATTCAAAACTAGAAGCAAGGCTTTATTAATCTTATCATTGAATATGCAAATGAGTACAAATAATTCCAGGGCATTCTATGTTAAATTTCTATTTGCACCACATACAACGGCAATCCAAATAATCTGACAATGAAATTTTCAAGGGTGCTTGAGTCTCTTGTGCAGGCTTTAAAACTTTGTGACAGCTCAGACATACTGCAGAGTCTTAATCTCTTCACCTATTGTCACAAAACAATTTTTCTGTCCCTTCAGAGTCATTTTGTCTTCTATTTCACACTACTTTTCTCTCTTCTTATTGGATTTTGAGGTTGTCATGGTTGCAGTTTTCTTGTGTTGCTATACTAGGCTAAGAGAATGTCCTCGGGGCTTTGAGGTTTATTAAATGGCTGAGCTATACCTCAGTAGAATTTTTCTCTCTTTAAAGGTGCCCTCTATCTGAAATTAGGAAGTATGGTATGCTGAATGCAAAATATTTTTTTTCAGATCATACAAAAAACATCTGTTATTGTGTACACGCATCTTCAACACATAACAGAACAAATTGTTTTGCATTTCAGTTTTTTAATTATGTACAAACTAGCTTTACATTTTTTTTACTGACAAAAAATCAACTCTATATGTTGAAAACACTTATGCACAAATTATTTTGCACAAAATCTGAAGGTAAAATAGGTGTTTTGTGTCTGAAAGATACAATAATAAAAGTATTCTTGTATATATCCATTGAAACAGTATCCTCGCCATAAATTCTCAAACTTATGCTCTGATTTTTAATGGCAGGTTGCTGTGATATGACTTCATTCCAGTCTCTTGGTACTTAATATGGTTTCAAATAAAAAGGTCACTGCACGGAGATGTCTTTTTTCTATAGATTTGTTCCATTATCTTCTGCTTCACATGAACTTGCTAAAATCACTGCACTTTTGTGCGTCAAAAAACATCCATCTCTAAACATAGTTTAAAACAGTGTTACTGAGGATTTTAAGGAGATAATCTGGCAGCACCCTTCCATATTGATCACGTTTGAAACTTCTAAGTGTTGGCTTACCTTTAGTTTTTTCCCAGAAATATAAATCTATTAACTGTAAATATTTAATCTTTTTCACTGGAATATGTTCTAACCCTTTTAATGTTATGTTAACCATATAATTAGGACCAACAAAAACACCATTACCCTGTGCACCATTACCCTGTTCAAAATGGTGCCAAAATAATATTAGACTTTAAGGGGCAGTCTTCTTACATATATAGGGATGAACATTGTTCTCTGGCACAAAAACACTCACTAAATCCCATCAAAATAGCAAACAAAGACTGCTCCATCTGTTGTGTGCTGTTGTGTCACACAGACATAGGGGGAGTATTGAAAAACAATAGGTGTCCTTGAACCATTATAGCTGTAGGTTTGATTTTAGGTAGACACTGTAAAAGGTAAGTGGCATGTTTGAAAAAAAAAAAAATTTGTTGATGCAAATGATTAAATCTCTTTAACTGTAAAGCTGTTGAAATGTTAACTGACGTTCTGCTCTGCAATTGATGAAATTTAGAATATGTGCAACAGAAACTATAAATTTCACTTCATCTCAGTGGATCAGCGCAGCTCCCATTGACTATAGCACCTCAACAACTTTACTAGGCAAAGTTTGGTGTTAACATTTTCTGTGGTTTTTTACTTATTAAATTTAAAAATTTTAGAGCATTTTAGAAAGTTTTTTTAGATTGGTGAAAAAAAATTGCAATTCCATTGTTAGTAAAAGGGCCCTATTGGCATAGCAAGTATTAAAGGTGACATGTCACGTTAAGAAAATCATAATAATAAATAATTCCAATTCCTACTTTATGTTAGTCAAGAAAATTGACCATCACTTACACTTTATAAATGATTTAAATCTTGTTTTTTTATATTTAGTCTTGCAATTTACTGTCACATCAAGTAGACAAGTTCATTTTGTAGACACTGTTATAAAAGCAAGCTTTGCATCATACCAAAATCTTGTTTATATGCCATAATGGGGGACCTGATACCCACGTTCATGCACTGGCTACACAATTGGTGGTTAGGAGGTAGGTGGAATGTGGGCAGGGCAGTGACATCTAGGAAGTGCAGAATGGAAAGTGAAAATAATTGCCTGTCCTGCTCCTATGCCTAAGGCATAGAGGTGGGGCACAAAATATAAGACTGACAGCTGAGAATTTTAAATTGATTTATAATATTTATGGCTGTTTTAATAATATAGGGACCCATAGGGTTAAGTCCCATATGGTCTGAAAACCCCACATGGTTCAAAATGTTCTACTGTGGCGAGCGAAGTGCTGGACATAAGTTGGATAAGGGAAGAGGAGTGAGTTCTTTGTCCCTGTGCAGTGAGCCCTGGTAGATTCCAGATTTGGTTAGAAGGTGTCACTGTGCACAGAGTATAAAAAGCTCAGCTGCCATATGCTCAGTTCTGCTTATCTCTGTCCAGTTTCACTTCAGTATGGAGTGATTGTTTCCAGCTGGAGTTCTTGTGGGAAAGACCTCAGGCTATAGAGAGAAACCACATGGATGGTGGCCCTTAGTAGGCTCTGGGATAACATAACCCCAATAATCATGTGCGAGATTGCCCAGAGAGAGATGCCTGGAGATGGATTCCAAGAAAAGAGTCTTGGGAGTACTCACAATCAGGATGGGTGTTGGAGTCAGTCTGAAGATTTCTCTGAGATGCTGTTGATGCCTGTACAAATTTATGAATGTGTGAGACCCCTGTGAGTGATGTGCCTGAGGTAATGGAATTGGAAGGGTCCCAGCATTTCCTGTATGTGGACATGTTCTGCTCGATAACCTGTTACATGGAAGCTACTGCCACTATCCGAAGGAGTGATATAGGGGGCAGGTAGTGCTACCTGGGGTGAAGAGCTCTTGGGATTGTGATTGGTAGTGTCTACCTATAGTGTAGTGTGGGACTATGTACTTGGTAGAGACTGTAGCAGGAGTTGGAAGACCACATGGGTAACCCAGGGCAGGATTTATATTGCATTGTGTAAATGTATTTTACTTTGCATTTCCCATTTATATAAAGTTCTTAGTGTGGTTAATAATTTGATTCCTACTGGTGCCATCCATAGATATATCCCCGGATCCCACTAGGTGGAGGCACTGCCATGGGACAAATTCACAATACCCTTTCATTTAGCAAAGGGGATTCATTACCTGTGGTTGGTAAGTATAGTGGTGTATATCCTATGGCACAGGGTAGGGTGGCCAAGATGGGGTTACAATAACAAAAAGATTTGGGTTGTATGCTTAATTTGAAAAGGACTTTTATCAAACAGCTTTTTATGTCTGGGTGACAGGTCCCCTTTAAATGTTGAAATCACAGCAAGAATACATGAATTTTAAAGTGCAGTTGGAATTGTAGAAACAATGTTAAATACTTTACCAGGTGGCAAAACGAATCACATGAGTGTGCAAAGAAGACCAAAGCATCATAGAAGGATTGTTTTATAGACCGCAGACAAAACTGTGACTGTTTAGTATGCATGCTAAGCAGCAATTAAACTAAATAATTTTTTTCATAAAACAAATATTAGAAAATTGTTCCATTTTGCCTAAACTGTAAAATAAAATAATGAATGGCTATTTTCTTTGCCTTCAGTGCATCATTTAGCATTGTAAATTTCAGCAGTGTTGTTTTGTTGTTCATATGGCTTACTGTTAGCTTAATTAATAAGTACAGTACAGAGAAAAGGTAAACTGGTCAGAAACAAAGAATTGTTTGATAAAAGGAAACCTCCACCTCCCTGTTTGAGAAAGTGTTTACTCTGCACAAAGCTACCTTCTAGTGATGGGCGAATTTATTCGCCAGGGCCGAATTTGCGGCGAATTCCCGCGATTCGCAGTTGGCGAATAAATTCGCGAATCACCAGCAAAATTTCGCCAAGCGAAATTTCGCCAAAAAAACGAGTAGTAAAGTTGACGCGACGCACGTCATAAGCGTCCCGCGACTCGTTTCGTGAATTTTTCGCCGATTCGCGAATTTCTCGGCGAAGCGAATCGCAGGAGATTCTCCCATCACAACTACCTTCTCCATCCCTTGCTGCATCAAGTGCTGTTCTCTTCCCATGTATCAGGTACCAGGACTATGCATGCATGAACCAGATCCAGTTCACTTTCCCTCAATTAAATTATCCTATCAAACCAGGTTAGCAATATGTTCTTTGTATACTTATTCTATGCCTCTTCTCCAGTGTACACAACTAGTGATGTGCGAATCTATCCCATATTGTCAAAAAATTGGTGAAAAATTCCCAAAATGAGTCGCGGCACGTTTTTGACATGCTTCGCGTCGATTTCGACGTGCGACACGTCGTCTTTGACGCGTCAACTCATTTTTTTTTTTATACGAGCGGACTTTTGGCAGGTGAATTTTCGCTGGCCTTTCGTGTATTTATTCGCCCATCACTATACACAACCCCATATGTGAATGTCTGCCTTCATGGCCTAAAGCTTAAATTATATTGATTCATTTAATTGCCCCTGGTTTTGTCTGTAATGTCATTCACGTTTTTAAAGCTAAAATTGTATTATACTTTTAAAATGGGTTCTTCACGTGGGAGAGTAATTATCAAATAAACACAGTATTTAGTATACAAGAGTTAATGAGATCCACTTCAGGACAAACTTCAGTGCTATCTGTATTAAATGTTAATATTACTTAAAATATCATTGTTACTGATATAGCAAACACATAAATAGTGAACCCTTTTATTTTAGCCATTCTTTTCTTTTTTTCCTATGTCTAATAAAGATGCACTTCTCATTATACTCCTGCCTCACTTGTCCTAAACTTCTCAAGGTTTTTCTATTCATATTTTCCAGTCATATTAATCACTTAGAATGTCATAGTAACCGTGAATTAATTGTATTCTAGACTAAATTCTTACATACAGTATATATTACATATACTGTTTAGGTACATTTTATTACCTAGGTACTTAATTCCAGTCCAGGGTTCATTCTGTAGAGTTCAGCATTGCCATGTGATAAGTTCTTCCACTCAATCTATGCACCACTCTGGATGAGGGCTTACATAATACAGAACTGCTGAGTTTTGTACTGCACAGAAATCATTGGGAAGAAGATTTAAACCAACCATTTTGTACTTTGCAGAAAACGTACTCTGGGACAGTTAGGGGAACATGAAGCGAAAATTTGCATTAAGTTTGAATTTAAAAAATGCTAATTACAAAGTAATTTTGGGCTGCTTCGACTATCGAATAGCCCAAAATTCAATTTGAATTAAAAAAAATTTGAAAATTAAAATTTTTAGAATTTCGAAGTACTGGTCCTTTAAAAAGCCTTCAATTTCGACTATTCACCCACCTTAAAGCTGCCTATGGGGGACCTCCTAGAACCTGTCCTGATAAATCAAATAAAAAATAAAAAAAATAGTTTGAACTGTCCGGTTCAAACGATGCGATTAGAACGATTTTAATTTGATTGAATACACCCCATTTCAATCGAAAATGGTCATATTCAATCAAAATTTACTCCCCCCCCAAAAAAAAAATTGATGGTCGAAGTTTTTTAACATCGAAATCTGACCATTAGTATTTATAGTAAAAGTAGTAGGTTATGTATTAAAATCATGGAGGAATTCATATGTAACTGTACAAAACATATTAGGAAGACGTAAAGTAAGATTGCAGTAGACCATGAAAAGTCAAATAATTGACCTGTATAGTAGTGATTGGCGAATCTAAACCATTTTGCTAGCCAAAAATTTTTGTAAATAACTAAAAACTGTCACGAACGGCACCCAAAATCCAGAACCAATGCTAGCCTCCCTGGTCTTAGCTCTTGCTTCTGCCTCTAACAGCTGCCTTTCACCTCAGGAGAAGCCCTTTGGCTAATCAGAAGCTGCCAGGGGGCACGATCGTTAACCAGGTTTTGGATGAAAAGCACAGTTCTTCGAATAGACAGAACGTAGTCAATTAGGCCAGGTCAGTGCAGGCAGAGTTCAAGTAAGGTAAAACAGTCCTGGTTGGTGCGGGCAGAGTTCAAGCGAAGGCAGACAGGCAAAGGTCAGGATTACAGAATTCAGAATAGTCAGGCAGGCAGGAGTCAAAACAGGAATCAGATACAAGGATAAAGCACCTAGGAAACTAACAAGTAGAACCTACAACAGGCAATGAGTTTGAATGGAAAGCCCCTTTAAATACCTTTAAAACTTGCGCGACTAAATCATGACACTGGCAACTGTGCATGCATAACCCCGGAAAGTGCATGCTGCACGCGCCCTAAGGCAGAACAGGGCAAGTAGCCAGAGTGGAAGCACCACATGGCGGGCATCCCCAATGGAGGCACAGCGGGCGTCCATTCCGGCCCACTAGACCACCAGGGTGAGTCCTCACAAAAACTCACCAAATGCATTGGTCTTTGGGCGACAAAATGTTTTTGATGCTCTACAGATTTTTTTTCACCAATTGGAGTCTATGGCTTTCTTTTTTGTAGCAAAACCTGGTGAAAAATGCAATACAAAACAACACCCTAGTTTAAGACATGACCTTATGGGTAAATACAGGTCAAAGGACAGTTGCGCATCTTGAATTTCACCACTGTCAGAATGGCTGGTTGTAATGTTTGTAAGGAGCCTACAAGCTATATAAGAGTTAACAATAATAATTAAAACAATTGTTTGTTTAAAGGGACCACTATGGAAAAATGCTTTGCCGTATTTGTGGATAATTGCTCTCTCTATAATACTGTAATTACGCAAGACTAAATAATGCAACATACCTTGGAATCAGCTAAGGTATGTTACATTATTTAGCCTCTCTGGTTAAAAGGAAACAATCTTCATATTACAGAATACACAGAACAATTGAAATTTCTTCAATTTAACATTGTTCAATTTAATTTTATATGATCTTATGGCTTGTACTGCAGTGTTTTCCTGCACTGTGAACAAGATGGCAATTCAATTATTACTTATTATTTTTCTACAAACTTTATTATGTTATGTACACACTCTGATGGCCAAAGTCATATTTTTCTCTGGTATGATTAAAATTAGCTCTTATAATATTTTGTGCAAGGCAACTAAATTAAAGTAGAACATTTTTATAAAATGCCTTGTGGTTAAATTAATCCCTAGAGTACCAGGATTAATGTGCTCAGTATTTCATTAGATAGACCTTCCTATTTTCTACTCACTCACACACACAC